>CM077081.1:52300012-52765272 GCA_039513925.1 Platanthera zijinensis
ATATGGCTTAAATTGACGTTGCGGTGTGAGCAACAGGTTCGGCGGAACCGTACCCGCTCTGTGTCGTTTGGTTAAAGAGACCTAAAGTACGTGGCACTTACCGTTGGCATAGATGGAGGGTCTTACACTTAGGCCGGAAGGACCAAAATGCTCACGAGATTTGTCGTCCTAGAGACGGTGGTGGACCGAGTTCAGCGTGTAAGTGCCCTGAGAGCACGGGGCGTGCGGTCGTGTATGCCTACGCCTGTGGTGAAGTGTGCTTAAATTATACTTTCGCTATCCCGTTTGTTTATACTAATGCATTGCAGGGAAGGAGCACTGCCACCCCAAGTAAAGGGGTGGGGTCGTTATAATTTGGTCAGCTTTAGCTGACCGTTGCTTTTATTTGCCACAGTGCGGTGGAATGTTGCTTGCAGGTGCTGTAGAGCCGAGTCGAAAATAGCGAGCTAAAGCCCTTGTTGCAGTGCTGGCCCTCGAAGGCCGAAGTGTATTGTTTACTTTATTCTCATGTGTGATCGGCCTACGTGTTGTTGTATGGAAGACACATTTTATTTAAGTGAACTTTTGTAAGGTCATAAGGCCCAGTACTTTGTGTATTTGTACGTTCATTCCTAATTGGGTTTGTTAGTGGACATTCATTCTTATGACTTGGTTCTTTCTTTGCAACTTATTAATTTGCTTTCGCTAGAATGTACTCTGTGTAGGACGTATGATTAGAAGAATGGTTTCATTAAGTAACCCACCGGTCTGTCCGTGGTATATGGCATCGGCCCCCGACCTGACCTACTGCTATATGCTATGTGACGGATAGGGGTGTTACAGCAGAATCCTTTTCACCTGCCCGACGAACCATCGTTCTCAGCTCGACAATCTGAGCTCGACGAACCAGCGTTCTGAGCTCGACGTTCTGAGCTCGACGTGCTGACGCTACATAATCCCTAAGCGTGAGCCTTCCAGCATGCTCCCGACGAGAACACTCCTGCCCAGCCCTCTTCTCTGACCCAATATGCTTAATAATTGCCCACGGCTAGCCCAGCCCGGGTCCTTGGGAGATCTTGGTTCTACCCATCGAATATGGGGTTGTACAATCCGCATTCTCAAGCAAGAGCTCAAGCAACTCGATAAAATCAGCATCCACTACTTATACTTTATGTGCAAACTGTCATAAGTTTGGTCACACATCTGACTCGTATTTGAGGAAAGGTGCCAAGTAAAATACGCAAGTCTGTCTACCAAAGTATTCTACCTATCATATGGGTGTGACAACTTGGGTAACCAGAATTTTACCCTCATCTTCTTTTTAGGTCTATTGGCAGGCTAAGGTCACAAAGAACATGTGGTACTTGGACTCTGGGTGCTCCAAGCACATGACGAGAGATAAAGACAAGTTCCTTAGCCTGGAGAAGAAGAAGGGTGGCATGGTGACCTTTGGGGACAACACAAAGGATGGATACTTAGAAGCGGCACTATAGGTAACAAGGAATTTTCTATTTCTAATGTTCTGTTTGTAGATGGACTTAAGCATAATCTTATCTCTATTAGCCAATTGTGTGATAAAAGTCTAAATGTCATATTTGAGTCATCTACAAACACTTACAAAATTATTGATGCCAAAACTTCTAGTGTATTAATTGTAGCTCACAAAAATCATAATGTGTACACTGTTAGTTTTGATGATATTTCTGCATCTAATTTGAAATGCCTAGTTACTAAGAATGAGGAATTAGATCTTTGACATAGGAGATTAGGACATACTGGTAGCAAGCTTATTGTAAAACTATCGAAAAAGAAACTTGTTCGGGGACTTCCCAACTTAAGCTGTAGTTTAAATGTCTTATGTGTTCCTTGTCAAAAAGGCAAATTTGTCAAAACCTCTTTCAAGAGAAAAACTGTAGTTTCCACGTCTAAACCACTCGAACTCATTCACATGGATTTGTTTGGACCCCTTAGTACGTGTAGTCTAGGTGGAAAAATATACACCTTCGTTATCATAAATTTACTCACATTATTGTTGGAAGATCTTTCTAGCAAATAAATCTGACATCTTTAGCGAATTCTCCAATCTCTGCACGCGGCTTCAAAATGAGAAGGAGCTAAAGATAAAATGTATCAGATCAGATCATGGAGGAGAGTTTGAGAATGAGGACTTCTCAAACCTGTGTGACTCCTTAGGAATTAAGCATGAATTCTCTGCCCCTTGCACTCCCCAACAGAACGGGGTTGTAGAAAAAAAGAATCGCACTATTCAAGAATTAGCCCGCACAATGCTCGTCGAGTTCGGCTTACCACGATCTTTCTGGGTTGAAGAGGTTAACACGGCAAGCCACGTGATGAACCGAGTTATGCTTCACCCACTTTTAAAGCGAACTCAAAATGAGCTATATTTCGAAAGGAAACCCCCAGTATCATACTTTAGGGTATTTGGTTGCCCGTGCTACATTCTTAACACTAAGGATCAACTAGGAAAATTAGACGAAAAATCTGATCTAGTTACCTTCTTAGGATACTCGAGCAAGAGTCGAGCCTATAGGATCTACAATAAGAGGACCTTAGTGGTTGATGAATCAGCTCATGTGCATTTCAATGAAAATTCCCCAACTAACAAGCCGAAGGCGGATGAAGAGGAGTTTGAAGAGAGCGTACCGATACGGGATGAAGGTGAAGAGAGAATCGTGGAAAGTGAAACTTAAATTCTGGAACAAGGATATAGGCCTCCCAGTAACTTAATGTTTTCAAAGCAACACCCTCAAGATCTAGTCATAGGAGAGCCATCTCATGGAGTTAGAACTCGGTCTGCACTTCATGAGTCATTGTTAAACTTGTGTTTCCTATCTGATATATAACCCAAGAACATTTCAGGAGCCTTAAAAGATGAATCATGGATCTTGGAGATGAATGAGGAGCTGAGCTAATTCGAGCGAAGTAAGGTATGGGTGTTAGTGGAACGCCCAGATAACCATCCAGTCATAGGCTTAAAATGGGTTTTCAAAAATAAACTTGATGATGAGTCTTGGATAACAAGAAACAAAGCTAGGTTGGTGGCTAAAGGGTATTCTCAGATAGAGGGTGTGGATTTTGAGGAGGCATTTGCCCTGATTGCTCGTCTTGAGTCCATCCGTATGTTTTTGGCGTTTGCTAGTTATAAGCAAATTAGATTATACCAAATGTACATTAAGAGTGCCTTCCTAAATGGATATATTAAGGAAGTGGTATATGTCGAGCAACCACCTGGTTTCATGAATGCTGCCTACCCAAACCACGTATACAAGTTGGTGAAGGCCCTGTACGGATTGAAGCAGGCACCCTGTGCTTGGTACGATAGGCTCGCTACTTTTCTCTTAGATCATGGCTTTAGGATGGGTAGTGCGGACACAACCTTATTTGTAAAGACCAAGAATTCAGATCTAATTATTCTACAAATCTAGGTGGATGATATCATTTTTGGGGTAACGAATGAAAAGATGTGTGAATAAATTATCACCCTATTGAAATCTGAATTTAAAATGAGTCTAGTAGGAGAACTTACCTATTTCTTAGGATTTTAGATTTCTCAACGCAAAGACGGTATTTTTATAAGTCAATCAAAATATATTAAAGATATGCTTGTGCGTTTTGGGTATGAGAATCTGAAACAAGTCAAAACTCCTATGAGTGCCTCTCTTAAATTACAAAAAGATGAAAGTGGCATTTCCGTCGATCAGAATGTGTTTAGAGGTATGATAGGATCATTGTTATATTTGAGTGCCTCTAGGACAGATATCACGTTTGCGGTAGGTATGTGTGCTAGGTACCAAGCCGACCCTAAAGAGTCTCATTTGAAAGCAGTAAAGCATATTTTTAGGTACCTTATAGGAACACAGAACCTTGGAATCTGGTACCAACATACCACCGATTTCACACTTCACGGGTACTCAGACTCAGACTATGCTGGATGTTCACTTGATCGCAGGAGCACAAGCGGTGCATGCCATTTCTTAGGCCTGGCACTAATCTCCTTGTCAAGCCGCAAACAGAACTCGGTTGCTCTCTCCACCGCTTAGGCCGAGTATATCGCCTTAGGAAGCTGTTGCGCTCAAGCACTATGGATGTCTCGGACGTTAGAAAACTTTGGCTTATCTTGTAGAAATGTTACACTTAGGTGCGACAACAAGAGTGTCATTGACTTGACATATAATCTAGTGCACCATTCTAGATCAAAGCATATCGACGTGCGTCACCACTTCATTCGCGATCATATATAAAAGGAGAATGTGAGTGTAAGCTTCATCGACACCGATGACCAACTATCTTACATATTTACCAAGCCACTCCCAGATGCATGTTTCTCATTACTTCGACTCGAGCTTGGTATTCTTGATCTCTCATCCGAGTCATTGTTTGTTGTGTTTCCCTATTTTATTTGCGATTTTTTTTCGTGCGTATTTGCTTATGAGTTTGCTTATTTGAGTTTCCTTTTTAAAAAAAACACAAAAAAAACCAAAAAAACATGCATTTGCTTTCTTTGTAACATTTGTTTTATTTTTTTTTAAAATTTAGAAAAACAAAAAGCGACAAAAAATAGAAAACCCAAAATAAAAAAAAACAGAAAACCCAAAATAAAAAAAATCTGTTGTTGAAATATAATGCTCTAGGGCTCACATTACTGCGACTTAGACCATAACGCGTACGTACAATGTTTGAGTTCAGACTTTTAATCTATGCAAACATTGTCCTCCGGTCATAGTGTGCTGAATCTATAAGTGCTTAGCTATTGAGTGCGACAAGACGGGGTCGTGTCTGTTATCAATGCATCTAGGTATGTGTGAGGACTTAGATAGGGGAATGACTTCACATGATACATAAATCCCTAGCCGGTGCACTCAAGACGAAAAATGTTATGTGTACATGCTATAAATCATGACACTATATTCTAACACGCTAGAAATACGTTCAATAATCAATGTCACAATACACTTGTGCTTATACCAGGTGTGAAACTTTAGACCGAAACTCTAGTACAAAGGTTGTATGTATACAAGTTAAAGTCTATCTATGTAGGTGGATAGATTTTGTTTGACTCGGGGCTCCGTGAACCTTTTAAAAAATTGATTAAAGTGATAGATCTATGCTAACAAAATAAAACTATGGAAACTATCACATCTCTTGTCACGGTCCCCCAAAGCACTACTCATTCCTCCTGATAAGTATTCATGAGCATTGTGAGGATGAGCACCTTTGTTAAAGAGTCACTTCAAGCTTGTGCATCGACTATATCTTTAGCTTAGTGCCCCTAGTTTTTGCCTAGGTATGACATCGAATGACATGTGAGGTGATTATTCACCTTATTTCTCTTGTGTTAGGTTCCTAGACGATCGAGATTCACATGGACAATATGCTACTTTTCCCTTGATGTTATCTCGCTTTCGATGCTACACACACACATGTCATTGCCTTTTCTAAGACTTTCGCACATAAGAATTGGACTGCAACTACACTATCTCTTTTTAGCACAATACGTACTAGCACACGATTTACACTCATGACGTTTTCAATGTTTGTCTCACTTGATTACTTCCTTACTCTTATAGCATTGTAGACGTATTCGTTGTGTGATTAGTTTAGTCTGTGCTGTCCAATTCATGTTAACTCTGAAAATTGATTTTCTCTGACTGTGTACTTTGCTCCATTGTGTGACCCATGTGCTTACAATTCTCTGATATGTACTTTTTGAGTCACCTCTATGATTATCATCTCTAACTTTACTTTGTGTGTGCAATATTTGCTATTTGCCTAAACGCTCATCATATCTACTATTTTTCATCATGCATGTTTGATTGGCCTTGCCCTCCCTTTTGATATTATCAAAGGGGGAGAATAAATTATTCATGAGTATGAGTCACAGGTTAGGAGAGGTCACATTTAGAGGGAGCATGTTAACAATGTGTGCACATAGATAAGGGGAGCAAGTCTAATATGTAGATAGGGGGAGCGTGCGTGTAGCGGAGCTACATAGCTAACCTGCAACCTGATGATAACCTATAACTCTTATTCTTTATATGCACTCTATCTCCTTGTTATTTCTCATGAACGGAAGTTGATATTATCAAAAGGGGGAGTTTGTTGGAACTGATGTTTCACATGCCCTGTGTTTGAGAATATCAACTTCCAGGTTTTATTTGATCTTGTCTTGTGTTATTAGAGTGTGCAGGTTGACAATTTCAGGCAAAGACAGGCTCTTATGGAAGATACCGCTGGGCGACAAGAGTTACCGCGTGGTGGTAGATGGAATTAAATGGACATGACATTCGGGAAGCTATCAGAAAGCGCTAGTCCTATCACCATCGCTAACCTAAGGATTAATTCAGCAAGACACTCGGGAACCTACCTCCAAGAGCTAACTCTATCGCACCGCGCTAGGTCACACAACACCGCATTGAGAGCTTTGAGAAGAAAAGCGTTGAGTGCGTGAAGACAATTGCGTTGAGTGGATTCTATAGCTAGGCGATAACAGTTACCGCGCCGCACTAGCCGCTCGACGAATATCTCTTGACAAACTTCAAGCAAGATTTCTCGAGAAATGACCTACCGCCAGGCGATAGCAGTTACCGCGCCGCGCTAGCCGCTTGACGAATATCTCTTAACGAACGTCAAGCAGGATTTCGAGAAACAACCTACCACTAGGCGATATCAGTTATCGCTCCCCTCTAGCCGCTCGAAGAATATCTCTCGACGAATGTCGAGCAGGATTTCTCGAGAAATGACTTACTGCCAGGTAATAGCAATTACCGCGCAGCGCTAGCAATGATAAAATGGCAAATATTTGTTTTAATTATTATTCCAGATTTGGACGACAGCTGGCATAACAAGCGCGCGAACCTACTGCCGGGCACTAGTCTTACCATCGGCAGTAGCCTATTTTCATGAAGACAAATAAAAGGCCGCCTTGGTTTTTGTGCCTATTGATACAAGGACTGAAGAGTGACGGGAGTACGTTAAATCTAGGGTTCGGCCACCTACTTGTGCTCTGTTCCAAAAATCTCCATCGAAGAAGAAGAAAGTCGTCTCCCTCCCGTTCGTGAACAAAGAACTCCAGCGATCCAAGATCTACATCGAATACGAAGTGTCGATCGATTGCTAGCAAATGAAGATCTTAAGCACCGGCCGCTGATCACTCAATGGAGAAGTTGTCAAGAGGGAGAACTTCAAATTTTAGATTATTTACATCTTTTATTCTTGTAATCTTTTCACTTTCTAAATCTTGTGGTGAGGAAAATCGACCGATAAGGGTCGTTGAAATCTGGGTAGGATTCTGTGGGAAATCGTCCCGCGGATAAGGACGTCTAGATCGGAGGATCTAGCGGGGCTATAAGACCCTTCCTTGCGAAGAGGTGAAGAGCCGGCTCGAAGACTTTTCTTGGAGGGAAAAGGAGAGAGCCAACCGGTCTGTGGAGCGGGTCGGTATAGAAACCAAAAGATTGTTTCTACTCATCGCCTTAGATCTCTGGCATCACGGAGATCACCTTTTTGTACTCATCTAGAACTTTTGTTGTTTTGAATTCATGCAATGAAATCTGTTATTTCTATGTTAATTACTTCTGGGTGTGTGCTATGATTATTTAGAGAGAGTGTGTGTTTGTGAGGTTGGAACTCGGATCTACACAGGAAAACGAGCACTGTGACTTACTGTCATGCGTTAGCTACCTAACGCCCCGCGGTAGCTTCCAGAACTCGATTTTCTGAGGCGAAATATTTTACAATTCTATTTAACACTAAAACCTTATTCACCCCCCTCCCCTCTATGGTTGGCCACTAGATCCAACAACTAGCTCCACTCATCCTATTCTTAGAGGAACCGAAGCTGGTCACCGTCATCACTACACAGAAGAGGAAGCCCGCACACTACCAGGCGGAAGGATCACCCGTGAAGAGATACAAGAAGTGATCGTTGAGGAATTTAGACACGTCGGGTGACGGGATGCTCTCGCTCACCGTCCTCTTTGCTGAGGTTCCCCACTCGCTCCACAAGTTCTGGCAAATCCGATCCCACACATTTCAAACTACCAAATATCGAGACGTTCGATTGGACCGATGACCCGCTGGAGCATATCAACCACTTTACTACCATCATGAGAATCTACAATGCCCCAAATCAGCTGCTCTACCAAGTATTTCTAGTAACACTGATGGACAAGCTTGTACCTAGTTCCACTCTTTGAGAGAGGGGGTCATCGATAGTTTCACAAAACTGGAAAGACAATTCGCTGATTAGTTTGCCTCTAACCGAAGAATTGTTTGAGATCCCTCACATTTGTCAGGAATTTGCCAGAATGAAGGGAAATCCTCGAAGGACTTTTTCCGCCGGTTTACTGCTGAAGCCCGTCAAATTCTGGGGGTCGGCCCTGAACTCTTCAGGAGAGTATTTCTTGGAGGACTCCGCCCTAGCGCTTTTAATCAGCTCTAATGAGGGAAACTGCCCCTACTTATCTGGATCTCGTGCATTAGGTGGAGGCGCAAATTTCCGCCTATGAATCTATCGAAGCGCATCGTCAATAGTTTGAAGGCAATCAGAAGAGGAGAAGGGGGCAAGAGCAGAACCTTAAGATTCAGGAAGGAAGATACGGAGAAGAGCGTCGAAATGTCCAGCGTCGGCGCGACTTCCAGAGTGAGAGGCCGCCTCGAGAGTATATACCACTAAACACCGCGCAAACTAATGTACTTTATACAATTCAGGATAACCCAACCCTTCATCGACCCAAAGTGCTGATCCCAAATCCTAGAAATGACTAGTTAAAGTACCGTGAGTTCAACCGTGGGACCGGGTACACCATCAAGGAATGTACCAGGCTAAAAGACGAGATTGAACGCCTTGTCCTACAAGGGATTCTCTGCAGGTTTTTGCATGGGCACATACAAGATCAGCTTGCACCCCCCAGACAAGCAAGAGTGCACCAGGCCGCTCCGCAAGGGGTAGCAGGAGGAAGACAAATGGTGGAAATATTGAGACTATTGTCGGATCCCCAATTCTATCTACCCGGATACTCTTTGTAGATGCCTAAGAAGGAATACACGAGGATAAAAGATTCATACATGATTCTACTATCACATTTGGTGATGAAGACCTCGAAGGACTGCGATCACCTCACCAAGACCCGCTCGTGATTAATGCAGGAAATGTCAATCACTTCTATACCGTCAAAAGAATACTTGTGGACAATGGAAGATCGATCGACGTATTATTTCTGTCAACTCTCCAAAGTATGAAACTTGCCAATCAACGCCTCAGTATATGGACAATCACTCAGTTCCAGTTCAAGAGATGATCACATTGCCAGTTACCATGGGAGAATTTCCAAGAAAGGCCAAGCATAACATTCAGTTTGCCTTTGTAGATTTGATTTCAGCTTGCAACGCCATCTTCGGAAGACCGATCCAGTCCATCTTCAGAGCCATCCTGTCGATTCCACACCTTGCAATGAAGTTCCCAACCACTTGAGGAGTAGGGATCATTTGAGGGAATAAAGAAGCATCTCACACTTGCTACTCCAAACAAGCTCAACCATCAAAAGCAACTGCCCTCAACATCGAAGATTTCGATCTGCGAGATGAAACTTCTATGTAGCGTGGAGAGCCCGTAGAAGGATTGATCGAGGTACCTCTTTCGGTGCAGAACCCGTCACACACAGTTCAACTCGGATCCCTTCTTCCACAACAAGAAAAGGAGGAGCTTGCACCCTATCTCCAGGCAAAAAGAGATATTTTGGCTTGGAGCCCCAAAGATATGCATGGAGTGGATCCGCAGGTCATACAGCATTCTTTAAAGATCAACCCTGCATGCAAACCAGTCATTCAAAAGAAGAGAAATTTCACTCCTAAGCGAATCCAGACGATTGAAGAGGAAGTAGGAAAGCTCTTGGATGCGTAGTTTATTCAGCAAGTAAAATAACCCACTTGGATGGCTAACATGGTCATGGTTAAGAAAGCCTCCGGTAAGTGGAGGATCTGCGTTGATTATACCAACCTCAATTAAGCCTGCCCGAAAGACTGTTTTCCTCTCCCAAGGATCGACCAGCTTGATGACTCGACCACCGGTCATCAACACCTTAGTTTTATGGATACATATTTTGCCTACAACTAAATCAGAATGAACCCTGAAGATGAAGAGCACACCGCGTTCAAGACCGACAAGGGAATTTATTGTTATAAAGTGATGCCCTTTGACCTTAAAAATGTCGAAGCTACCTACCAATAACTGATGAACAAGGTGTTCAAGGATCTCATCGGGAAGACTATAGAAGTATATGTATATGACATGCTGGTCAAGAGTATCCATCGAAATGACCATATGAAAGATCAGGAGAAGTGTTTTGAGCTCCTTTGCTAGTTTAGCATGAGGCTTAACTCAAGCAAATGTGCATTCAATATTACGTCGGGCAAGTTTATGGGGTTCATGGTGGCCCATTGGGGAATAGAGGCAAACCCGGAAAAGATCAGAGAAATTGAAGATATGTCTGTTGGAGTTACCATGGTGATCTAGAAGTGGTCAAACATCTAATCTCACTGCCAACGCAATATGAGCCTGCAGGGTCGCACATAAGAGAATGTGGAGAAGTTGGAAGATTGACTGTGTTGGTAAAGGTTACCAATCACCATACAGAATGGGGTCCGGCAAATGTTGCCAAGGGAAAATCGTCGAGAATCGTCAAGAATCGTCGAGTATCGATCGTCGAGAATCGTCGAGTATCAATCGTTGAGAATCGTCGAGTATCGATCGTCGAGAATCGTCGAGTCTCGATCGTCGAGTATCGATCGTCGGTACTCGATGATCGTCGAGAATCGAAATGTTCGATTCTCGACGAATGCTGATTCCAATTGAATTTTTCCCAGAAACCCTATTTTACTGTGGTCTGCGGATAGCGATTTTACCTAGGTTTATTTATGCTTTGGGTATAAATAAACACTTAGGTTTTGAGCGGAGGTAGTAGAATTTACCCGACCTGACGGAAGAGTTCCGCCGTTCCGCCGACAGAAGTGTTCCGCCGACGGAAGTGCTTCGCTTCCGCCGCTTCGCTCGCTCCGTCGGCCTCCTCTCCGACGATAGTCGCCGGTGTTACTCTTCCTGGAACGGACCTAGCAGTCCGTGGAGGTGCAAGGTGCAGTCGATCTCCTTCCCGATCTTTCGTGCGACGAAAATCGGTGTTCTTCCGCTCGTGTGGATTTCTGCAGAGACGTAGACGCTATTCTACGTGGAACTCGCCGCTGACAAGGACTCATACATTGGAGCATCTCTGTTGAGTTTTGACTCAACACCGGAAAGGTAACTTTGACCTAGTTATTTCTTAACTTCTTAATTCAATATTCATGGCCCGATCCCAATCTCTTTGGGTTGTTCTCGATTTTATTACTTCCGCTATGTGCACAACTGTTGTGCCATCCTCATAGAGAAACCCAACAGTGGTATCAGAGGGAGGTTTCAGCCATGATTGTTGTAAGACCCCCCTCCCGAAACACAAAACACGGCACGAGAGGGGTCTTATGCCCAGAGCAGCCGCCTTGCGGTAACACTAGCACTCGGGCTAGCCTGTACCACAAGACGCCTATTCTGCCGGCAACAACCAATATCAACACATAATTGCCAACCCAACCATAATAATATAAGAAAGTCAATCCAAACTAAGCATATATCCATAAGCATAACAAAAGAGAAGCTAACAAGCTTCTACATAATCAGAGTACGTGAATATATTTGCCTTGAAGGGCTACAATAAAATCTCTCCCACTCACATCTGTAACTGACAGTAGCGACGGTACCATCCCCTCAGGCCATGTCGTCCTGGCCTGGCTGTCCAGCTGCATAGCTTGCTGCTCCACCTGCGGGGTTTCCTCCTAAAAAGGAAGACGTAGTAACCGTTAGTCATAAAGACTAAGTGGCTCCACATCCGCTCCCCCGACGACTCCTCGGTACCGGGCGGAGAAAGGAACAGGTACAATATATAAATAACAGTAGTACAACAGATGAAGTGAGTATACATATCATAAGCAGCAACAGCAGTAGTGAATAATAAACAAGCTCTTATTTTACAAATTTACTATCTATAGCAGCAAGAGAGTATATAGCTATAACAGTAAGTAACTCAACTTATATGGATGCCCATACAAGCATATAAGTTGAGGGTCGTTCAACAGTAAATAACTCATCGTATATGAGTGCCCATACAAACTTATACGATGAGGGTCTTGTGTATGTAATGAAGTGCAATGCTATGTATGCAATGCAGTGACTCACCCATGATCAAGCACATGCAATCGCTATGTCGACACAGACTTAGTTTCCACTATTCGAGCAGGTAGCTAACCTCTCAGGCGTCATCCGTCGTGGCCGAACGGTGATAGTAGAGCGGGCATCTCCACTACTAGGCTGGTCTCCACACTACCTGGCCTAGGCCTCCGTACGCCTCAACGCTAAGAACACAACAGCGGAGCTCACATGCGTACTACGGCTCAGCGGGTTCTCTTGGGTAAATGAGCACCAAGATCCTAGCCCTGAACTGGCCTATGCGTGACACGGAAGGAGCCTCGGAAGATAGTACGAGGACCAAGCCCAACCGTTCACTTGGCACGGAAGGAGCCTCGGGACGTGAACACCGAGGACCAAGCCCAACCGTCCAAGGTCTAGCTGTCAACTCCCATTGGTGTGATGATTGGCGAGCCCGTAGACCTGCCACAATATCCTTAACCCGGGATTACGACACCACGTGTCGTCTCACACCACATATAATTCCACAATATCGTGGCATGGAAGGAGCCTCGGGACATGCACACCGAGGACCAAGCCCAACCATCCATCACATACGGAAGGAGCCTCAGAAGTGTGCACGAGGACCAAGCCCAACCGTCCAACTTTACTCATCTCAACCCCATTCCAATAGTGACGGTCAACTCCTCACTTATTACTTCCACAATGCTACCCGTAGGGAGACGACACTCTAAGCATTGGATTACTAATTCCCTTCTATCCATTCATCATACATCTTGGCCATAGCTAAATCATTTACATATTCATTAATTTATAACCACCCATTTATACCAGGCTCTTCCTTCAATTAAACTTGTCCACAACTCGATATACGAATTCAGATTTATAACCTCAACTTATCATATCACAATTATGTCAAAAAAGCTCACCCAAACCTCGAGTTGGATCGCAACATTAAATTCAACCAAATCGCACTCCACATTGCACATCCCAAAATTTAGGTGCAGCCCTGAGCCGGTCAACAACTTCAACCAAGGATTCTCGTGGATACAGGAATCCAACGAGTGCGTGTAACCACTCGTTGGAAAGATAATTTCGAGGGCTACGACTTTTGTGTTGAGTCGAAAACCCAAATATTGCCAGAACACCCCGGAAATTGGCCATGAAGATCGCTGCGTGCAGAAAACAGATTTCTGCACGCATCTTAAGGTGAGATGAACGACATCCATTCATCTTCCTCCTTACACCGATATCCCAAAAACTTCTCCAGAAATTCGTCCACCCTTATTCACCCTCACAAAGCCATATTTCTCCACGAATCCTTCTCTCATCTTCACTTTGAATGATGAAGAGGTTGGAGGGGGCTAAAGCCTAGAAAACAAACCTAGGCATGGCTTTCCTAGGAAATCTCCTCCTCACCATCAAGACTCTATGGAGTCGATATATCTCCTAGAATATAACTACAGATCTAGCACCAAGGGAGAGGGGAGGAAGCTCACCTCATTTCCAGCGGTACCACCGTTCCCGGCCATGGATCTAGTCATTCTTCTTTGCGGCATCTCTCGCTTGGTGCGGTTGTTCTTCACGGCAAAGGAAGGAGAGGGAGAGAGAGAAAGAAGGCCGCCTCCAAGAGCTCCGCCTGCTTCCCCCGGCTCCGTTGGTTTCGCGAGATCCACGATGACGGCAAGGGTCGATCGGCGCAAAAGCTAGGGTTCGGCTTTAACTCCCTTTTATAAGCCGATGTATTAGGTTACATCTTCTGCCACGTGTCAACGCCTCATTGGACCGCCCATAATGGGTCATATTGAAGTGACCCGGTCCAAGGAACCATCCAGCGTGAATACCGAAATCCGGTTCGGTCTGCCTGTACAAGCCGGCAAATCTGCCTGGGCGAAGAAAATGCACAAGTCAAATTCGGCGGGAATCATCTGTCATTCTTGACGATCGGCAAGAATCGCCAGACATTCTTGACGATTTTCCCTTGGGCCATGCTTATCGGAAATCTGGCATTGAGTGCGTTGAGTATTCTCAGCGATACTCGACGATCGGCGAGAATCACCAGGCATTCTCGACGATTTTCCCTTAGGCCATGCTTATCGGAAATCTGGCGTTGAGTGTGTTGAGTATTCTCAGCGATACTCGACGATCGGCGAGAATCACCATGCATTCTCGACGATTTTCCCTTGGGCCATGCTTATCGGAAATCTGGCGTTGAGTGCGTTGAGTATTCTCAGCGATACTTGACGATCGGCGAGAATCACCAGGCATTCTCGACGATTTTCCCTTGGGCCATGCTTATCGGAAATCTGGCGTTGAGTGCATTGAGTATTCTCAGCAATACTCGACGATCGGCGAGAATCACCAGGCATTCTCGATGATTTTCCCTTGGGCCATGCTTATCGGAAATCTGGCGTTGAGTGCGTTGAGTATTCTCAGCGATACTCGATGATCGGCGAGAATCACCAGGCATTCTCGACGATTTTCCCTTAGGCCATTTCCTTTCGATCCGTTGGATATCACTAAACCCTACACTCCATCCAACGCACTTGATACCTTTTGCCAGTGTGCCCCGAGCCCGAGTCAAGTCTCTTGACTCAAAACTCGTGCGATGGGTCTAGCGCGAATTGAGACGTTACAAATCCTATAAACAAAATAATAGATTTCGTCCCCGAAATCAGGCTAGGTCTATGGGGATGCAAGTACAAAATAATATGCGCTATAAAATGTTACCTTGGAAGAACAGCTCCGGGTAGTGCTTCTGCATCAAGTCCACCGGCTCCCAAGTAAATTCTTCCTTCCCATGATTATACCACAACACTTTTACCAGAGACACACTTTTGCGGCGCAGGGTTCTTATCTCATTATCAATGATTCGTACCGGCTCTAGTCGCACAGATCTGTCAGACGCCACAGCACCATCAGTCGTGGGGATGTATTGTTTGGGCCGCAACAGCTCCTTCCAAAGCGACGAGACATGGAACACATCATGGAGATTTTCTAACTCGGGCGGTAGCTCCAGCCGATAGGCCAAAGGGCCAATCTTTTCCACTATGACATAGGGTTCAACATACCGTGGGCTGAGCTTCTTCACTCCTCGTACTCGTGATACTCCATGCATCGGTCGGATTTTAAGAAACACCTTGTCTCCCACTTGAAATTCCACCATCCGGTGTTTAGCATTATAATACTTCGCCTGCCGACTTTGAGCCTCTAACATATGATCCCGTATCAACCTAACCACCGCATTCGTGTCATCTATATATTCAACACCCAAAGTCTTCGGGTCTTCATTTTGCACCCAAGACAAGGGGGTTCTACACCTCCTTCCCTATAGGGCTTCATGGGGTACCATGCCAATGCTAGCTTGATGGCTGTTGTTGTAGGAGAATTCCACTAAGGGCAAGAGTCTTTCCCACGGCTCTCCCCTATCTATCACACACAACCTCAACAGATCCTCCAATGTTCGGATGGTCCGCTCAGACTGCCCGTCCGTCTGTGGATGAAATGCGGTGCTGAAGGTAAGGCGCAAGCCCAAATACGCCTATACCGCCTTCCACTCCTTGGAGGTAAAACGACCATCACGGTCCGAAACTATCGTCTTAGGTACGCCGTGATACCGTACAAACTGCTCCATAAAAAGGCGTGCTAAGACATCCACATGAGCCTCCATCTTCATAGGGATGAACCGGGCAACTTTCGTCAGGCGATCAACGATCACCCACACTGAATAATTTCCTGAGCGGGAGCGAGGTAGCCCATGTACCAAGTCCATGGAAATATCCTCGAACTTCCACTCAGGGATTGGCAACGACTGCAACAGGCCGCCGGTACTCCTGCACTCCGCCTTCACTCTTTGGTAGGCTTCACAATGCGTGACAAAGTACCAGACATCCTTATTCATTCCTGGCCAACACAACGTCTTCCGTAAGCCGGCGTACATCTTCAAAATTCCCGGGTGCACGGAATATTGAGAGCAATGTGCTTCTCTCATAATATCCTCCCAGATTCTGCCACCTTTGGGAATGTAGAGCAGGCCGCGAAAGTAAACGAGGCCGTCCTTTAGTGTGTACTCGTCGGTACTCCCGTCTTCGATTAACTTTATTGTCGGGGCCAAAGCCGCATCCAATCCTTGCTCCACTCGGATCCGGTCCCGGATATCACAAACTATGCTCATGCTGGACAGGTACTCCGTATATTCCGAAGAAGCCTTAAATATTAAAGTGATGTCCATCTCCTCGATCATCCGTGCCAACTCCATGCTCATCAACCGAGATTCTGGGCTCGAGCCTGGTACTTTCCTACTCAACGCATCGGCTACCGAGTTCGCTTTTTCGGGGTGGTAGTTCAAGGTGAACTCATAGTCGCATAGAAACTCTAACCACAACCGTTGTCTTAAGTTCAATTCCTTCTAGGTAAGGACGTACTTCAAATTTTTATGAACCGAGAAGATTTTGCAGTGGATGCCGTATAGATAATGCCTTCATACCTTCAAGGCGAACACCACCGTTCCTAGCTCCAAATCATGCACCGGGTAATTGATTTCATGCTTCTTCAATTGTCTTGAAGCATAAGCAATTACGTGCTCGTGCTGCATCAACACCGCTCCCAACCCCTGATAAGACGCGTCCGTGTAAACTTGGAATCCTTCCTTCCCAGACGGAAGGACAAGGATGGGGGCGGAGGTAAGTCTATCCTTCAATTCCTGGAATGCCGCTTCACACTGGAGTGTCCACTCAAATGGCACACCTTTCTTTGTCAAAGAAGTAAGTGGGAGGGCAATCTTGGAGAATCCTTTTACGAACTTGCGGTAGTATCCGACAAGTCTAAGAAAACTCCTCAAATCGGTCGCCGACTTCAAAGGTGACCACTCCTTCACGGCACGCACCTTGGCCGGATCCACAAATAGTCCAACCCCACTGATTACGTGACCAAAGAAAGCCACCTCCCTAAGCCAGAATTCACACTTGTTAAACTTGGCGAACAGGGCGTGCTCTTTTAGCTTCTCCAGAACTAAGGCCAAATGTCCGGCATGTTCTTCCTCCGTCTTCGAGTAGACTAAGATGTCATCAATGAACATAATGACGAAGACATCTAAATAGGGCTCAAACACTTTATTCATCAAGCTCATGAAAGCTGATGGGGCATTTGTGAGCCCAAACGGCATCACTGTGAACTCATATAAGCTGTACCTTGAGCTGAAAGCCATTTTCGGAATATCACCCTCTTGTATTCTCAATTGGTAATACCCCAAGCGCAAATCTAGCTTGGAGAACCAATGCGCTCCCACCAGTTGGTCGAACAACTCATCGATCCGAGGTAACAGATAGGTGATCCGTACCATAAGTCAGTTGAGCTCCCGATAGTCTATACATAAATGCAGGGTTCCATCTTTCTTCTTGATGAATAGAACAGGGGCTCCCCAAGATGATGAGCTGGGGCGAACAAACCCTGATTCTACCAACTCCTGCAGTTGAACTCTAAACTCCGCGAGTTCTTTTGGGGCCATCCGATAAGGGGTCCTGGAGACAGGCTTAGCTCCTGGAACAAGCTTAATCTGAAAATCCACTTCTCTATGCGGGGGTAACCCTGGCAATTTCTCAGGAAATACCTCAGGGAAATCCCATGCTACCTGCACATCCTTCACATCTACCTTCATCTCTTTTAGTTCGAAACATATCATGTAGACTTCATCCCCTCTCATATGAGCCTTCAAGGTCTGGATTGAGGATAACAATATTCGTGGTGTGAAATTTATACCTTGGAAGACTACATCAGTATCCCCATGTATCAAATAGATGCGCTTCTCCGCACAGTCGATTCTTTCATGGTGCCAATCCAGCCACGCCATACCCAGGATGAGGTTGAATTCTGGTATTCTCAAAATTTTGGCAGGGGAATCAAAGGTATTTCCCCCAATGGTTATCTCTAACTCACACTTCGCGGTTGCCGTCATCTCAGATCCGTCTGGGAGGCGTACTCTTCGGGCAATACAAGTGAAATATTGCACTCCAGGTATATTCTTGATGAAGTCTTCGGACATGAAAGAATGTGAGGCGCCGGTGTTAAATAACGTATAAGCCGGTTTCCCGCCGACCATCACGGTGCCTAAGTGTCATTTAATAATACTCAAGCTAGACGTCTATTATATCTTAAGCCACTAGAGGATATTAATAGAAGCAAAATGACTAATTCAAATCGTACTTGCAATCATCTCCTGAGGATCCCGCTCCTGAGTCATGTCCAAGGCATACATCTGATCTCGAGCGGGTCCAGGGTTTCTTCCTCGTGGTCCTCGTCCTCGACCATGCACATACCCTCTCCCCCGCGGGGCTACTGGAGGGAGAGCGAAAGGCGCATCTCCAAACAGTTGCGGGCAGTAGCGTCGAATGTGGCCCTGTTGGTTGCATTCAAAGCACACCCGTTCCTGCCTTCCGCCGTGTTGCTGAAATTGTGGAGGTGGAGGTAATGCTGGCGGTTGCCGAATCGGGCACTCCTCTCTAAAGTTCTGGGGGAAACGCCCGCCACCCCTCCGATATCCTCTTCCTCTTTTATTGTCGAATCTCCTTCTGTTGCTGGGGCCGGCTTCCATCACGCCCTCCGCTGGCCTCTTACCATTTCCCAAGTGGTCCGCTTCCAATCTCTTCGCAATATCAATAATCTCTGCCAGACTAGAGTCCGCTATAAACAAAAGGGCTTGCCTTAGGGGATCTCGCAAGCCTTTGTAGAATCGTTTGGCGTACCCTCTATCATCCAGCTCATAGGAGTCAGCGAATCTAGCCAGGTGCTGAAACTCCCGTTGGTACTCCGTTACCGACATGGACCCTTGCTTTAGTTGCAAAAATCTATCTTCAAGACCATCCCGAGCGGCCGAGGGGATGAAATGCTCTAAGAAGGCTTAGGAGAATTCGCTCCAACTAATGTCCGTGTACACTCTTCCACGAAAAGTGGAGCCCATGAGGGACTTCCACCACCTTTTGGCGTGCAGCTCTAAGAGTGTCACAACAAGGGTCACCTCCATGTTGTTTGGACATCTTATTCCCGCCAACAAGTCTTGTATAGTGTCGAGCCACTCTTCCGTACGCACCGCCGACTCTGTCCCAATATAAGCAAGAGGGGAGAGAGCTTGGAAAACGCTTAACCAACTAGATCCCGGACCCTGTTGTTGTACAGGTGCCTGCTGAGATTGGGACCTAAAGGCATTTAAAATAGCAGTGAGTGTCTACCCCAGCTCTGATTGTTGGAATTGTGTAGGTACGGACGGGGCGGGGGTGCCCCTTACTGGCTCAGCATGTACTGGGATCTACACATAAGGTACAAACCTAGGGTTAGGTTGGCTAATCTAAGGTTAAAGATGGACAACTTAGTGTGAATTACATATGGGCACACCACTGCTTCCGCTAAGTCAGTTTGTCCCCAAACTGACTAATCAAACGGGGGTGGCACCATTGTTAAGTGACTTCCGCCTTGGAGGATCATCGCAAGCTGATACCATTTGTAAGACCCCCCCCTCCCGGAACACAGAACACAGCACGAGAGGGGTCTTATGCCCAGAGCAGCCGCCTTGCTGTAACACTAGCACTCGGGTTAGCCTATTCTGCCGGCAAAACCAATATCAACACATAATTGCCAACCCAACCATAATAATATAAGACCAATATCAACAATGACCAAGATAGTGCCATGTTGTGCACATAAGGGATGCATGTGGATTTTAGAAAAGTGTTTTTCTTTGGATTTGCACATTGATCAAATGTTGATCATGGTTAATTGTTAACCTATTATCGAAAATCCCTTCATCAAATATTAAGTGTTCGGATGCCTTCCGATGGATGACACTCTTCCTGCCTCGATCGATGAAGTGTGGGCTTGCCAAAGCAAGATGCATTAATCTATCTTGGTAAGGGTGCGAGCGGATAATTGTGATATCCCACTATCGACATCGGGTATAACTTAACTAGGTGACCTCAAAGGTTGAGTGCCTAGAGGCATAGGGTTTGCATGCACCATATGATGGATGCGAATAAGGAGTTATTCACCAACCATACAAGAATTGCATGAGGATGCAATTGGCAAGCGTTGCCTACCTAAATAACCATATCGTGAGAGAAAAGCGAAAGCTGACTCATTGTGTTGGTGAAATATGGATCTTGTCCACTAAGAGAGTAGCTCGCATGAACTCTCCGAATTGATAGTGATGGCCATCATTTTGAATAAAATAGTGGGAGTTTTAATTGAAGTCCAAATTAAAAATAAATTGTATTTTGAAATTTTGGTGCTGATATTATTCTGCATGAATTCTTGTAGAATTCCATGGCAAGTGTTTCACACTTCACTCTGTCTCTGAGAGCCATCCTTGAGAAGGATAAGCTCAATGGGACTAACTACATGGACTGGTACAGGAACCTGAGAATTGTTCTCAGGCAAGAGTGAAAGCTCTATGTCTTGTAAGAAGAAGCCCTCGAGGTGTCGACCGAGAATTCTTCCCGTGCTGATAAGGATACTTATACGAAGTATACTGATGACGCTTTAGAAGTCGAATGCCTTATGCTTGCCACCATGAACTCTGAGCTTCAGAAGCAACGTGAGAACATGGGGTGCAAGGAGATTGACGTGCATCTCAAGAAAATGTTTCAAGGGCAAGCTCGTCAAGAGAGGTTCGACGTCACAAAAGCGTAATTTCAGTGCAAGATGGGAGTTCGAGACTCAGTAGGGACTCACGTACTCGAGATGATTGGGTATATAGAGAACCTTGAAAGGCTGGGTTTTCCTCTGGGTCAAGAGTTGGCTACAAATCTTATCCTGCAATCATTGCCGGACAGTTATGAGCAGTTCGTCTTGAACTACAACATGAATGAAATAGACAAGATACTGCCCGAGCTCCTAGGCATGTTAAGAACTGCCGAGATCAACATGAAGAAGGACAAGCCTGCCAGCCCCATACTGATGGTGCATAAGGGCATGGGCAAGGCCAAGGGCTCTATGAAGACGAAGGTGGGACCTAAGTCACATCTTGAGCCCAAGTCTTCTGTACTGAAGAAAAAGAAGAGCACGGTGAAGGAAGGGAAATGCCACCACTATGGCAAGGCTGGTCATTGGAGGAGGAACTGTCCTTCTTACATTGAGGGCCTGCAAAAAATGAAGGGAGGTATGACTTCCGCTTCAAATATTTACGTTATAGAGATAAACCTTTCTGCTCCTTCATCTTAGGTATTGGATACCGGATGTGGTTCACACATTTGTACAAATGTGCAGGATCTAGAAAGGAGAAGATTGCTGAGTAAAGGGGAGGTGGACCTGCGTGTCGGCAGTGGAGCAAGAGTTGCTATTGTAGTCGTAGGGGTTTACCGTCTTTCTTTGCCCAGTGGGCTTGTAATAGAATTAGATAATTGTTATTTTGTTCCGGCCATAACTAGAAACATTATATCCATTTCATGCTTGGACATGATTGGATTTTCTTTTATAATTAAGAACAAATGTTGTTCTATATTTAAGAATGATGTTTGTTATGATATAGCCCAATTGTTTAATGGTCTTTATATTTTGAACTTAGACCATCTGATCTATAATGTAGAAAATAATAAAAGACTAAGAACAAATGACTCGAACCCTACATATCTCTGGCATTGTCGTTTGGGCCATATAAACGAGAAGCACATATCTAAGCTCCATAAAAATGGACTTTTAGACTCATTTGATTATGAATCATTTGAGCGATGCGAATCTTGTTTGTTAGGCAAGATGACTAAAGCCCCTTTCACTGGTTATACTGAGAGGGCTGAAGATCTCTTGGGTGTTGTACATAGTGATGTATGTGGACCCATGAGCTCCATGGCTAGAGGTGGGTATTTCTACTTCGTTACATTTACTGATGATTTCAGTAGATACGGATATGTGTATCTTATGAAGTGCAAATCCGAGACCTTTGAAAAGTTCAAAGAGTTCAAGAATGAAGTAGAAAACCAGTTGGGTAAAAGGGTTAAAGCACTCCGATATGATCGAGGTGGCGAATACCTGAGTCATGAGTTCTGTGATCATCTGAAAGAGTGTGGTATTGTATCACAGCTCACTCCACCAAGAACACCACAACATAATGGTGTGTCTGAGAGGAGAAATCGTACTCTGTTAGACATGGTACGTTCGATGATGAGTCATGCAGGCTTGCCTGTTTCCTTTTGGGGTTTTGCTTTAGAGACTACTGCAATGACACTGAATCGCCCTCCAACGAAAACGGTTCTGAAGACACCATATTAGATATGGACTGGGAAGCGTCCTAGTATGTCATTCATTAAAATTTGGGGCTGTGAGGCATACGTGCGACGTCAAATGCCTGACAAGCTGGAACCCAAATCGGATAAATGTTATCTAGTGGGATATCCGAAGGAAACGAAAGGGTATTACTTTTACCTACCGTCCGAGGGCAAAGTGTTTGTCGCAAGGACTGCCGTCTTCTTTGAGAGAGAATTCTTATCAAGAAAGACTGAAAAGGTAGAACTTGAAGAAGTTCAAGATTCACAAGTTATGAATGAACCAGAATTGGAATCTAAGACAGGACTACAAGATGTTGTAGCTAGAGAACCTGCTCAAGAAACACAAGTCCTACGTAGATCTGGTAGACCTAGATTTGAGCCTGAGAGATATGGATTTCTCATGTCTCAAATGGGTAATGTGTTGCTTATGGATCATGATGATGAACCAGCAACCTACCAAGAGGCTATGAATGGACCGGACTCCGACAAATGGCTTGAGGCTATGAAATCCGAAATGGACTCCATGTATGCAAACCAAGTTTGGAACTTGGTGGAACCACCTGAAGGGGTACGACCCATAGGGTGCAAATGGGTCTTCAAGAAGAAGACCGACATGGATGGGAATGTACAGACATTCAAAGGGCGACTGGTGGCTAAGGGTTTCAAGCAAATTCATGGTATTGACTATGATGAGACTTTTTCCCCTGTTGTCATGGTAAAGTCCATAAGGATATTGCTTGCTATTGCTGCGTATTATGACTACGAGATCTGGCAGATGGATGTCAAAACAACTTTCCTTAATGGAAACCTCCTTGAGGAAGTGTACATGACACAACCCGAGGGTTTTGTATCCCCAAATGAAGCCACTAAAATATGCAAGCTGAATAGGTCCATCTATGGACTGAAGCAGGCCTCTCGAAGTTGGAATCTTCGTTTTGATGAGAAAATCAAAGAGTTTTGTTTCATCAAGAATGAAGATGAGCCTTGTATTTACAAGCGAATCAGTGGGAGCATTGTTGTCTTCCTGATATTGTATGTAGATGACATACTGTTGATTGGGAATGACATTCCTACCCTGAAAGTTTTTAAGAACAACCTAGAGAACTGCTTTTCTATAAAGGACTTGGGTGAAGCGACTTATATACTCGGTATTAAGATCTATAGAGATAGATCGAAGAAGTTGCTGGGTTTTACCCAGAGTACATACATTGAGAAGGTGTTGAAACGGTTCAACATGCTTGAGTCCAAGAAAGGATTTTTACCCATGTATAATGGTGTGAATCTCTCTAAGGACCAGTGTCCAAAATCTTGTGAAGATAAGGACCGCATGAAGTTGATTCCATATGCTTCGGCAATTGGATCAATCATGTATGCAATGTTATGTACTCGACCCGATGTCTCCTTTGCTTTGAGCATGACTAGCAGGTATCAGTCAGACCCCGGTGAGTGTCACTGGATTGCAGTCAAGAATATCCTGAAGTACTTGAGAAGGACAAAGGATGTGTTCTTGGTGTATGGTGGAGAGGAAGAGCTCGTTTTAAGTGGTTACACAGATGCTAGCTTCCAAACTGATAGGGACGACTCAAAGTCTCAGCCAGGTTTTGTGTTTTTCCTTAATGGAGGAGCTGTGAGCTGGAAGTGTTCAAAGCAAGAGACAGTTGCTGATTCTACAACAGAGGCCGAGTATATCGTTGCAGCTAACGCAGCGAAGGAGGCTGTATGGATTAGGAAATTCATCGGCGAGCTTGATGTAGTTCCTAGCATTGCTGGTCCCGTAGTTATCTACTGTGATAACAATGGTGCAATTGCACAATCTAAGGAACCTAGATCTCATCAGCGCTCCAAGCACATACTTCGGCGGTTCCATCTTATTCGTGAGATTGTCGAACGAGGAGATGTGAACATTTGCAGAGTGTCGACTGAGGAGAATATTGCGGATCCACTGACAAAGCCTCTCGCACAGAGAAAGCATGATGGTCATACTAGATCAATGGGTATACGATACCTAAATGATCAACTCTAATGAGAGTCTTGTGGGTTGCATGTAAACATATATTCTGTTGGCTGTTTGTTGTTTATTCATATGATGAATTATGTACCGAAATTTAATTTTACAATTAATGGCAAGTTCTTTTATTATGATTTCTCTATGCGATAGTTAAATGTTAACATAATAAATACCCTTAGAATGTTCGCTTCCATAGGACATCAAGTACGTGACTTGAATGTGAGAGCCTATGATTTATTTGAAGCATCATTCTTAAAAGGTCCCTGATCGTTGTATCATCATAGAAACTAAGGGTGATGATGATACATTAAGACTAGCACGTGTGTTGACTGATGAACATTTCTCATAGGTCATGATATTGTGATATCAAGTCATCGCGTGGGTACTTGTTAATAAACAAGTTGTACTGGACAGACCCAACCTGAGACTACTCTATGGATTGTTATCTAAACGTGTCACGAGTAGGTCTCAATTGACAATGGTGTTGTGATCCTTTGACCTGAAGTCACAACATTCATCAAGTGAGCAAGAGCGTGCTTTGATGCCATCTAAAGTATTCCTTGAGAAAGGTTGATGATAAGGGTGGTTGTTGGGCACGTTATGAATCATTTGGGTGTTTGTGTGTGAGCAGATATGGGATTTGTCCTCCTATATGACAGGAGTTGCATCCATGGGCCCCTTGATGGAACTGGACTGAGAAATGCATGGCCATGCTTGGTTGAATCAATATGTGATATTGGACTCACCATTCTCTGGAAGTCCGTTCTAAATCAATAAACATGGATTGAGCTATTACGAGGGTGACACGGTCCATGCCTCTAGTTCTTTCTGGATGTAAGGGACAAAGGGACAAAGACAACGCTGGGACATTGTTCATAAGGCTTATGAGTTATGAACTCTTATTGCTTGGGTAGCAATGATGCATTGCTAGATGCCACTCATTGTTTGTGAGGTTTTTGGTTTGATACTTTCAAGATCAAGTGGGAGACTGTTGGAGTTACCATGGTGATCTAGAAGTGGTCAAACATGTAATCTCACTTCCAACGTGATATGAGCCTGCAGGGTCGCACATAAGAGCATGTAGAGAAGTTGGAAGATTGACTGTGTTGGTAAAGGTTACCAATCACCATACAGAATGGGGTCCGGCAAATGTTGCCAAGGGAAAATCGTTGAGAATCATCGAGAATCGTCGAGTATCCATCGTCAAGAATCGTCGAGTATCGATCGTCGAGAATCGTCGAGTATCGATCGTCGAGAATCGTCGAGTCTCGATCGTCGAGAATCGTCGAGTCTCGATCGTCGAGAATTGTCGAGTATCGATCATCGATACTCGACGATCGTCGAGAGTCGTCGAGAATTGAAATGTTCGATTCTCGACGAATGCTGATTCACGTCGAATTTTTCCCAGAAACCCTATTTTGCTGTGGTCTGCGGATAGCGATTTTACCTAGGTTTATTTATGCTTTGGGTATAAATAGACACTTAGGTTTTGAGCGGAGGTATAGAATTTCCCCGACCCGACGGAAGAGTTCCGCCGTTCCACCGACGGAAGTGTTCTGCCGACGGAAGTGCTTCGCTTCCGCCGCTTCGCTCGCTCCGCCGGCCTCCTCTCCGACGACAGTCGCCGGTGTTGATCTTCCTGGAACGGACCTAGCAGTCCGTGGAGGTGCAAGGTGTAGTCGATCTCCTTCCCGATCTTTTGTGCGACGAAAATCGGTGTTCTTCCGCTCGTGTGGATTTCTGCAGAGACGTAGACGCTATTCTACGTGGAACTCGCCGCTGACAAGGACTTATACATTGGAGCATCTCTGTTGAGTTTTGACTCAACACCGGAAAGGTAACTTTGACTTGGTTATTTCTTAACTTCTTGATTCAATATTCATGGCCCGATCCCAATCTCTTTGGGTTGTTCTCGATTTTATTACTTCCGCTGCGTGCACAACTGTTGCGCCCCCCAGAGAAACCCAACAATGTCACCTACTCACTCTATAAAAGAAGTACAACGTTTGAATGGAAGGATTACTGCACTCTCACGGTTTTTAGCGCAAACCGACGACAAGTATCTCCCCTTTTTTAAGATTCTTAGAGGAGCACATAGCACAAGGTTCTAGTGGGCAAATGAATGTCAAGCGGCCTTCGAATCCCTAAAGCGATATCTAGCCTCGCCTCCGATCCTATCAAAACCAATCCCTAGAGAAATATTGTACCTATATTTGACCATGTCCTCAGCTGCATTAAGTTTAGTATTAGTCAAAGATGAATAAGGAATTCAACGTATAATCTACTATCTTAGCAATGTCCTTTCAAATACAGAGGCTCGGTACCCTACAACAGATAAGACAGCTTTAGCCCTTGTCTTCTCAGCCAAAAAGCTTTGGCCCTATTTCTAGGCTACACGGTAAATGTATTGACTGAACTCCCACTTCACGCGATCCTCCAGAAACCAGAAGCATCTGGTAGGTTAGTAAAGTGGGAAATCGAACTTGGCAAAATCGACAATCATTTCCTACCTCGACCGGACATCAAATCTCAGGTGTTGGAAGATTTCATTGTGGAGAACACCATTACCCAAGAAGTTGCTTCTGCACAGGACACCCTCGCCCCTCGATAGGCTCTTTACATTGATGGTGCATCAGGGATCAAGGGGGCGAATGCATGATTACATTTAGTAAGCCCAGAAGTAATTACCCTGGAGTACATACTCATATTGAAGTTTCCAACCACAAATAATATTGTCGAGTATGAGGCTCTGATTGCTTGACTTAGACTTTCCATCAATTATATAGTGAAGAACTTGACAGTCAACTCAGATTCTCAACTTATGGTCTCACAAATTGAAGGAGAATACGAAGCAAAGAATGACAAACTAGCCCAATACCTCACACTTGTAAGATCTCTCCTCGCCAAGATTCTGCAATACAAGCACATTCCTAGAGAACAAAATTCCAGGGCAGAATCACTCTCCAAGCTCTCCACATCTCCCTTTCGATATAAGTCCATAAGGCGCCAGGTGGAAGAAATCGTCATTCTTAGTATTCAAGGACCATGAGAGATTACAGAAATTGATGAGCAAGGATCATCATGGCTCAGCCCACTGTGAGACTATCTCGAACATCAATAGCTGCCAGAATATCTGATGGAGGCGCATCGTTTGTGAATCCAAGTAGTAACCTTCACCATCATTAATGGAGAGTTGTACAAGCAATCATTTTCTGAGCCCTACCTGAAGTGTATGTCAGAATCAGACGTAGAATACACGTTACGAGAAGTTCATTAAGGGATTTGTGGAGAGCATTTGGGAGGCAAAGCACTAGCCCCAGAGATCTTGCGCCAAGGATTCTACTGTCCTACCATGAAAAGGGATGCGGCTGAGTTTGTCCAAAATTGTAAGAGCTGCCAACTACACTCGAGCATTCCCGACAGCCACAGTTGCTCTTACAACGTTGCAAGGAGCTTAACCATTTGAGCAATGGGGAATCAACCTTCTCGGTCCCCTCTAGAAAATTCATCATACTGGTCATTGATTGCTTTACTAAATGGGTGGAAGCAGAATCCTTGGCCAAAATAAAAGAAGAGAATGTCAAGCAGTTTGTTTTGAAGAACATCGTGTATCGTTTCAGTATTCCAACAACCATCATTGTTAATAATGGTACTTTGAGGAAGCTGGGGGAAGTGGGTTGATATGCTCCCTAATGTATTATGGGCTTACCGAACCACGGAGAGAACTCCTACCGGAGAAACCTCGTACAATCTATGCTACAGAACCGAAGTTGTCATACCAATCGATATTGGAGTTCTAAGTGCCCGTGTTCTGAACTTCAAACCAGAGAAGAACGACGATGCGCTTTGAGAAAATCTCTACTTGGTCCCAGAAGTTAGGGAAACAACAGCCCTTTGCGTCGCCACCTATCAAGGACGTGTAGCGCTACTCTACAACCGAAGAATAAAGCTCAGACCTATCAACGTTGGGGACCTGGTTTTACGAAGTATTGAAGCGGTTGGCAAAGGACCACAGGGAGATAAGCTCTCTCCTTCATGCGAGGGACCGTTCGTCTTCACTGCAGTCGTTACACCATGAACCATCAAGATTAGAACTATAGAGGGAAAAAGCCTTCCCCACACATGGAATGCGCAAAACTCGCGCCGATTTTTCTAGTTATTTCTTATTCTTATATTTACTGTTTATTTCTTGTTTAAATTCTATGTTTTGGTATTGTAAAAGTCATGGTCCATGACTCGCGCAAACTATTCCTGAGAAATGAATGATGCATTGTGTTTTATTTTAGTATTGACCCAATCGCAATGCCATTGGGTAAGACCGCGCATGCGGTTTGAATGAGATAGCTCTTCACCGAACCTGCCTTTCTACGCCTTGTCAACGCCCAGGCCTGCCCCCCTCGCGATCGACACCAATCATGAGTCTGATAGGTAAGACTGCGTATGCGGTTTGAATGAGACAATTCTTCACCAAACCTGTCTTTCTACGTCTCGTCATCGCCCGTGCATACCCCCTCGCGATCGACATCAGACAAAACCTAGGTAAGAGGGACAAACGACCAGATTAAGCAAATAATCTCTCTGTCATCAATGCGAACCTAAGTAACACCAACTGCTAGCGTTAATATAAATATGGAAAAACTAGGGAAATGTCATACAATAAACATAATACACGCAACAAACGACCTCAGCAGGGAAGCAAAGAATTCCCGAAGTTCTAAAGAACAAGAGCAAACATACACCATCATGTGACAGATCCAATTGAAGAAAGTGCAAACATATAAGAGTAAAAGGCTCAAGCTACTACACATCGGCTGCATCTGCATCAGAATCAGGGCTCGGGTTCTCATCATCTGAGATATCATCGAAGCTGAGGCTGGACACTTCACACTTCAACTTCCTGGAGACCAGGCGTAAAGCCTTCAACACACTAGCCTTCAACACTCTACATCTAAGTGCCAGCTCACGAGCATCTTCCATCTGAGTCTCCAACTCTTTATTCCATATCTCCTCATGAATCTCTTCGCCAATCAAGAAACGATCACGCATGTAGTCCAAAGAATCCATATACTCCGCAAGCCACATGACCTTCAGCTCTAACACCCGGTAATCGAAAGAAAGCATCTCCACTTGAGCCTTCGAGGCCCTAAGCTCTGTCTCAAAACAAGAAGTCTCCTCTTGAGCGGTCTTCAGTAACTGTGTGGTTTTCTCTACAAGAGACTTCTTCACATCTAATGTCATTCGAGCCTCCTCCAACTGTCTTCAGCTCCGACCCGATCTATCAAAATTGGGAGACATCTCAATCATGATCCTCTCTCTCAAAGCAGCAAGTGTGTCATCTGCCGTCTAGAGCTTCTCCTGAAGGGTGAAGCATCCATCCTTTAAGATCACATAATGATCATTCCACGTGAAAGCAATATGAGCTTGAGCTTCAATTTACAAGCAGAAAGGAAAAAGTCAGTACGACATAAATAACCCAGAATCAAAGGCCCAAAACAAGCAAGCTCACTTACCACACCGCTCATTGCCTTAAGAGAAGAAGACACTCGCGGAGTAGAAGCCTCTGAAGTGGGAGTTGTGGGGCAGAGCACCCCACCACCTAAACATCAACATTGACGGGAGTTGTCACGCCTCGATAACCAGGATGAACTGTCTCATCATGAGAAGCTTTTTGCTTTGAAGAAGATGGAGGCTCCATACCCTCATCACTACAACTGGCCATAATAACCTTCCTTTTCCGGTCATGAACTAAAGGCGCCTTGGCTGCCTGCTCAGAAATGGCAGATAGCCCGCACTGCAATAAATGTTTCTCCTCCACGAACAAGGAGATGCCAAATAAACGATTGGCCAACTCACGAGGCTCTGTAAATCCAAGCATAGCAAAAAACTCCCGCTCTTTCCCCTTCTGGTGACGACAATGATCAGGCAATGCATTCCACAGTTTCAGCAAGGCCAAAGAGTTCCTGACATAACCAAACAGGGTTTTCACATGACGACGATCCATCCGGGTCTCAAAGTAAACATAACTTTTATTGCTGTATATTTTGACACGACCGCCACCATCAACGCGGGCATCACATTAATCTCTGAACAAATTAAAAGAGAATTTTGAACCATGTTCTCTAAAGAATACGACCAATCCCATAAGGTGCAACATCCCAGGCAATGTGAACTGGGACATCGGAACACCGCAGAACTTCAGAATATCTATCACCTCCTCGCATGGTAGAAAATGGAAGCCTGATCTCAGAGTGGTCTTACAAACCGTCAACCACCCACTCGGTGGCTTTTGTACCCTCTCCTATACACGCGGTATCATCATCTCAAGATCACAGGTAACCCGTATATCTTCCTCCAAATCACAATTTGATCATCAGAAAGTGACAAGCGCAGACGCATAGGTCTCGAGGGACGCTTTGAAGCTTGAAACGGAAGAAAAACAAAGGTTGAAATTCAACAATAAAAACAAGGGCATTCAATTGAACGGTCAGTACACCATCACCCCCATCTCACAAGGTCAAGCCGCACACCCCGTCAAATGCGCGCCCACGCACAGAGATCCGACGCACCTTCAGGCATGCACATAAAGACCGCGTGCACCTTCAGGTGCACATTGTACCGCGCACACCTCATGGTGCGTGCGCGCGACCGAGCGCACCTATAGGTGCACGCGCGCGCGACCGCGCGCTTGATCGCTCGCCCCTATAGGTGTGCGTGTGTACGCGACCGCATGCATTATCAGGCCCGAACACGACCTCGCAAACCTACCAGCCATGCGCGCTTGGCCGCGTGCACCTACGGGTGCGCACACGCACCTATGGGTGTACGCGCGCGCTTGGCCGCTCTTACCTACGGGTGCGCGCGCGCACCTTTGGGTGCGCGCGCGCACCCGAAGGTGCACGCACGCACCTTCGGGTGTGTGTGTGCGTGCATGCACAATTGCGTACACCTTCAGGTGCGTGCGCTCGCCGTTTGCCCGCACCTTCTGAAAGTCACACTAGTGTCAACTACCTTCACCTATGGGGGGGGATAGGTGTCTTGCATAGTCTTTTAGCAGAATTAATATTATACCTGCACAATTAAACAAAATAGCACAGCACAAAAATACGCAGGCAGTTATAGTGGTTCCCCGATTTGGGTACGTCCACTTTCCCCCTTCGACCTATCTCCCAACAAGGGACGACTCGGTCACTTCACCAATAGGATTGAAATCCAATCCTCACACTAATGGAAGGAACCCTTCAACCCGAAGGAGTCACCACTCCTCCACCACGGGTTGCACCCAACCCTTACAACGCGGAACCAACGTTCCTTTACAACAAAAGAAAAATTAGAATGTATAAAATACAAATTACTTATGGAGTGCTTGGTGTCCCTCTTCGTTCAATTACGCGTTCTTGAAAAAGACGAAGAGTCCACTTCCTTAGCTCTCACTTAGAGAGAATCTCCCCGAAATCGGCGGCGGTAAGAAGTGCGGCGGCGGAGCTTTCGGGATCGGCGACGGCAAGGTTTGCAGCGACGAGCTTTGTAGATCCAACCTTCATAGCAAAGCTAGTAAGGTCAACCAACGATCTTACTTGGATCGATCGTCTCAATCGATTCGTAAGGGGAAGGTATTCCCGTTCAACAAATCAAGAGACAAAGGATCTCAAGATAGACACATGAGATGCATTTCTTGGCTAAGCTTCTGTCGTCGGGAGAACAGGAAGAACCAACGATCGGCAACGGCGACAACTTGAGGCGCGGAGACGGAGGCGGAAGAGAAGACGTGATCCGCTAGGTCAAATTCGGCGGCTCTTTCTTTTTGTATGTATCGATGCTCCGTGATGTTCGAAATACAATAGTATTTATACAGTAGGTCATATATTATGACCGTTGTGGGCCCTACCAGTAGAAACCCTAACCCCGGTTCAAAATAGCGCGTGTACATTTGGTCTGGTCCAGCGCGCCAACGAAAATCGCCTAAGGCAAATTCGGCGGGAATCATTGGTGATTCTCGACGAATCGACGAGAATCACTAATGATTCCCGTCGAATTCTACTTAGAAGAATTCTTAGCTTAATTGCTTGCCAACCGGAAAGAATCGTTGAGAGTCATCATCCATTCTCGACGAATCGTCGAGAATGCAGAGTCATTCTCGACGATTCTGACTTGGAAGATTCCTTGAAGGCGTTGACTCAGCCTGGTGATTCTCGCCAATTCTGACTTGGCAGAATCCTTGAAGGCGTTGAGTCAGCCGGATGCATTCGGTGAGAATCAGCTAGTGATTCTCGACGATTCGGCGAGAATCACGATTCTCGTCGAATCGGCGAGAATCACTTAGTGATTCTCGTCGAATCATACTTAGACGAATTTTCATCTATCTTCCCGTGAGCTGGTCTTTGACCCATCCTTGCTCCTCTTCAGCTCTAGCTCTATCTCGACCCTGTGCTTGAAAGTAAGTACACTCCAATAGAGAGAGCACACGTAGGCCAACACACTGATCTGCTCAACGAAGGATTACGTTGTGCAGACCCGTGTATATTGACCCACTGCACCCTGACATTGGTGTGTACTTAGCGTGAAATAACTGCAAGCATAACTTGAAGACAAATGATCAAATACAATGTCAGTTAACTTTAGCTGGTCCAGGGGATTCTTCAAATCAGGTACATTGTGGATACAATACCCAACAATCTACCCCTATTTGAAGAAGCCTAAACCCTACAAGCTAAGGTGAATATAACAAATGGAAGAAAAACATAAACTGAATAATCAGTTGAGAATGAATTTCCATACCTTTACCTTTAGAGCATTTGGAGCATACTTTGCGTGAGCACCTTAGCACCTTAGCCGAGAGGGTAATCTCCCCCTTTTCGGCTTCTACAAATCTGGGACTTTAGCACTTGCCACAATGCTCCCCCTAAGTTCTTGCATCTGTGCTTACTCTTGAGTTTCTTGCGGATTCTTCCCCTTGATCCAAGAGCCGGGAGCCTCGGTATTCTTCATTCCTCAAGGTTTAACATACCCAGTTCAGTTTTGAAGAGACTGAACTTGGCTTCGTCTAGGGTCTTTGTAAAAATATCTACAATCTGCTTATCCGTGGGGACATAGTAGAGAGAGATGTCCTTGTTTTCCACATGCTCCCGAATGAAGTGGTAGCGCACTTCAATATGCTACGTCCTGCTATGCGACACAGGATTGTTCGCAATGGCTATAGCACTTGAGGAGTCGCAGTACATTGGTATTTCTTTGAACTGAAGGTCATAGTCTGCTAGCTGATTTCTGATCCATAGAAGTTGTGCGCAACAGCTACCTGCTTAGATGTACTCAGATTCAGCTGTAGAGGTTGCAACACAATTCTGCTTCTTACTATTCCATGATATAAGCCTTCTTCCGAGGAACTGACACGTCCCGGAAGTGCTTTTCCTATCATCCCTGCTTCCTGCAAAATCAGCATCTGAAAAGCCTATTAGCTCAACATCATTGTTTCTCGGGTACCACAAGCCAAGATTATGTGTACCCTTAAGGTATCTAAGAATTCGCTTTGCAGCGACATAGTGAGATTCCTTAGTGTTCACCTGATATTTGGCACAAATGCATGTGGAGAACATAATGTACGGTCTACTTGCAGTAAGGTAGAGCAGGGATCCAATTATGCTTCTGTACTTGGTTTCATCAAAAGGTTTCCCTTTCTCATCCTTGTCCAGAGACATAGTGGATCCCATTGGAGTCCTCATAGAGGTTGCACTCTCCATTCCGAATTTCTTGAGGAGTTCATTTGTGAACTTCGTCTGAGTGATGAAAATCCCATCCTCAGACTGTTTCACTTGAAATCCTAAGAAATACTTCAGCTCTCCCATACAACTCATTTCAAACTTCCCTTGCATAAGTTTGGAAAACTTCTTGCAAAGGTTGTTATCCGTTGACCCGAATATTATGTCATCGACATAGATTTGCACCAGCAAAATCTTTCCTTTGACTTCCCTAAGAAACAATGTCTTATCTATTTTTCCTCTAGAGAACTTGTTCTCAAGAAGAAAGCTAGACAGAGTCTCATACCAAGCTCGAGGAGCTTGTTTTAAGCCATACAAAGCTTTATTAAGAAAATATACATGATTGGGATAAGTCGGATTAACAAAACCTGGGGGTTGTGCGACTAATACTTCCTCTTTCAGGTTGCCATTTAAGAAGGCCGATTTCACATCCATCTGATAGACTGTGAATCCTTTGTGAGAAGCATACGCTAGGAACAATCTGATTGGCTCGAGCCTTGCCACTAGTGCAAAGGTCTGGTCGAAGTCAATACCCTCCTCCTGTCTGTAACCTTGAGCCACCAGCCTGGCCTTGTTCTTTATGATGACACCGTGTTCATCTAGTTTGTTTATGAAGATCCACTTTGTGCCAATCATGTTCTGCCCCTTTGGTCTGGGAACCAGCGTCCAGACGTTGCATCGTTCAAATTGATGCAGTTCATCTTGCATGGCCAAGATCCAAGATGCATCCTTGTTCGCTTTGTCGAACTTCTTTGGCTCAACCTGTGACAGAAAGCTAAAATGCAAAATCTCGTTAATTGTACCTCGGCAAGTTCTGACACCGTCACGGGGATCTCCGATGATCTGATCTCTAGGATGATCCCTCACATGTCTGAGCTCTAGGAGTCTGGCATCTGGAGCTCTGACGCCTTCTTGGGCTTCTTCTTCTTCAGGGAGGATAGTTCCATTCTGACCGTCATCATCTCCGATAGGCGTTGTGGTGGAGACTTTGACGTACTTGGGAGTTGCATCTTTAGCGGTCTCATCGAGACTAAGCTGTTCAATTCTTGTACCTGCATCTTCAAGAAGACCACTGGAAGCATTGCAGTTAAGCAAGCTTCCTTCATCAAATACCACATTTATGGATTCCTCTACCACTAGGGTTTTCTTATTGAAAACCCTATATGCCCGGCTATGGCTACTATAGCCCATAAATATACCTTCGAAGCATTTTTCACTAAACTTAGTACGCGGGTACTTCCCGTTATTTAGTACATAGCATCTGCAGTAGCTCATAAGGCATCTTACGATGGCTCTTGTTGATCAAGGCCCAGTTTTGTACATGACAAGCTGTGTTGACAGCCTCTGCCCAGAAGTATTCTGGGAGAGAAGCGTCATTCAACATTGTCGTGCAAGCTTCAATGAGTGTTCTATTTCTCCTCTCCGCAACTCCATTCTGCTGAGGAGTGCGCGGGGAGGAAAACTCATGAAAGATACCAAGTTCTTCACAGAACTCTGTCATAGCACCAGACTCGAACTCTGTTCCATGGTCACTTCTGATTTTGACCACCGAGCAGTTAAGTTCGTTCTGAATTTGCTTGACAAAACTAGTGAAGATGTCAAGGGTATCATACTTACGTTTTAAGAAGAACACCTAAGTAAACCAATAGTGATCATCAACAATCACTAGCATATAAGACTTGCCTCCCAAGCTATGAACTTGCATTGGACCAAACAAGTCCATATGCAGAAGATAAAGACATCTGGAGGAGTCTTTGTCTGCAATGCCCTTAAAGGTAGCCCGAGTCTATTTTCCCTTCTAGCATGCAGGACAGGGACTATCTTTGATGCACTTAATGATGGGAGCATCCCTTACTAAGTTTTTAGAAAACAGCATACTAATTGTCTTGAAATTAATAAGTGCCAATCTCTTGTGCCATTGTTCACAAAGAGATGCATTGCCTGTTGCTACTAGGTATACGGGGGTAGATGAATCTAAACTAAGAAAATCTAAATAGAAGATGTTTCTGCTCCTAATGCCTGTTAATACCGTCTCCGAAGAGGCACACGATATTATTAGGCATTTATCCTTACAGAACTTAACGTCATAACCTTTATCATACAACTGACTTACACTGATCAGGTTATGATTTAACCCTTCAACATATGCCACATCGGTGATAGAGACTATACCGTTGGAAATCATACCGTAACCTCTGGTGACTCCTCGATCTGATCCTCCAAAGATGGCATTGGGTCCATTTTCGACTGGAAAGTAATCATGCAGCAGGCTTCTTGTCCCAGTCATATGCCGGGAGCATCAACTGTCCAAGTACCATATAGGAATTTTGGTGGCCTTTGGACATACCTGCAAAACAGAATTTGTTTCCCTTAGGAACCCAATCGAACTTGGGTCCTAGATTCCTTGTTAGCATACTCCCCCTCGGATGGTTAACCCTACGAGTGGTCGGTCTCGCATTGCTAACAGGAGGAGTCTCGTTATATCTCAGATTAAACTAGCAATCCACGGCAAAGTTACCAACTTTGCCACAGCACCAAAAGTCAAATCTGTTGTACCTTTTCCTAGGCTCCTGCTTCACCCTGGGAACGGTGGGTCCAGCCAGGGCCTTGGATCTGGAGATGGAGCCATCATGATGACAGCAGTCACATGAATTCTTCACCTCCTGTTCCTTCAGTATAACAGGCTTGGCTTTTGGTGCTTGCTTCCTATTATGGCCGCTAGAGAAGTGGCCATAATCCTCCACTTGGATTTCCTCAAAAGGTGCCTTGAAGACACTCTCGCCAAAGTTACGGGGGAAGGCTAAACCATCATACCGGCTCTTGGGCTTTTCAACCGAGGGCCGGAAGAAGTGGCCATAGGTTGACTCAAAGTCCTGTTCATTGTAGGGAAAGCCAGGCTTCCTGAATACAACAGGGTTGAGTGGGGCCTTTCCCTTTTCTGTAGTAGAGGCCTTCTTAGCAGCCTTATTTTTCCTCTGCTTTTTGTTTCTCCTGGAGGATTTACCAGGCACACCCACATGCCCCAAGCTAGACCCCTTAGCCTGAGCAGAGAAGGTATCAACCAGTGGAAGAACAGTCTTTGGCATAGAGAAGCTTTGGACAATCTTCCTTTCTGCCGCAAGTTGTTCTTCCAACTTATTGATTTCTTCCTATTTAAGGTCAAGGAGACTTAGAGACTCTGAGTGCTTAGAGATCAGGTCCAGGTGCTCCTGTCGGAGAGAAATCAAGCTAGTGATCTCTTCCCTTAGGGAGACACCCTCGACCTTAAGGAATTTGACTTCCTGTTTATGAGCCCTCAATCTCTTGCGGCATTCCTCGAAGGTGTTGAGCAGAAGCTCATACTTTTTGAGGAGCTCAGCTTCCCGGGCAGATGGGCTGTCCTCGAGATCATCATCAGGAGACTCATAGTCAGAGTCAGAGAGGGGGGGGGGGGGGGTACGAGCCTTTACCTTTCCAATGAATGGGGGGCATTCTCCTTCTGAGTCAGAGCGACCCACCAGCCCGAAGTAGGCTTCCTAATCATCACTAGAGTCTGAGGAATCAGACTCACTCAGTGTCTTTGACTTTTTGGCAATGTATCTCCTCTCCTTCTTTTTATCTCTAGAGGTTCTGTGCTCTTCTCCCTTCCCCTTCTCTCTCTTTCCTTGATGGCAGTCAGCCACGACGTGTCCTGGCTTATTGCACCCAAAATAAATGATGTCAGTATGACGATGTTTGTTCGGTTTTGATTCATACCTGTCAGAAGAATAATTCTTCTTCTGGTTTCTGGAGGAGGAGCCGTCTCTCTTTCTTTGATTCCTCATCTTGAGGAACTTCTTGAATTCTCGGGTGATGAGGGAGAAGTCTTCTTCAGACAACTCTGAGCTGGAGGAGCATGGCTCGGAGTCTTCCTCCTCATCCTTTTTCCCCGCACGGGATGAAGCCACACCCTTGCCCTTCCTGGAGTGAATGGCTTTTAGGGCCACAGTCTTTTCCTTGGCAGCAGATTTCTCTGCTTCTTCTTCTGCTTTCCTCGTGTTCAACTGGAGCTCATAGGACATGAGCTTCCCAAAGAGTATCTGAGGATCAGTTTCTGCTAATCTGCCAAACTCTCGGATGGAGCAGATCTTCGTGTCCCATTCCTTAGTAAGGGACCTAAGGAATTTATCATTAAGTTCACAATTAGTGAATACTCATCCATATCCCTTGAGAGCATTGACGATCTTGAGGAAATTCTCGAAGGTAACTCCGATCTCTTCCTTGGGCCCCTGCCTGAAGGCCTCATATTTCTGGTTCAGGAGTGATCTCGGATCATCCCTCACTTCATCTGTGCCCTCCATCAAAATAATCAGGTTGTGCCAGATATCTTTGGTTGTCCTGTAGTTGCAGAAGTTCTGCATCATGGAGTCATCGACTGCGCTGATTAGTATGTTCTGTGCCTTCCTGTCAAGTCCGACCAGCACCATCTCGTCCTTGTCCATTTTAGAAAGCTTCTTTGGAACCATTTTGGTAGGATCAATGGTGGAGACCTTAGTTGGAATATAAGGTCCCTCCTCCACGATCTTGAAGAGTCGAGGGTCGACAGCTTCCATGTAAAATCTAATCCTTTCCATCCAGATAGGAAATTTTAGCCTGGTGCACACTGGGATCTTGCCTGAGTACTTGAGTCCGTCCATAGTAGATATCTGCCTTCTTCTTGACACTAGTGGCAGGAACTTACTCAAGGTGTTAACCTTTTTGATGAGTATCCTCCCTCTGATATCACTTGAAAGTCACACTAGTGTCAACTACCTTCACCTATGGGGGGGGGGGAGGGGGGAATAGGTGTCTTGCACAGTCTTTTAGCGGAATTAATATTATACCTGCACAATTAAACAAAACAACACAGCACAAAAATACGCAAGCAGTTATAGTGGTTCCTCGATTTGGGTACGTCCACTTTCCCCCTTCGACCTATCTCCCAATAAGGGACGACTCGGTCACTTCACCAACAGGATTAAAATCCAATCCTCACACTAATGGAAGGAACCCTTCAACCCGAAGGAGTCACCACTCCTCCACCACGAGTTGCACCCAACCCTTATAACGCGGAACCAACGTTCCTTTACAACAAAAGAAAAATTAGAATGTATAAAATACAAATTACTTATGGAGTGCTTGGTGTCCCTCTTCGTTCGATTATGCGTTCTTGAAAAAGACAAAGAGTCCACTTCCTTAGCTCTCACTTAGAGAGGATCTCCCCTAAATCGGCGGCGGCGGAGCTTTTGGGATCGGCGGCGGCAAGGTTTGCGGCAGCGAGCTTTGTAGATCAAACCTTCGTAGCAAAGCTAGTAAGGTCTACCAACGATCTTACTTGGATCGATCATCTTAATCGATTCAGAAGGGGAAGGTATTCCTGTTCAACAAATCAAGAGATAAAGGATCTCAAGATAGACAAGTGAGACGCGTTGCTTGGCTAAGCTTCTGTCGCCGGGAGATCAGGAAGAACCCACGATCGGCGGCGGCGACAACTTGAGGCGCGGAGACGGAGGCGGAAGAGAAGACGTGATTCGCTAGGTCAAATCCGGCGGCTCTTTCTTTTCGTATGTATCGATGCTCCGTGATGTTCGAAATACAACAGTATTTATACAGTAGGTCATATATTATGACCGTTGTGGGCCCTATCAGTAGAAACCCTAACTCCGGTTCAAAACAGCGCGTGTACATTTGGTCCGGTCCAGCGCGCCAACGAAAATCGCCTAAGGCAAATTCGGCGGGAATCATTGGTGATTCTCGACGAATCGACGAGAATCACTAATGATTCCCGTCGAATTCTACTTAGAAGAATTCTTAGCTGAATTGCTTGCCAACCGGAAAGAATCATTGAGAGTAATCATCTATTCTCGATGAATCATCGAGAATGCAGAGTCATTCTCGACGATTCTGACTTGGCAGATTCCTTGAAGGCATTGACTCAGCCTGGTGATTCTCGCTGATTATGACATGGCAGAATCCTTGAAGGCGTTGAAGGCGTTGAGTCAGCCGGATGCATTCGGCGAGAATCAGCTAGTGATTCTCGACGATTCGACGAGAATCACGATTCTCGTCGAATCGGCGAGAATCACTTAGTGATTCTCGTCGAATCATACTTAGACGAATTTTCATCTATCTTCCCGTGAGCTGGTCATTGACCCATCCTTGCTCCTCTTCAGCTCTAGCTCTATCTCGACACTGTGCTTGAAAGTAAGTACACTCCAATAGAGAGATCACACGTAGGCCAACACACTGATCTGCTCAACGAAGGATTACGTTGCGCAGACCCATGTATATTGACCCACTGCACCCTTACATTGGTGTGTACTTAGCGTGAAATAACTGCAAGCACAACTTGAAGACAAATGATCAAATACAATGTCAATTCACCTTAGCTGGTCCAGGGGCTTCTTCAAATCAGGTACATTATGGATACAATACCCAACACCTTCAGGTGCGCATGTGCCCGACCGCGTGCACCACAAGGTGCGTGGCAAGGCCGACGAGGCCATTCCGGTTCGCTAGCACAATGTGCGGGACATGCAGGGTGTTCCCCCTACCTATCGCGGTCTACCTTTATGCCCTACCTTGCATCGTACCTGGTCTTGCAGAGCACTGCCATCCGTCTTCTCTGGTCCTTCTCCGTTCGCCATCGACATCGCCGTCGCCAAAAAGCTCTCGAGGAAAAGGAGAAATCCTCGCTCTTCTCCTGTGCCGGTTTCCAACACCGAGCATTTTGGGGGGCAATTGATATGAATAAGACTCGTTTTATAGAGTTTTGGGGTGCGAATAACCCACTCCTCATATCCCCACTACCTTAGTAGGGACATGGGTTTGACCACCGCGCACGATCCGCATATGTTATCCGAGCGCGCTGCATCCCGCTCCTGGTGGCCACCGGGGTTGGCTAGACGGTTGGCCCCTCTCCCTCTCCTCTTCGCCAGCCAACTGGCCAAAGCCAACATGGCATCCAGTCGGTAAGGAGGTCGCACCATGCAGCGACCCCGCCAATCGCTTCTGACCGGTGGGGATGCCCCCTCCCACGACCGTCATTACGGTCATGGGAGACTGCGAGTCGAGCCCGGGCCGGTCCTCTAGCCCAGCATGCTTGGTAGGTCGCGCACTGCGCTCCCCGGCTCTGGCCGGTCGTGCCTTGCGGTCGGCCAGTGCCAGATCCTCGGCTGACGCTGGCCACATAACTGGCTCCCAGCCCCCGCTGGCTCTGGTCGGTCGCTTCCCACGGCCGACTCGCGCCTTGCTGGCGAGTAGTGGATGACACGGGAGACAACCGCCTCCCCCGTTGGCCGCATCATCATGCCCTTCCTCCGCCTTCCGATCGACTCGCAGCAATCACAACCATCCATTGCGCGGGTCACAACCCGCATAACCGCCGTCGTTAGTGGGGAGTGCCATGATTTTAGTGGTGGCTTGCATTTAGCAAATATTATGCACTCTAAAACTTTGTTTAAAATATTAATGTGGGTGGTTACGGTGTGCAGATAGCCGCATAACTACCGTAACCACCTTCAGGAGGCTATAAAAGGAGCCTCAGGCGCCCTCATTTCTTACCTTTCTTCTCTATGCTTTCTTCTTCCTCAAGCCAGAGCTCTGCCGGTATTCTCTGACGAGTCATCGTTCCTCCACCAGAATTCCCCTGTGAGTCACCGCCGCTCCACCAGAAACCCAGTAAAGTCTGCAGCAACACACGAAATAAGACGTTCAGCCCGTTGTAGGAAGAAATCCTCGATCGTTCTCAGCCTCCAGAAAGCCCGTTCCAACATCACTCCACGCATCCCATTCCTATCTTCGTACTAAGAATGCAAAAGCTAAACCATGCGTGGAGCAGCATATTGCCCGCCGAGCGACAAAGATTCTCTCTCATATCCAAAGTGTAACGAGGAGCGGCCTGTTGCCCTCGATTCTATAAACAAGTTATAACCATAAGCTGATTGATAGAATTGATTTCAAGATAACCCAAACACCTAGAGGGGGGGGGGGTGAATAAGTTCTTTTCTTTTTTATTACTTAAGGCAGAATAATTATTCAGATCTTATATAGAATTTAACTATTTTATAGCAATCACAGCACAGAATCCACAATATCACATACATCACAGATTGCACACAGGTTTATAGTTGTTCCCCAAGGTCTGGGTACATCCACTTCCCCTTCACCTATCTAGCAGTGTGCTAGATTCGGCCTAACTTCTTCCTTCTTCTCAGATCCATAGATCTTACAGCTCATGACCCTATAAGGTTCCTACAACTCAGAGTGTAACCACACTCATACATCTCAGGCTAACAGCCCTACCTCAGCCTTCCCACAAGGCCTACAACTCAGAGAAAAAATTCTCCTACACTCAGGCTCAAAAGCCCTACCTCTCAGAGATCTATATCTCCTACACTCAGCCTTTATAATATAGGCTTACAACTCAGATCTATAAAAAGATCCTACAAAATTTGATAAGTGTTTAGATGGACTCTTACCCTTGTTGAGATAGAAGGGATAAGAGGTTTCTTGATCAGCTTCTTGATAAAACTGATGACTGAAATCAACCTGTTCTTAGCTTTCTTCAAAGCTTCTTGAATCTGAACTCAGTAGGGTTGATCTCCTTTGAAGTTGACTGGCTGGCAGCTTCCTTCTTAGAATCTAGAAATAGATCTGAATCCTTCTTAGCATATTAGTTCAAGATCTGCTTCTTAAGAGACTTGTAAATGTCTCCTTCTTTACTTCAACAATTGGATATCTCTCTCTCTCTCTCTCTCTATCCAGAACTTCTAAAGTTTCTTCAGAATTCTTGCTTGAATTCTCCTTAGATCTTCTCACGAAAATCTTCTTAAGTATGACGTGCACTTTCTTGTCAATGATCAATACTTCAATAGATGTTCCTATTGTTGTTCACCTTCTTACCTCTTTGATTTGACAGAATCCATCTGTATATAGACTTCATCCATGGTAACCGGCTGATCCGGTTTCTAACCAACTTCTGACAAGTCTTACAGCTTCAGTACACTTGTTGGAATACACAACTGTCAAGTCTCCAGTCAGTTCTTGAACCTTTGTATTTGTCAGCAAAGCGTCAAGACTGATTGTCATTATGTGTCGACACAAGTAGTTTAAGTGTCGACACAGGCTTTGGTAATGTCGACATAGCTCCTTTGGTGTCGACACTGCTTCTTGACACTATATCTGTAGAATGTGTCGACACTGCCTTTTTGTGTCGACATAGACACTTCTTTACTTCACAATAATCAGCATTGTTGAAACTCTACTGTGTGTCGACACAAGTCCTGTGTGTCGACACAGTTGATATAGTCTCAGAATTTGTGTGTCGACACTGCCTCCCGGTGTCGACACAGTCGATGTCGACTAGTGTGTCGACACTGCCTCCCGGTGTCGACACAGTCGATGTCGACTAATACTTCTGTGTGTCGACACTGCCTCCCGGTGTCGACACAGTTGATGTCGACTAATAAATTCTGTGTGTCGACACAGTTGCTTCAGGTGTCGACACAGCTTTTCCAAGTGTCGACACAGACTTCCTTAAGTGTCGACACATGGACTTAGAAACTTTTTCTGCATTTTAGCCAATACTTAACCTGCACATATAAACTCAAAATAACATCAAATACACCTTGATGCATATCATTGAGCTAAGTAAGACTTCTCCAAATCAGGTACACATTTTCCAATGTACCCAACAATCTCCCCCTATTTGGAGAAGTCATAACCCTTTAATCAATGATATACACCACTTATAATAAACAAACATTATGATGTATATAAGCATTATATGACAGGGCAACTTATAAACAAAATATATATCAAAATCACATCACAAAATAAGAATGCAACTTGAATGAACATGAAACATTGTTTTATTTATATTAACAAAAAGTTTCTTAACAACTGATTACATAGATTTCTTTTAAAACTAAAAATTACATTGTTCTTGCAAAATTTAGTAAATCTATCCTAAGGCTGATCAGGCTCCCTAATGACTATGCCTTTCCCTTGCTTAATCTGAGCTTGCACAGGAGGTTCTGCATCATCAATAGGCTTCTTTCCTTTCAACTCTGCCTTTTTCTGAACTTCAGCCTTAATCCTTTGCCTTTCAAAATAATGAAAAGGCTTAGGAAAGTACTTGCTAGGCTCCTGAGCATTAGGAGGTAGCTTTCCAATCTTAGCCTTTCTTCTATGTTGCACAATGGCTTCCTGCCTTGCCCCATACTTCTGTTATTCCTGTTTATTATACCATTTGCCCCTTTCATGAACTTGATCTTTCATAGCTTTCCAGGTAGTCAAAATTATATTTCTTGAAGTGGGGCTCCACTGCTCAAAATCAGGCTTTAACTCAGCCTGTTCTCTGAATCTTTTCTTTGAAAGTTGAGCTTCCTGCTGAGCTTTCAAGGTAGCTTCTGGCATTTCAACTTTCTCTATAATGACATTTTCAACATCCTGTGGAGGACTATACATTATCTGAACCTGTTATTGAATCATATTCTGCTGGAGGGTAGATGATCTGAGCAACTTCAGGTTGATCACCTCCAGCATAAGCAGGTTGCACACCAGATTCAGCAACATTGCCATCATCATAAAGGGGTGGATATCCCAGAGTGGCTCTGATGCTATTAGATATCCATTTGGCATGATCTGAGCCTGCATTGACTAACACTCTCTCCCCCTTTATGGCTTCTCTTACAATGTGATCTCTTAAGTCATCTTTTTGAAATCTTATTTGGCCATCAAGAAAATTGACACCATCTTTATAAAATGATTTTATCTTAAGAAGCTGATCAGAGATTATTTTCTGAGAAGTATTAATGGCTGTCTTAAATGAATCTAAGGCTTCCTGTAGCTTCTGATCAAATTCCTCTTTCTCCTTAGCCCTTGCTTCGGTCATTGCAATAACTATTTTCTTTACTTCAGTGACTATCTCATTGTGAGATTCAGTCAGATTGTCATTCATTCTAATCTCATTTTCAAGGACATAACCTTGTTTGGCAGCAATATCATCCACTTGTTTCTTGACTTCTGCTTGTTGCTTAGCCAGAAATACTATAGCATTGCCCCCCTTGTGGAAGCAATCTGTCATCTCTTTCTTATGGAGATTGACTTCAAACCTTATGGATTTAATATCTTGAGCCAAATCAAATTGAAGTGATTTATGGCTTTCATCCACATACTTATCAAGAGCCATTCTCTGCTCATCCAATTTAACTTGCAAATCCATCATTAATGAGCTGTAATCAGCCTCTGGGGCAGGTTGTGAAGTAGGAGTTTGCAATGCCTTTTTATAGATCTGGCTTCTTCTCTTAAAGACCATCAGTTTCCTTTTCTTGGCATTTCTGATCTCTTCATCTTCTGAAGCAGATGAACTGGGAATGTCTACTCTTTCTTTAAGACTAGGAGGCAGCTCCTTCTCAGTCCTATGCTACTCCCCCTCAATGTTAACCTACTCCCCCTCAATGTTAGCCTGCTCCTCCTTATCTGCTGCTCCCTCTATGTCAAGAAACAATTCTTCCAGAGTGAACTCTTGTTGAGAGTGAACTAGTGACACAGCTTTCTCAGAAGTATCAGCAACTACAGATGTATCCTCCATGATCACATCTAGTGTCGGACTGATGATATGAGGTCTCTCAAGAATAGATTGTGAATCCATTTCACTTGCCAAGTGAATTCTTTCTTACCCTTATATCTGTGCAGTAATTGTCTCCCCCTGCACTTGTGCATTCTAAGTCAGGTCCTATACTTGTACACTATCTATCTCCCCCTGCACCTGTGCATGATTAGTTGTGTCCTGTGCAGGTGATCTCTCAGCAGCTTCTTGGCTTGCTATATCAGGCATGTCCTTGGTGAGAACCCTATCCCATCTGGAAATAATCCTGATGTTCATTCTTCTCATATGATTAATTTTAGATCCAGGGATTTGGTGCATGACTTCTGGAATGGCTCCAGCCAAGTATAGACTCATTATTCTAGCCAAATTAGGCTTCTTGATGCATTTCTTAATCTTTTCAAACAGTACTACAGACCAATCTGTGTTGAGTTTAAACATTATCCTTGTCATGAGGCTGAACATATAGGCTAAAATCCTATCATGTCCCCCTGGCTTACACAGAATAACCTTCCCTACTACTTTTGAAAGGAATTTACCTTGCTGATTCATCCCTTTCCTGTTTATATCTATTCCAATCTTCATGGTGGGATCCAATTCACACCATTGTAGGGCCTCTCTTGTTTTTGATTCTGGTACTTCTTCTTCATCCTGAGTTCTTGGAAGATGAAGAATTTTCTCAAACTTTTCAAGATCAGTTTGACTCTTGCTCCATGAACTGTTGATTTAATCTTAAATCCAGTTGAGTCTACTGTTGCTGCAGCAAAAAACTCAAAAACCTCCTTCTTCCAAATCTTGGTTGGTTCGAATATAAGAAACTCCAAACCACTTTCAGCAAACAGTGTAATGACCCCTTTAATCTCTGACTCTGCATCAATAAAGGCATGACAAACCACCTCATATCCTTCGTTAATATTATCTTCAATCTTTGGCGCCTTTGGGATGGTGAGAAAACTTGGATTGAGAGAACAGAGTTTGTCGACACAAGGGTTTAGTCTCAAAAATCTGGAGAGCGTGTCGACAGAATATGTTCTTGACCTATTTATACTCTTCTAAACAAAGAAGGTCAAAAGACGGGCAAAAATTGTCTAAAAGTGTTGACACTGTTGAAATGTGTCGACACATACTTCTATTGTCTCGACAACGGCGTTGACTACTATGTGTCGACACCTATTGATGATATATCGACACTAGACATACTTAGTAGTTCATCAGAAATTTTGTGTCGACTCTTATTGCAAGTGTCGACACAATTTCTGGATGTGTCGACACCACTAACTGAAGTGTCGACACCACTTCTCTGGATGTGTCGACACAGATTTACTGAAGTGTCGACAACACTTCTCTAAATGTGTCGACACAGATTTACTTAGCCAAATTTGTTAGACAAATCTATGTTCAACATTCCTAATTCAATTTTAAATTTATTGAATTTAGTTTCATTTAAAGGCTTAGTAAATACATCTGCAATTTGATAATCTATTTTGAAAAATTCTAGTGAGATGTCCTCTTTCTCTACATGTTCTCTAAGAAAATGGTATCTTATTTCTATATGCTTAGTCCTACTATGTGAAACAGGATTATTAGCAATAGAGATAACACTAGTAGAATCACAAAACAAAGGTGTTCTACTTACCTGAATACCATAGTCTTCTAGCTGGTGCTTAATCCATAACAGCTATGCATAACAACTTCATGCTGCCACATATTCAGACTCAGCTTTAGAAATTGTCACACTAGTCTATTTCTTACTGCTCCAAGACACCAATGTTCCTCCTAGAAATTGACAGGTGTCTGTTGTGCTTTTTCTATCTTCTTTGCAACCTGCAAAGTCTGCATCTGAATAGCCTGTCGGTAGAAAATCTCCATTCCTAAGGTACCAAAGGCTTAGATTAGGTGTGCCCTTTAGATATCTCAAAATCCTTTTTACTGCAGTGTAATGAGATTCTTTAGAGCATGATTGGTACCTAGCACAGACACATGTTGCATACATAATGTCTGGTCTACTAGCAGTTAGATATAGAAGAGAGCCAATTATTCCTCTATACAAAGACTCATCTATAGGTTTACCTGCATCATCTTTGTATATAGGCATACTTATTCCCATAGGAGTTCTCATGGTGGAGGATGATTCCATACCATACTTCTTAATTAACTCCTTGGTGAACTTAGACTGGGATATGGACAAGCCATCATCAGTATGTCTTACTTGAAGGCCCAAGAAGAACTTAAGTTCTCCCATGCTGCTCATCTCAAACTTCCCTTGCATAAGTTTCGCAAACTTCTTGCAAAGGTTGCTTTCTGTATACCCAAATATTATGTCATCTACATAAATCTGGACTAAGATTATCTTACCTTTGGATTCACTTAGGAATATAGTATTGTCTATTTTCTCCCTTGAGAATTTGTTCTCAATAAAGAAAGTAGACAGGGTTTCATACCAAGCCCTTGGGGCTTGCTTTTACCCATATAAAGCTTTCCTAAGTCTATAAACATAATCAGGTTTGAGAGAATCAACAAAACCTGAGGGATGCTCTACATAGACTTCTTCTTTTAGATTTCCATTTAAGAATGCTTATTTTACATCCATTTGGAATACCTTGAAGCCTTGATATGCTGCATAGGTGAGGAACATCCTAATTACTTCAATTCTTACTACTGGGGCAAAGGTTTGATCAAAGTTAATACCCTCTTCCTGCCTGTATCCTTTTGCAACAAGTCTTGCTTTGTTCTTCACAATGATTCTATTCTCATCCAGTTTGTTCCTAAAGATCCACTTTGTTCCAATGATGTTGTGGTCTTTTAGTTTAGGAACTAACTCCCAGACCTTGCACCTTCTGAACTGATTCAGCTCCTCTTGCATGGCATCAATCCAATGTGGGTCTAGAATAGCTTCTTCAAATCTCTTTGGCTCCAGTTGAGATAGGAAGCTTGAGCAAAGCACTGTGTTCACGTTCCTGCTTCTAGTTTGCACTCCATATCTTAGATCACCAATTATTTGATTTGCTGGATGATCCTTTAAGTGTCTAATAGCTGGAGGTATACTATCTTTTGATTGAACACCTCCAGTCTCTTCAATATGCTGCACCTCTTGGTGCACATCTACATTTAGAGAGTCCTGTACTCCCCCTGGACAGTAGCCACCATTTTCCACTTCCTGCTCTTCAGTTGTTTCTTCTGTAATGGTAAGCTTGTCCATTTTCTCATTAATACCTGTAGAACTGCATGAGCTACAAGGCAACTCACTGTTAATCAGTCTTGTTTCATCAAAGACAACATGTACAGACTCTTCTACAACTTGAGTAATCAAGTTGTAGACTCTATAAGCCTTACTATTGTTACTGTACCCAACAAATATCCCATCTTGGGATTTGGCAGCAAACTTTGTTAGATAATACTTGCCATTGTTAAGGACATAGCACTTGCAACCAAAGATCCTAAAATAGGATAAGTTTGGTTTTCTACCCTTCATGATCTCATAGGGAGTCTTTTTGTGGCTTTTGGTGATAGAAGCCCTATTGATCACATGACATGCAGTGTATACTGGCTCAGCCCAGAAATATTCTGGGAGAGAAGTGTCACTCAATAGAGTTCTACCAGCTTCAATCAATGTTCTATTTTTTCCTTTCAGCAATACCATTTTGCTGTGGTGTTCTAGGTGAGGAGAATTCTTGAAAAATCCGAAATTCTTCACACAGTCTTGTCATACTTTAGGATTGAAATTCAGTGTCATGGTCACTTCTGATTTTGACCACTGTACTGTCAAGTTCATTCTAAATTTGCTTGACAAAAATATATAAAACACTTGGGGTTTCTGATTTTTGTCTCAGAAAGAACACCCAGGAATATCTAGAATAGTCATCTACCACCACAAAAGTGTAGACCTTCCTACCAAGACTATGAACTGGCATAGGACCAAAAAGATCCATATGTAAGAGGTATAGACACCTCACTGAATCCTTGTTTTAAAGGCTATGAAAGGAGTATTTTGTCTGCTTGCCTTTTTGACAAGCTGAGCATATCCCATCCTTTATACACTTAACTTTTGGACCATTCCTTACTAACTCTTTGTTAAAGAGTTGGCCAATTGTTTTGTAGTTAAGATGGGCTAGCCTCTTGTTCCATTTGACACAATGAGTGCCTCTCTCATCAGCTACAAGACAAATATAAGAAACATTGTTCTCACACTCAAAGTTAAGACAGTACACATTCCTTTTTCTATATCCTGTCAAAATGACCTTTTGATCACTTGATCTTTTGATATGACATTCATTCTTAACAAATGAAATGTCATATCCTAAATCACTCAGCTGACTTATGCTTATAAGGTTGTGTTTCAAACCCTTCATATAGGCCACTTGAGTGATAGTAATCTGGTTACAAGAAATGTTACCAAATCCTTTGATGATTCCTTTTTCAAAACCACCAAAGATTACTTTATGCCATTTTATGATAGGTAAATACTCCTTCAGTAATCCATTTGTTCAAGTCATGTGCCTCGAACATCCACTGTCCAAGTACCATATAGGGGCATGGTAACTTGGACTCACCTGCAATAAAGAATTACCTTCCCTTAGAACCTAAGTAAGTCTTGGGTCCTTGGTTCAAGTTAGCTTCAAACTTAACAAATCTACCTGCAGCTCTTCTAACAGGTAGACTGTTATTCTTCTTGACACTAGTGGTGTGCCAGCAATCTATGGCATAATGACCTTTCTTGCCACAGCACCAGCATTCATACTTGTTGTATCTATTTTAGATACATTCTTGGTAGTCTTGTTGACAGCAAATCTTTTGTTTTATGATGGTACTGCTGTAGCTACACCCACTGTTTTCTTAGGAACATGGGTTTATGGTCATGGGCTGCCTTATTGACATAAACACCCTTATCATTAAGAACTTCAGTGTTACTATGACCATGAGTATTCTCAAAGTCATACTTGTTAGAAGGCACTTGTACCTTTCTAAAAACTACATGGACTTTAAAATTCAGTGGCTGGACTGAGGCTTTGCCCTTTCTCTTGAATTGGACAGCCCTGGTGTTACCTTTAAAGCCTATTCCAGCCTTACTCTTTTGAGCCACAAACTCATCTATTAAGGGTAAAACTGATTTTGGCTTGGAATAACTAACCACCAAATCTTTTTTCCTTTTGAAGTCTGGCTTCCAGACTTTTAATCAGATAATTTTTGTATGTGATTGTGCCCATCTGAATAACAGTTATAGTTTTCAGTTTGGCAATCTCATTAAATTTTTTATCCAACTCTTTCTCAAAGCTTCAAATGCATCCATCTTAAGATCTGCAATTTCCTTAGCCTGAGTTTTGGCCAGGTTCTTGCTTTTCTTTAGTGCCTGTACCAAGTCCCCATATCCATCTATCAGCTGATGAATATCACCTTCAGACTCAGACCCATCCACATCACTTGATGCAGATGTAGCTAACTCTGTATCAGTACTACTAACTGAATTACTAGAAAAACATTATACCTTACTAGGACCAGGCTGATCCTGGCACTTATCTTCTTCTGATACAGCCATCAGTCTCATGCACTGATGGTCTTCTTGTTCATAGATAGAGTTCAGCAATTGCAAAAACTCATCTTCTTCATCTGCTGTATATAGACCAATGTATGCCTCAGCTTCAGATTCAGACTCTAAAGATGATTGGTCTGTCAAGCTCTTCTCCTTCTTAGCAATAAAGGATTTCTCCTTCTTGCTCTTTTGTTGAGTATTTCTTTTATCAGCAGAATCCTTTCTTTTGTCTGGACACTCAACCACAACATGTCCAGGCCTATTACAGTAGTAGCAAACTATCTTTGATGTTGTAGATTTGCTAGGCTTAGACCTGCTCCTGTCCTTCCTTGATGACTTCCTATTTTGATAATAGTCATCCACAGGCTGAGATGTGGAGGGCCTTGACTTCCACTGCTTCTTCTTCAAGAATCTCTGAAACTGCCTTGTGAAGGCAGCAAAGTCTTTATCTGAGTCACTGTTGTCTGAACTTTGGTTGTCTGAATTATCTGAAGTAATTTCAGCAACTATCTCAGGAGGTGATGGAGACATCCTCCTATTCTTCCTAGTGGCTTCCACCTTGTGTGACACAGACTTTTCTCTATGCTCCCCTTTTGCACTTTTCTCTTCCTCTTTCCTAGCCATCAGTTGCATCTCATATGACAGCAGTTTTCCAAACAAAGTTGGAGGAGAGATATCTGCAAGTTTGGCTACTTCCCTAATGACACAGATCTTAGTGTCCCAATCCTTTGTCAAGGATCTTAGAAATTTAGCATTTAGTTCATATGTACTGAAGATCCTTCCATAGGACATCAGCTCATTTACTATTCTATAAAACTTCTTATAACACTCAGTTATACCATCTGACTTTCCTTGCCTGAAACTCTCATATTCCTGGTTCAGCATAGATTTTCTATCTTGTCTGACTTCTTCAGAACCCTCAATATAGACTATCAAAGTGTCCCACATTTCCTTGGAGGTCTTGCAGTGAATAAAATTTTGAAAGGTTGAATCATCTATGACACTTACTATGATATTCTGGGCTTATTTATCCATAGTTGCCAGGATGATCTCATCCTTAGTAACCTCAGAAAAATCTTTGGGAGTTGTTTGATTTCCATCTAGAACTGATACCTTCATTAGAATATAAGGACTTTCCATTACTGTAAGGTAGATCCTTGGATCAGAAGCCTCCATGAAAAGCCTGACCCTTTCTTTCCATATTCAAAATATCTCTTTCCTGCATATGGGTAATTTCATAGAACCTAGTTCCTTATGATTTTCTCCTGAACCCATTTTCTTGATCTTGAATCTGCCTTATGGATCTTACTCAAACTGTTAAGTCCTTCTTTGAGCAACCTCCCTCTGATACCACTTGATAGAATTGATTTCAAGATAACCCAAACACCTAGAGGGGGGGGGGGTGAATAGGTTCTTTTCTTTTTTATTACTTAAGGCAGAATAATTATTCAGATCTTATATAGAATCTAACTATTCTATAACAATCACAACACAGAATCCACAATCACACATACATCACAGATTGCGCACAGGTTTATAGTGGTTCCCCAAGGTCTGGGTACATCCACTTTCCCCCTTCACCTATCTAGTAGTGTGCTAGATTCGGCCTAACTTCTTCCTTCTTCTCAGATCCACAGATCTTACAGCTCAAAACCCTGAAAGGTTCCTACAACTCAGAACCCTATAAGGTTCCTACAACTCAGAGTGTAACCACACTCCTACAGCTCAGGCTAACAGCCCTACCTCAGCCTTCCCACAAGGCCTACTACTCAGAGAAAAAATTCTCCTACACTCAGGCTCAAAAGACCTACCTCTCAGAGATCTATATCTCCTACACTCAGCCTTTATAATATAGGCTTACAACTCAGATCTATAAAAAGATCCTACAAAATTTGATAAGTGTTTAGATGGACTCTTACCCTTGTTGAGATAGAAGGGATAAGAGGTTTCTTGATCAGCTTCTTGATAAAACTGATGACTGAAATCAACCTGTTCTTAGCTTTCTTCAAAGCTTCTTGAATCTGAACTCAGTAGGGTTGATCTCCTTTGAAGTTGACTGGCTGGCAGCTTCCTTCTTAGAATCAAGAAATAGATCGTAATCCTTCTTAGCATATTAGTTCAAGATCTGCTTCTTAAGAGACTTGTAAATGTCTCCTTCTTTACTTCAATAGTTGGATATCTCTCTCTCTCTCTCTCTCTCTATCCAGAACTTCTAAAGTTTCTTCAGAATTCTTGCTTGAATTCTCCTTAGATCTTCTCACGAAAATCTTCTTAAGTATGACGTGCACTTTCTTGTCAATGATCAATACTTCAATAGATGTTCCTATTGTTGTTATTGTTGTTCACCTTCTTACCTCTTTGATTTGACAGAATCTATCTATATATAGACTTCATCCATGGTAACCGGCTGATCCGATTTCTAACCAACTTCTGACAAGTCTTACAGCTTCAGTACACTTGTTGGAATACACAACTGTCAAGTCTCCAGTCAGTTCTTGAACCTTTGTATTTGTCAGCAAAGCATCAAGACTGATTATCATTATGTGTCGACACAAGTATATTAAGTGTCGACACAGGCTTTGGTAATGTCGACATAGCTTATTTGGTGTCGACACTGCTTCTTGACACTATATCTGTAGAATGTGTCGACACTGCCTCTTTGTGTCGACATAGACACTTCTTTACTTCACAACAATCGGCATTGTTGAAACTCTACTGTGTATCGACACAAGTCCTGTGTGTCGACACAGTTGATATAGTCTCAGAATTTGTGTGTCGACACTGCCTCCCGGTGTCGACACAGTCGATGTCGACTAATACTTCTGTGTGTCGACACTGCCTCCCGGTGTCGAAACAGTCGATGTTGACTAATACTTCTGTGTGTCGACACTGCCTCCCGGTGTATACACAGTTGATGTCGACTAATAAATTATGTGTGTCGACACAGTTGCTTCAGGTGTCGACACAGCTTTTCCAAGTGTCGCTACAGACTTCCTTAAGTGTTGACACATGGACTTAGAAACTTTTTCTACATTTTAGCCAATACTTAACCTGCACATATAAACTCAAAATAACATCAAATACACCTTGATGTATATCATTGAGCTAAGTGAGGCTTCTCCAAATCAGGTACACATTTTCTAATGTACCCAACAATGATAGTGGAGTTTAACCGGCTCAAATCTGGTTACGTGGTTTTTTTACCCGTTTGATGGGGTTTTCCACATAAAAATCGTCTTGTACATTTGTTTTTTTCACTTTGTGACTGATTGCGCACTTGACCGCTCCCGAGCTAAGATGGTCACAATCAGAACGATTTAGGAGTGCCGAGTTAGACCGCAACAATATATATATATAAGGAAGTATCTTGTGCGGGCGTACGGGCAAGACTGAAGGAGGCTCCAAATCGAAAAGTGATTTACATAAAAGTTGTAGATCTCGGCGAGACGAACAACTTTCATATTGATCACTTTGATTTGGAACAGTCTTGACCTTCGATTTAGGCCTCAAAATCTGGGGCGACGAGAGTGCTACAGGAAAGCGTACGGGCAACCGATTTTCGGATCCCAATATGAGGGTCAAAATAGCTTCAAATCAAAAGGTAATCAACATGAAAGTTGTTCGTCTTGTCAAGATCTACAACTTTCATGTAGATTACTTTTCAATTTAAATCATCTAGACCTCCAATATCACTTGTCTGTATGCCCTCACACAAGCTTGCCCGCATAATATATATATTCTGCATATATATATATATATATATATACTAGTGCCCGACACGGGCCGCTGGCCCTATGGCTACGCGCCACAGTACCCGACCGCCGACAGCGGGCTTCGCCCGCCTCCCGGCAGGCTTCGTCTGGCGCTCGGGATTATATACATAAATTATAACATTATAAGTATAAATTATTTGAAATGTTAGCATAATTGCTTACTTGGCTCATTGGTTTGAGTTGTTCTTGCTGTCCTTGAGGTCCTGGGATCAAAACCGGACAACTGCATTTAAATTAAAATTTAATTTTAATAGCTAGCTCCTCTCCCCAATTTTTAAGATTTATAGGGATAAAATCGTAATTTCACATAGGTTTAGGACACCCTAGTGGTAGGTTTAGGAGACCTATAAAAAAGTAACGGACGGCCATGATTGATCCGATGATCGGACGGCTGAGATTTCATGATCGTCCAGATCGGATATTTGATCAGACGGCTGCTGAATAATGCATTCATATCGGACGGTTCTGATTAATTCCATGAAGTATAAATTCATTACTATCGAGAGACCACGATACTTCTTTATTATATAGTATAGATATATATATATATATACATGTGTATATATATGTGTGTGTGTATATATACACACATATATATACACATGTATATATATACACACACACATGTATATATAGATATATATATACACCTATATATATGTATATGTATATATACACGGGCGGACCCACCTTCAGACACACCCGGGCACGTGCCCGGGTATGATTTTTCGCGAAATTTCACGGGAGAGAACTTTTATCGCGCATCCTTCTATTTTGCCCTACCCGTTCCGCCGTTCTCGCTGCTCCGCATCCCTGCGATTTGCGATTTTCCCTACCCTTTCCGCCGTTCTCGCTGCCCCGCTGCTCCGCATCCTGCGAATCTGCCGTTCTCGCTGCCCCGCTGCTCCGAATCCTGCCATTCGCGATTTGCTCCGCATCCTGCAAATCCGCCGTTCTCGCTGCCCCTCTGCTCCGCATCCTGCCATTCGCGATTTTGGGGTATCGCTTCTTCTTCTTCTCCTCCTTCTCCTTCTTCTTCTTCTTGCGATTTGCTCCGCATCCGGATTGCGATTTTGGGGTAAAAGCGCTTCTTCTTCTTCTTCTTCTAGTGACTTCTTTGTTTTTGATTGTTCTGCAGGTATATTGCAAATCTTCTAGTGACTTGATTACCCCCCTCTTTTATTGCAAATCTTCTGCAAGTATATTGCAAAGGACCCTCTGTTTTTCAGATCAAGAGGAAAAGTGGAAAACAATTCATATTACACTGAAGGTAAAAATGTCCTGGGCTATTAGTGTTGAGTAGACTTTAAAGCTTATCAAGGCTATCCTTGAAAGCTCACTTGCATTATTTAATGAGATAAGATTTGCATTATTTAGTGTGTTCATGTGCTATTTTTGATTACCCCCCTCTTTTATCTACAGTACTTATTGAGCTCATAATGCAATATTGTTATGTTAAAATGACTAGTCAAAACATAGTGTGTTCATGTGTGTGTGTTCATGTATGTGTCATGTGTCATGTGTGTGTGTTTGTGTTTAGAGGAGTGTGAGTGTGTGTCGTTTCATGTGTGTGTGTGTGTGTGTGTGTGTGTGTGATCACTTATGTGTGTTTATTTTCATGTGTGTTCATGTGTATGTGTGTGTGTGTGTGTATTTTCATGTATTTTCATGTGTCATGTGTGTGTGTGTGTATTTTCATGTACTTTCATGTGTGTGTTTTCATGTATGTGTGTGTGTGATCATGTATGTTAAAGTGTGTGTGAGCGTTCGTGTGTGTGTGTGTGTGTGTGTGTGTTTTCATTTGTGTTCATGAGTGTGTGATCACTTATGTGTGTGTGTGTGATCACTTATGTGTGTGTGTATTTTCATGTGTGTTCATGTGTGTGTGTGTGTGTGTGTGTGTATTTTCATGTATTTTCATGTGTGTGTTTTCATGTATGTGTGTGTGTGATCATGTATGTTAAAGTGTTTGTGAGTGTTGATGTGTGTGTGTGTGTGTGTGTGTTCATGTATGTGTGTGAGTGTTCATGTGTGTGTGAGTGTGTGTTCATGTATGTGTGTGTTTGTATGTTTAGGGGGCTGTTCATGTGTGTGTGTGTGTGTTCATGTGTTCATGAGTGAGTGATCACTTATGTGTGAGTGTTCATGTATGTGTTTGTGTGTGTTCATGTACGTTAAAGTGTGCGTGGGTGTTCATGTGTGTGTGTGTGTGTGTTCATGAGTGAGTGTGTGTGTTAATGAGTGAGTGTGTTCATGTATGTGTGTGTTATGTGTGTGTGTGTGTTCATGTATTCGTGTGTGTGTGTGTGTGTGTTATGTGTGTTAATTTTGGGTATGCCAGTTAACTTCATCACTTGGATTCTCTTACAGTCAATTTCAATGGGAATGTGAATATCAATAATATCAATAGATATACGAAGCTAAGAGAAAATATGGAATGAGTTAACAATTTTATTTTGTAAATTACAAGATCTATTTTAATTTGAGTTTGAATTTTCCACAAACTCAACTTAGTGCAATATAATTTGAAGGATGTAGAGCATATAGAACCTTAGGAATTTCCCTCGCGGGCCTGGTACGGTCGCGCTTGGCCATAGGGGCTTTGCTCCGTGTACTGTAAGGTTTTGCCACCGTTTTGAATTCAGTCAAGGATAAATTGTTATGGTCACAATCAAATTAGATACTAAGCTGGTTTGTATTTCAAATGTTGCATGTTTTCTACTTAGGTGTTCAATGGACAAGTTTCTTTCAAATGTGAGGTCAAATGAAATTTCTCAAGATTTTCAAGCATCGGGTTCATGTGGTAAAAGGAATCGATCTGAATTTAACTTAGATGAGCTACCTACTGATCCAGGATTGAGACAACCTATAAGCTCATATGATGTAAATATACAAGATACGATAAGAAGAAAATACTTACATAATGGTCCTTGTCAACCGATTTTAGCTAATTTTCCACAAACTAAAATTGGAAATAAGGCACGTCGTTTCAACAAAAGCTGGTTTAATGAGTTCAAAGATTGGCTGTAATATAGTATGGATAAAGATGTTGTATATTGTCTTTATTGTTACATTTTTCCATAGAGAGGTTGTGATCCGACATTTGTATGTCGTGGTTGGAGATATTGGAAAGATAGGACGATATTAGAGAAACATATTGGAAATCACATGAGTGCACATAATAACTCCAAGAAGATGTGCACAACTTTAATGAATCAGAAACAAGGTATTCAAGTTGCGTTTTGCAGGCAGGAGGAAACACAACGTATTCAATATCGTGCTCGTTTGTGTGCATCAATAGATTGCATACGCTTTCTTTTGAAACAAGGGTTGTCTTTTCGCGGACATGATGAGTCTAAAGAATCCAGTAATCGAGGCAATTTTCTTGAACTTTTAGAATTCCTTGCATTACATAACAATGAGGTCAAGTCAGTGGTATTCGAAAATGCACCTATCAATTGTCAATTAATATCTCTAAAAATCTAAAAGGAGATAGTTTCTTGCATTGCATCTGAGATAACAAAGACGATTGTTGAAGACGTTGGGGATAACTGCTTCAGTATTTTAGTCGACGAATCACGTGATGTGTCCACAAAAGAACAAATGGCTGTGGTTTTACGCTATGTTACTATTAAAGGTCTTATTATGGAGCGTCTTCTTGGGTTTGTTCATGTTACAAACACAACTTCCTTATCATTAAATAAAGCTATTAATAATTTGTTTGCAAAACATTACCTAAGTATTTCTAAATTGCGGGGTCAAGGTTATGATGGTGCTAGCAATATGAGGGGTGAGTTCAAAGGACTGAAAACATTGATATTGCAGGAGAATAATTGTGCTTTCTACATTTATTGTTTTGCTCATCAATTACAACTAATATTAGTAGCTGTTGTAGAAGATCATGTTGAAGTTGCAGAGATTTTTACGCTTATTAACTTTGTGTTGAATGTTGTTGGCGGATATTGCAAACGACATGATTGTATAAGAGCATTAGAAGTTGATCGGGTTGCTTTAGAGCTTGGTTGCGGAAAGTTGGAAAGTGGTCGAGGGGCAAATCAACCACTTTAATTGAAAAGGGCAGGTGACACACGGTGGAGTTCACATTATGGCACAATATTAATTTTATTTGGATGTTCTCATCTATTGTCGAGGCACTTGAAATTATCAAGGTTGATGGTTCAGATGGAAATCAAAGAGGAATGGCCAATACTTTAATTAAAAGTCTCTTGACTTTTAATTTTTTTTTCTCTTACATTTAATGAAGAATATTTTATCCAAGTCACACGAGTTATCACAAGCTTTACAGAAAAAAGATCAAGACATTGTTAATGCAATGAAGTTTGTCAAATTTACAAAGTAGTTACTATTGAATTTCAGAAATGAAGATCTTGAATGGAACTCCTTCATGACTGATGTATCAAAATTTTGCACAAAATATCATATAGAGGTTCCTAATATGAATGAAAGATATATGCAAGCAGGAAGATAAAGACGCAATGAAAGAGAGATTACAAATTATCATCATTTCCGTGTTGAAATCTTCAATACAGTGCTCGATTGGACTTTGAACGAGTTAAATGATCGTTTTAATGAAGTGAACACTGAACTACTTTTATGTGTTTCTTGTCTAGACTCTAGTGATCGATTTGCCTTATTTGATAAACAAAAGTTAGTTCGTCTCGCGGAATTGTACTCATCTGATTTCTCACCAATAGAATTGCAACTACTTGAAGGACAACTTGATATGTATATTATTGATATGCGCTCTTTACCAACTGACATGTTCTCTCATAGTAATGGAATTGGTGGTCTTTTAAAATTATTGGTAGAGTTGAAAAAACAAGATCACTATCAGTTGGTTTTCAGGCTTTTAAAGTTGGCATGTCTTCTACCCGTTGCAACTGCTACAGTTGAAAGAATGTTCTCTGCAATGAAGATTATAAAAAATCATTTACGAAACAGAATGGGAGATGAATGGATGAATGACTGCATGATCGTTTATACGGAGAAAGATGTTGTTTAGGGTATTACTAATGATACTATTATTGCAAAATTTCAGAATATGTGTCCACGAAAAGTGGTCTGTTGAACGGTATGACATGTGTTTTTTTGGTCATTAAATTTTTATTAATTGCAATATTAGTTTAAATTTATTTAAGATTTGATTTAATTATTTATTTTAAAATTGTGCCCGGGTTAAGAAAAATTCCTAGTTCCGCCCCTGTATATATATATATATATATATATATATATATATATATATATATATATATATATATATATATATATATATATATATATATATATATGTATATACGAGTGCCCGACACGGGGCTCCGCCCCTATGGCTACGCGTCATAGTACCCGGCCCGTGACGGAGGGCTTCGCCCGCACCGGGCTGGCTTCGTCAGCCCCCCCCCCCCGACGGGTCATTGTGGGCTGCCCCCGCAGCAATGTGTGTGCCCCCGCAGCAATGTAATTTAAATGGAGTTATTTCTTAAATGAACACGTCAATTATTTTTTTGATAAGAGAAAACAAAGGAGGAATGTGTGTAGACGAAGAAAACTGAAAGTGCAGTGAAGGAATTAAAAAAAGTCTAAAATTAATTGGGATGCAAAAAATAGATGTGGCCTTGATGAAGGGCCCAGATGCATGCGAAGGAAATAAATGATGATGTTCATAGAGGGAGAGATAGCAATGGAGGAAATCAGTGCAGTTTGTTGCCATTTATGTTATTACCGAAAAAACTCGCAAATTATATCATTAACGCTGGACTAATATTGTAACATCAACAAAAACCAACTCCTTAATATTTTTATGTTTGTAATATTGAGTTAGGCAAACATAACGTCAGGCTTAAAGTAGAACGAAACGAAGAAATTAGAACTTCTTATGAGGCAATCAATGGTTCGGCGTACAAACAAACATAATCTCGGTGTACAAAAATCTCAATTTGAATAATTTCTCAGAGCAAATTTCTCAGCATGAAGAAATTCCCAGGCAAAATTATTTCTATGCACACAACACAAAAGAAGCTTAAATTATATCATTAACGCTGGACTAATATTGTAACATCAACAAAAACCAACTCCTTAATATTTTTATGTTTGTAATATTGAGTTAGGCAAACATAACGTCAGGCTTAAAGTAGAACGAAATGAAGAAATTAGAACTTCTTATGAGGCAATCAATGGTTTGGCGTACAAACAAACATAATCTCGGTGTACAAAAATCTCAATTTGAATAATTTCTCAGAGCAAATTTCTTAGCATGAAGAAATTCCCAGGCAAAATTATTTCTATGCACACAACACAAAAGAAGCTTAAATAACAGAAGAGTATGCTACTTGGATAACAAATGCAATGTGCTTGATTATTTACAAATTGAGGTTTCCATCAATGAACTATGAATTTTATCTTGATAGAACTGCATCTCTTAAATCCAAACGTAGATAAATCCCTATTTTTGAAACCAAATATTAAAGCTAATAAGATTTCTCCTTAGAGCATATGAAGTTAAGAAATAAAATCTAATTCTCATGTGTTAATGTTTAGAAATAGAATTTAATTTGTGCTTAGAGCATATGAAGGTTAGAATTAGAATCTAATTCTCCCACGTTCAATCTTGAATCCCTATTATAAGAAATGTCCTAAAAATCCAGTAAGTTTTAAGAAAGTTAAACTATGCAAAGAAAACTAATAAAACCATATGAGATTTATGAATGGAAAACCTACACGTGGCATGAAGTATCGGTGCACATCAACAATACCAACAATTACTAAGAAGATGCATATTAAGAAAATTAACAGAAGATGCATATTAAGAAAATTATACCAGAAGATGCATATTAAGAAAATGAACAGAAGAAAACAGCAATGAAAATTACCTCAAGAAACAGTAGATGATTCCCCATTGAAAGTACTGATTTTTGTCTTTTAGGGCATCGCAAAAGACCAGATCCGCGAGTTTTTGTAGCTGCAATATAAAGAAAAAGTGGGTTAGAAACATTTCTTTATAAGTAATATATGTTAGGCAGTCATTGTCATTAGTATGCAACAATAATGAAGATCTTAATAAACCATAAATCTAACAAAAAAACAATGAATCTCTATTATCAAACAATAATGAAATTTCAGTTCTGTTTACTGTGCACTTTTAAACATGCAACAAAACTCCATACATAATTGTTTTCATGCTTCAGTCACACATAAATAAGTATACAGGTGATAGATGGTCCTAAAAACGGAATTTAAAAAGAATTAAAAACTAAATAAATTAAACGTAAGCAAAAAACAAAAACCTAAAGAACGAAATCAATATTGATATAACGAAAGTTATGTTGCTGAGAAATTGAATTAAACACGAAGTAGAATGAAGTATTTAATGTAAACATAGATCTTCCCTTGGCCGGCATAGTGAAAGTTATGTTGCTTTCAAATTGAATTAAACAAAATTGAATTTTAAAAAAAAACTAAACAGTAACATCAGCATACATATGTGTTAGATAATACACAGAAATATACACATGTTTGATAATGGCATATACACATGTTTGAAAGAGGAAACCAATTTTATTCAGAGTTATCCGAATGTAGATCTATCATAAAGAATCGATAGATCTGGAAGAGATGTGAGGAAGGGAGGAGGCGACGCTCATCACTGGGCCAAGATCGGAGGAAGGAAAAATGCAAAATAAGGAATGCGAAGAACGGACAGCAGTAATATTATGTATTTTTACCGATCTTGAAGAAATGAGACGGAGGGAGGAGGCGGCGCTTACAAACAGGCCAAGAGTGGCGACATTTCTACATATCGAGAAGAAATAAGATGGAGGGAGGAGGCACGCTTACCAACATGCTAAGATCGGCGGTGTCTAGGGTGATGTGGAGTCGCCGGTGGCCACTTCCTTCACTGGTGAAGGAGCAGTGTCAAGGACGGTGGGGTTTCTCCTTAGCCGTCGGTTTGTTTTGGCAGGTGTATATGTGGAACGCAGTGGCAGTGTCGTCGGCGGGGCGGGCCTTTGGTAGCACTGCGAAACGCCGACGTTTGGCGATAATTTGCTTGACTAGCGAGGGGAAAGTGTCGAGCAGTGAGGGGGAAGTGTCGAGCAGGTGAGGAAACAAAGTAGGGTTCCGAAATGTTGTCGCTAGCGATGAGAAAGGATTTGCGGGATTTTGAAAGTTGTGTGAAGTAGGTTGCAGACAGCGGGCGGCAGTATAGAAGACCAAATTTAAGTTTATATTATTTTGGAATCCGTTTTTGACTGCATTATAATTCAATTTTTAGTGGATGGATGGCACAGATTTCTTGTTCGGATTATATTCAATGGTTACGATGAATTGTGGATTTCAGTCCTTGGTTTGAATATACATCTTTATATAAGATAAAGATATATATATGTATATATATACATATATATATATGTATATATGTATATATGTTGTAAGGAATGAGCGAGAAAACAGCCAAGATGTAAATAAGAGCTAATTTTATTACTCTAAAAAGATAATGATTACATAGGTATGCCCTCTTATTTATAGAAACTTGGGGAGATGAGAAAGTACAACAAATGATGTGGGACTAAATACAATCCGCGGCTTATGCGGTTTGACAATGTCAAACCGCACACTATACAAAAGAATAACAAAACACCAAACTACACCAAGATAAACTGCCAATCGGCCATGGAAGACCGCTGGTCAAGCCGTCAGACCGCAACTGCGGGTTGCCACCAGGACGCAGTTGCGGTAACCACCAGACCGCTGTTGCGGCAAGCCTCCAGACCGCAAGAGCGGATTGCCACCAGGCCGTAATTACGGCTAACCACCAGACCGTAGATGCGACAAGCCTCCAGACCACAACTGCGGGTTGCCACCAGGCCGCAGTTGCAGCTTATCATCAGACCGCTGGCAGAGGATCGCTACCAGACCGTTGCACCAAACTGCCAGAAAACCAAACTGCCTGGACTAACTACCAGACCACCCGAACTACTAACTGCCCAACAAGAGTGTCAAACCGACAATTTTAACACTCCCCCTCAAGCTGAAGCATATATGTCAACCATGCCCAGCTTGCTACAAGCATCTGAAGCGGAAACTAGTTTTGTGAAGAAGTCTGCCAGTTCTTTATCAGACGTTACGAAGGGAGTGCAGATCTGATTCTTCAATACCTCTTCTCTTATAAAATGACAATCCACCTCAATGTGTTTTGTCCTCTCATGAAAGACAGGATTCTTTGTTATGTAAATAGCAGCTTTGTTATCACAGAACATAGGAAGAGGATGGTCGTAGACTTCTCCCAAGTCAAGCATAAGTGACTGTAGCCATTTCAACTCACAGGTAGTTGAGGTCATGCTCATATACTCTTCTTTAGCATTTGACCTTAAAACCACTGCTTTCTTCTTGCTTTTCCAGCTAACAAGGTTTCCTCCTACAAAGGTGCAAAAACCTGTTGTAGACTTTCCATCCTCCTTATTATCAGCTTAGCTGGCATCAGAATATGCTTCAATATTAAAGTGACCATTCTTCTAAAAAAATAAGCCATTTCCTTGAGACCCTTTCACATACTCTAGAATCTTCATGGCAGACCAAAGATGACACTCTCTAGGATTCGACATAAACTGACTGACCTTCCCAACTGTATAACAGACATCTGGTCTAGTAATAGTCAGATATATAAGTTTGTCTACAAGTCGTCTGTATATAGTGAAATCTGGAAGAAGATGAGAATCATCAGTCCACCCTTTATCATCGCCAACCACCATCGGACAACGAGCAGATTTTGTGCTAAGAAGACCTGACTCCTTTAAGAGATCTAGTGCATACTTTCGCTGTGAAAGAACAATTGAGTTCCTCTTTCATGAAATCTCAATTCCCAAAAAGTACTTCGGAGTTTTCATATCCTTAGTAACAAAATGTTGTCAAAGATGCCGTTTGGCTAGATCAACACCCTCTTTATTATTACCAGTCAAAAGAATATCATCAATATAGACAGCAAGAACCACAAGGCCTTTAGCAGTCTTGCGTATAAACAGAGAATGATCTGCAGAGCTTCGACTGAACCTAATAAGAGAAATAATTTCACTAAACTTTTCAAATCAAGCCCGTGGACTCTGCTTCAATCCATAAATCGTCTTTCGAAGCTTGCACACTTGAGACTCCAATCCCCCTGAGCAACATACCCAGGAGGTTTCTCCATGTAGACCACCTCATGCAAATCACCATAAAGGAAGACATTCTTCACATCTAACTGAGACATCTCCTAGTCTTTATTAACATCCACAGAGAAGAGAACACGTATAGTGTTGATGCGAGCAACAGGAGAAAAAGTATCAAAAAAATCCACTCCATATGTCTGAGTAAACCTTTTGCAACAAGCCTTGCCTTATAGCGATCAACAGAGCCATCTGGAAGATACTTAATCACAAAGACCCACCGACAACCAACTACATCAACGCCCAGTGGTTGGGGCATAAGAGTCCAAGTCCCTCTCTCAGTTAACTTCTTCATTTCTTCATCAATAACAACTTTCCACTAAGGAATAACAAGAGCTTCTTGATATGTTTTCGGGATGACAGTAGAAGAAACAACAAGAGCAAAATGCTTGGCATTAGGGGAAAGTTGAGCATATGAGATAACAACATCAATTGGATGTTTAGTACATTGTCGAACGCCCTTCCGCAGGGCAATTGGAAGATCAAGATCACTACTAGCTGGAGGAAGCAATGTACTGGAAAAAGAAAGAAGAGGCTCTGGAATAGGCACAAAGGGCTCCAAGAGAAAAACATCAGGCTCCAGAGAATGAGATGGAGCAACAGGAGGAGAAGTGGAAAGAACTAGCTCTGACGGAGGTGCCGAGAGAATAGGTAGGGAAGAAGAAGTATTAGAGGGCACGAGAGAGGAAGTAGGGGAGAATATGGTGTATCTTTAAAAAATGTAACATAAGCTGAAACCTATTGTTTGCGCAGAAGAGGATTAAAATAGCGATAGACCTTCTGCGTCGGAAAATAACCAAGAAAGATACACTTAACAGAACGAGGAGAAAGTTTGTTACGTCCAAGAGAAGGTACGTGAACAAATGTCGTACAGCCAAAAAATTTCAGAGATAAAGGAAACGGCTCAACCCCAGGATATAAAATAGAAAATGGAGTCTTACCTTGAAGAATAGAGGAGGGAATACGGTTGATGAGAAAGCAAGAGAGAAGAACAGCATAACCCCAATAAGACCGAGGAACCTTCATTTGTATACAAAGGCTGCGAGCAACATCCAAGAGATGATAATTTTTGTGTTCAGCAATGCCATTCTGTTGAGAGGTATAGGTACAAGTAGGTTGATGAATCAAGCCATGGTTCGCACAAAAATCAGAGAACTGACGACTGATATACTCCTTGGCACTATCAGTATGAATAACCTGAATGGGCACATGAAACTGTGTGAAGATCTCATTATAAAATGAAGTGAACACAATGAACAGTTCAGAACGATCCTTCAAGATATACAGCCAAGTGTATTTGTAAAAATCATCAATAAACGTAACAAAGTATAAGCTTCCTTTTCCAATAGTAGCAATAGGAGAAGGACCACAGATGTTAGAGTGAACTAGTTCATAAGGATGCGAAGAACAACGTCCCGTTAGAGCTGGGAAAGAAGAGTGATGATGTTTACCCAACTCACATGCTTCACAGTTCAAAGGAAAATCCTCGGAAGGAAGTTCTGTAAAAAGTTGATGAATGAGTCCAAGACGACGATGCCATTGTTGAAGAGAGGAAGAAGCAGAAAAAGCGACGTCTTGATCTAGAAAAAAGAGGCCACCACTTACAGTCCCAGTAGCGATCGTAGCTTTAGAGATAGAATTAGAGAAAGAACAAGTGGTGCCAGTAAAAGTAGCCGTGCAATTAACCTGAGTACAGAGAGCATTAATAGAAAGTAAATTGCATGGAAAATTTAGGAAATAGAGCGTATCCTGGAGAAGCAAAGATGAGGAAAGATGCACAGTCCCACTACTATGAACAGGGGCAGAAGTTCCATCAACAATAACAACAGAAGGTAGCCTATTCTGAGCAATCAAAGAAGAGAAAAAATTGAGAGTTACCCATCATGTAACAAGTGGCACTAGAGTCAATAAGCCACTTGTCAGAGGAGGCAAGAGCACAAAATGCAGAGGAGAAAAGAGAAACCATCTCCATGAGGAAAGAAATCAGAAAAAAAAGGAGAGCAAACCACCCGGAAGAAACAAGCCACACAAGATCAAGATGGCAAACCGGTCATAGAAAGAAAGATACCAAATAGAAGAAATCGGCAGAAAAAATCAAATCGCACGGTTTGTCAAGAAGCCGGAAACGAGTAACTTTGCAGCGAACAAGATAAGGCGCAGTGAGAAGAAAAGAGAAGAAGCTGCACGGTCAAGGTGACAGAACACCAACGGCAAAGAAAAAAAGGTTGCGACCAAAATGCGGAACAACAGAGAAGTCGCATGAATAAAATAAGCGCAAAGGAGGAGAAACTGTGTGAGTAGAGAAAAGAAACCGCGCAAGAAGAAACAAGCCACATGAAGAAAAACAACCCGCGCAAGAAAGGAGAGAAGAAAAAATGTGAATAGCCAAGAAGTCACGCAAAGAAGAAGAAAGAGAGGCAAAAGAGTCCTCCCGGTCAAGGTGACAACACACCAGCGACAAGAAAGAAGTCACGACCAAAAGGCAGAACTTGCAAATAAGAAAAGTAATCGCGCGAACACAACAAGTCGCAAAGAAGCACGGTTAGCAAAGAAAGCCGGGCGAACAAAAAAACCCGGAAGGAAGCAAGCCACAACCATAGCGAGAAGTAAAGGAGGGAAGGGAGAGAAGGGATGGGAAAGAAATCGGACAAACCAAAAGAAGCCGACAGAAGAGGTCGCGCTGTTAAACAAACAAACTGCGATCTAATTAGAGCAAAGGATCGATTGCCTCTGATACCATATAAGGAATGAACGAGAAAACGGCCAAGATGTAAATAAAGACAAATTTTATTGCTCCAAAAAGATAATGATTACATAGGTATGCCTCCTTATTTATAGAAACTGGGGGAGATGAGAGAATGCACCAAACGATGTGATACTAAATACAATCCGCGCGACTTATGTGGTTTGGCAATGTCAAACCGCACACTATACAAAAGAATAACAAAACACCAAACTACACCAAGATAAACTGCTAATCCGCCAGGGAAGACCGCTGGGCAAGCCACCAGACTGCAACTACGGGTTGCCACCAAGTTGCAGTTGCGGCTAACAACTAGACTGCTGCTACGGCAAGCCTCAAGACCGTAAGAGCGGATTTCCACCAGGCCGCAGTTGCGGCTAACCACCAGACCGCAGCTACGACAAGCCTCCAGACCACAACTACGGGTTTCAACCAGGCTGCAGTTGCGGCTTATAATCAGACCGCAGGCAGAGGATCGCTACTAGACCACTGCTAGAAAACCAAACCGCCTGGACTAACTGCCAGACCGCCCGAACTGCTAACCACCCGACTAGAGTGTCAAACTGCCAATTCTAACATATGTATATATGTGTATATATATATGTGTATATATATATATATGTATATATATGTATATATATTTATTTAGATATGTATATATTGTTGGAGTTGCGGTTCGCATTCCTTGGTTTAAAAATAACAAATCATAAATGTATTTGATCATAGTGTGTTTGTGGTGTGCAGATATAACATGAATAAAATTCAGATAATTTTGGATAGGCAACGTACATCAGCTTTTACAAATTTGAGCTATCGAAGGCGATAGTCACTACTGCACCGCATTAGCGTGATGACATCAGCCATGACGTAGGCCTTGATTCAGAACGGTTGCCACGATATGCATTATCGGGGATACCGCCTGGCGATATCGTGCTATCGCGACGCGATAGTGCCATGACCGTACACGATCTCTAGCATCTTAGCGCGGTTATTGCAGAGTGGGACACTTGTCAACCAATGGAATTAATACAGGCACTATTGCGCTACCGCCACGCGATAGTGGAAAAACTATAAATGGACGAAAATTCGGGAATTTGATGTTACATACCTCCATGAAACTTGATTTCATGCATCTCCGGATAGATTAATCCATGGAACCAGAAAACTTCCTAAGTGTTTGTGACATCTCAAGAGCAAAGAAGGGACCATTCGTGCTTCTCATCTCTGGCGATCTTCGCAAGGATTTTCCGGCCTTTTCAGTGCTCAAGACTTGACAGAGTTTTTATTCTCAGATTATTTTTCTTTTTTCATTCTCTTTGTAATCGATAGAGAATTCTCCATCTTGTGAGTGGCGACTAGGCCCGTGTGTGGTTTGGGGGGAAATCTCTGTCGTGTGTACAACAACTCGGTCATGGTGAGATCTAAGGGTAGGCTAGTTGTTGTATATAGAGAGAGATAGGCTTTAGCAGGTCGGTCCTTGGGAGAAGGACTGGTAAATTCAAAAAGGAGATTTTATTTTTCATCACAGCCTCGATTTTAAGTTTTATTGAAATCTTTTGTTTGTAATTTTTATCACTTAAGAAATAAACTTGCATTTTGATCATGAGCATTGGTACAGTTGGTAATGATTTCTTTACTATTTCAAATGTTTTATTTGTAGATGTTTTGAAACATAATTTAATTTCTATAAGTCAACTATTTTGTAGGGGCTTAAATATTTTATTTTAATCAACTTCAAATATTTGCAAAATCATTGATTCAAAAACTCAAAAAATTATTTACCGTACCGAGAATTCAAAATGTTCATATTATTCCCATTCATGATCTTTCTAAATCTTCACTTAAATATTTTATTTCAAAAAATAATGAATTAGAATTATGACATAGGCAACTTGGACATTATAGTACAAATCTTGTAGTTAAATTTTCCAAAAATATATTGATTAAGAGTTTACCTTTGTTAGATGAAAAACTTTCTTCTTTATGTACGTCATGCCAAAAAAGAAAATTCACAAAATCATTTTTTAAAAGCAAAAAAAGATTATTTCTACGACTAGACCTTTACAATTAATTCATATGGATTTATTTGGTTCAGTTACTACTCAGATTCCAGGAGGTAGAAAGTATACTTTTGTTTTGATAGATGATTATTCACTTTTTTGGATAATCTTTTTAGTTTTTAAATCCGTTGCGTATTTTAAATTTACAAAATTATGTATTCGTATTCAAAATGAACTTGATTTGAAAATTAAATGCATACGATCGAATCATGAAGGTGAATTTGAGAATTATAGATTTATTTCATTTTGTACTGAATTAGGGATTAAACATGAATTTTCTGTTACTCGCACACCATAGCAAAATGGTGTAGTAGAGAGGAAAAATAGAACTCTTCAAGAACTAACACGCACTATGTTATGTAGATATAAATTACTTAGACCTTTTTGGGCTTAAGATGTTAGTACTGTTTGTTATGTGATAAATCGAGTCATGATGAATCCATTTTTAAAACTTACACCATATGAGCTATATTATCAAAAGAAACCTAATGTATCTTATTTTAGAGTTTTTGGATGTAAATGTTTCATTTTTGAAAGAGAGGGTTAGACTTGATTTACTCTAGGGGGTGAATAGAGTAGTTAAAAACTTTTGCTGTTTAAAAAATAATTAGAGTAGAAAGACTAGTGAATACCAAGATTACCAATAAGCAAGAGAACAACCTAACTAAAACTAATCTAACACAAAACACAGATCTAAGCTATCACAGCCTCAACAAGAACAAAAAAAAAGGACAACCAGACAACACAAGAACTTTTATAGTGGTTCCCCAACCTGGGTACATCCACTCTTCTACCACCCTGGTAGGAATCCACTAACAAGTTTTGATCAGGTGACTGCCACCTTTGAGCTTTTGGTCAGGTGCTCAAAAACCAATCTCAAGTCTTTTGATCTGGAGACTTGCAATCAAGCTAACTTTTGAAGGGAGTTAAAACTCTGTACAATGGGGTGGGAAAGAAGATGATGTTTATCTTCTCTTTTCTTAAAAACAAACTTGAGAAGAATTTGTGGATCCTGGATGGTGCCAAAGCTCCCCCTTAGATGTTTAAGGTTCAGGAAGATTGGAGCTTTATTTCAGGGTGTAAGTCTTCAGCTTCAGCCTTGATTTATGAGACAGATCCAGGAACTTTTGACTAATAGAAGTATGTTGTTGTTGAAGAATCCTGGAGTGAAGGTTGAAGAAGACTCTTGATTTGGAATAATTATTCTTCTTCTTCTTCAGCAATGTCAAGGAGAAAACAGTTTTGTTTTCAGTACAGAGAAGGTTCAGAGTATTGTTGATGTTCTTCTCTTCTCTATGTACTATGTATTCACTATCTGTATATGTCTATGTATGCTATATTTTCACTTTTATGTCTTCATTCAAATTCGGCTTTTGAATTTCGAATTTCATTGCATTATTTGTTGGTGGCCTGGAGAACGGAAAATGGCTTTGAGAGAATATCAGCATTAATGGATTTCCCCAACTATCCCATTAAAGACGGCAAGTAATATTCCTGATGAAGACCATAATCAATGTTGTTTCTAACGACTATATTCAGAGAATATAATCATTGATTATTCAAGAATTACTGCAAGAGAGTAAGGACAAGATGAGGGAAAATTCCAAGTCTGGGACTGTACAGAATTCGTTGAGCAAGGAGAAAATTTCGTCGACTACAGAAACCGTGTTCGTCAACCTGAGAATCTTTCTGGAGAAAACTAATCGTCGACCTGAGCTCGAATATCGTAGAGCTCAGCTCAGAGAATTAACTTTGAGTTCGTCGATTGGAGATCGACGATCGTCGAGCTGAGTTCGAAGAATTTCGAACTAATCAAACTATCTTCTGATATCTTCTAAGTCTGAGTCTTTTGAGGTCCTCTGATGGCTGGTCCAAGAAGTTAGAACTAAAAGGACTTAGCTTAAACTCTAGGACTACTAAACATGACCCAGGCTATACAAGGTGGGTCAGACTCAGCTTAAAATAAGTGAACCTAGCCTAAATCCAACTAGGGATCCAACAATCTCCCCCTATTTGGGTGAGGTCACTAAGTATATTGCAAAATAAGAGAAAATACAGACATAAAACATGAAAGTAAGTAACTGACAATCACAATATAGCATATAGAGAGAATATTCTCAAAGAATAAAATGTTTTAGAGTGTATCTAGAGGAGGGGCTGAAGAGGGTTTAGTGAACACAATAGTTCTGTGAGGATCTTCTGCTCCACGCTTTGAAATCTTCAGGTCTTGGGCTCCCAGAAGAGTTATAGTATAAGCTCTAGACACAACAGATTCTGAATGAACCTGCATATAAGCATTTGGATCAAATAATTCTTTGTCAATTTCAAACTTATAAAGTTCTTTCTGTCTGAAGGAAGACATAATTATAAATTTTGATGGATCTGTTCCTTCTGTCTTTGCCTTGTTTATCTGGGATAAACCAATCAATTCATGAAATCTAGCCATCCTAAAGTTAGGATCAAGCTCTGGTTCATATGCTGGATCAGTTGAAATATCCTGGGTTGTCCTTTGAGACTTTCTGAAAAATAACAGACTGTTGCTAAAAATTTGTGGAAGGATAATCCTTTACAAACTGTTCAGCATAGTAAGAGTTTGGTGGTCTGCATTCACTATATTTACCAGTAGGGATGTAAGATTGACTTTGAGATGATCTTGAAGATTGTTTTGATTGTGAAGGAGCAGGCTTAGAAGATCGTCTGGAGTATTGATAAGGAACTTGCTTAGGCGGTTGAGGAGCACTGGAAGAATATCTTGTCATATTTCCTGAAGCACTTGTAGTAGGAGGAGGAGGAGGAGGTGGATCTTTCCTGAATTTCTTCACTGGAGAGGATCCAGACTTCTTCTTCTTCTTTTATGTTTTGACTTGATTTCTAGACATCCTCATCCACTGAGGAGTTTTGGAAGTGAGAGGAATGTTGTGTTGAATATAGTATGGTACATCATTGTCAGGATTTGGTTTGGGAGCAGTTGGAGCTTTTCTCTTCTTTGATTTGGCTTTCTTGGCATCATCAGATTCAGAAACATCAGAATCATTAGCTAAATCTTCTTTAGAAGAACTTTGTGGATTGTCATATAGAGCATCTATTTCCTCAATTATTTCCTGTGAAACTTGCTTGTCTGCTTGAGGAGGAATAACTGAAGGAGGAACCACTGCATCTGAAGCCATTTCAGCTTCCTGAGCAGTGCCTGCAGCAAGGATCTCATCCATATCTAGTAATGGAGAGGTAGAAAAGACAAAGGTGGGAGGAGAAAAAGCCTTGGGCTCAGAGAATTTATCCTCAGCAACCTTAACAGACTCAGCCTCTAAAACTAGAACAAGTTCAGGCTCTAGAGCTACAAAACTATTCTGAATAAGCTGCAACATTTCTGAGCTAACAGGAGCTGAATAATAAACAATATCTATGCAGGACTGATTTGAAGCAAATAGAATAATGTTTATATACAGGAGGTCAAAAGAACCTAGAACTAAAAACAGGTCAACTGCTGTAGAGATGAAGTAGTCTCCAGAATAAATATCCAAAGAATGAGTTGAATCAATTGTCTCAATATCAGTATCCAAAAATTCAGTAAGTTTTACATCTAGTATATCTGTATCAATAATATGTTCCTCTGCTTCTGGTATATCTATTGCTGCTGCTACTACTGTTGGAGCTACTGGAGCTACTTCTTCATGGAGTATCTCCCCCTGTCTGGTTTCAGTAACTACTGGAACCAGGCCCCTGACTGAAGAAAGAGGGATAGGGAGGACAGATAACTGGGCAGCAAGAGTAGAGATGGAAGAAGCAAGAGGTGAAATGGCCTCTGCTATGAGTTGTTTAAGAAGTGGTGTGATGGATTGTAGAATGGATTACATGGAGGGTGAAGTTATGTCCATGAATTCTGGTGGGGTTTGAGTAGAGACAGATGGATTGAGAGTGAAAAAGGAGGGCTGATAATCTAGCATTTGTTCATCTGGAGGGGATAGAGAATGACTTGGAGATGAAAGAAGATTAAACGAAGGTAGGGAGAATAGATTGTGAAGAGGAGGAATATCAACATGATAAGAAGGAAGATGGGATGGAGGAGGAGTAACATGTGCTGGTGAATGATCATACTCAGGAGATAGATGTACTGAGTGTTATATTAGAGAAGAGATTGGGGAATTTTGAGGTAGTGGTGATTGAGCTAGTGAAGAAGGATGGATGGGGGAAGCAAGAGGTGTAGGTGATGTGTTGGAGTTGGGGAAGGTTGCTGGAGGGATGTTGGAGGAGTTTGAACAAGGGGAGGAGGAGGAGGATTTGAAATGTCCTCAGCAGGGTAGGAAGTGGCTGGAACAGCCCTTGTACTTTAAGAAGTTTTGGAGGAGGAAGCCCTGGATGGCTTGGGGATGTTCCTCTCCCACCTTCCAAATAAGGCGCATGTTAGCCTCTTGGAGGCATTGATGAATATGGTCGGGGTGACCAGTGATTCAGTGGCCTTGGCCTGGAGGAAGATTCTAAGTATTTTTCCAAAACACACTTCTTTCTTTGTTTTTTTCTTCCTTATCAAATCAAACAGAATCCTAGCCCAGTTGACGGCTTTCTTGTTAACCACATCACACATTACTAGGAACTGATGCCTAGTAATATGATCGTGGGCGGTATGCTTGCCCAGCAAAACTTTTCCTACAACGTCTGCGAGAAACTTGTACTCGACAGACAGATGTTTCTTCAGCAGCTTATTAGGGTTGTCTCCAAAATAACCCATTATACTCAACATTACATCAAATTCAGAAGAATCAATTTCTAATTCTTCTTCTCCATTCACTAAGCCAAAAATTTCAGAAAGAATTTCAGGAGAGAGAGGGACGGTGTTACCCGCTATAGTTCCAACCAATGTATCAGTATCTGGAGATGATAACGAATAAACTCACTCTCTAATCTCTATCGATGTTATCTTCATCCTAATTGTCATTAAGTTCTTCAACTGCAGATCTTCAAACAATTGCAGAATATCAAGAAAAATCTGATCTGAGTGCTGAAATGATTCGAAATCAATATTGAAACCCATATCAAATTTCTTTCTTGCAAGAGCACTTGTCGGAATCGCCATAATCACCTGCAACAAAGAAAACAAAGAGATCTAGTGCAAGAGAACTGAAAGCGCGGGATGGAGGTCGAAGAAAACCTAGTTATAAGGTTTTTCAGAATATGAAACGACAAACTCCGTCCTGCGAAACAAAAAGAATTCTTCGATCTGGGGTCAACAAAATATTTTATTGACAAAAGAGTTCTTCGATCACAGCCGGAAGAAGGTAAAACTTTTCGTCGTACTCAGGTCGACGAAAATTTTCTGAAGCCAGATCGTCGATCTCCGGTCGACGAAACAATGACTTACACAGAGAGTTCGTCGATCTCAGGTCGACGAAAAATCTCAAGAACTTTCCTCAGTTCGTCGAGCTGCGGTCGACGAATTTTGGCAAATTCTTCGACCATAGACAGAAATTAAATTAAGGTTTCCCCATTTATCATACCAAGCTGATTTATGAAGAACAGATGGTTCCTCTCATCCAAAGGTTTGGTGAAGATATCTGCTCTTTGCAAATCAGTGTATATATAGACAAGGTTAATCTTATTTTTGTCTACACACTCTCTAATGAAATGATGTCTAATATCTATATGCTTAGTCCTACTATGATGGACTAGATTTTGTGCAATGGAAATTACACTTGTATTATCATATAATAGAGTTGAATTATTTAAGTTGAACCAATAGTCCAGAAGTTGGTTCTGAATCCACAGCATTTGGGAACAACAACTGTTAGCTGCTATATATTCTGCATTAGTAGTTGATATAGACACAGATGACTATTTCTTGCAAAACCAGGAGACTAATCTAGTACCAAGGAATTGGCATGTTCCGGAGGTATTTGTTCTGTCTACTCTGCATCCAGCAAAGTCAGCATCTGAGTATCTAGTTAACTCAAACTATGACTCAGTAGGATACCAAAGTCCTAGACTAGGACAACTCTTTATATATCTTAAAATCTTTTTTAAGAAAGTAAGGTTAGATTCTATGGGGTTCACTTGGAACCTAGCACAAAGACATGTAGAGAACATTATGTTAGGTCTGCTTGCTATAAGGTATAGTAGGGATCCAACAATGGCCCTATATAATTTCTGATCAACAGGTTTCCCATGCTCATCAGAGTCAATTACAGCATTTGTAGCCATAGGTGTTTTCTTGGCTGAGGCATCTAACATCCCAAACTTTTTAATCAGCTCTTTAGCATATTTAGATTGGGATATAAAGATGCCATCAGGTAGCTGCTTCATTTGGAAACCAAGGAAGTAGGAGAGCTCACCCATGCTACTCATCTCAAACTTTGAATGCATGAGGTCAGAGAACTCCTTGCATTGTTTGGAATCTGTAGACCCAAATATAATATCATCTACATAAATTTGTTCTAATAAAATTTGATCCTTATGGTGCCTAGTGAATAATGTCCTATCTACAATGCCTCAAGAAAATTTTTGTTCTAAAAGGAAGCTTGCTAAGGTCTCATACCAGGCTCTTGGAGCTTGCTTTAAACCATAGAGAGCTTTATGCAATCTAAAAACATAAGAGGGATGATTTGGAGAGATGAAACCTAGAGGTTGTTCAACATAAACCTCTTCTTTAAGTTCTCCATTCAGAAAGGCACTCTTGACATCCATTTGAAAAACTTTGAATTTCTTGTAGGCAGCATATGTAAGGAAGATCATGATTGCTTCCAGCCTTGCAATAGGTGCAAAAGTCTAGTCATAGTCAATCCCTTCCTCTTACCTATAACCTTGAGCAACGTCTTGTTTTATTCCTTATGATGACACCTTGGGCATCCATCTTGTTTCTTTATACCCATTTAGTTCCAATGACTGGGTAGTCTTTGGGTCTTGGAACGAAGTCCCAAACTCTACATCTCTCAAATTGATTGAGCTCCTCTTGCATTGCAATGATCCAGTGTGGATCTTGTTCTGCATCAATTTGAGATATGAAGTAGGCATGAATCAAATCTTGGTTGAGTTGATGCCTTGTCTGCACACCAGCTGACATGTCTCCAATTACTTGAGATATGGGGTGATCTCTAAATGTGACAAGGTCAATGGGTGGAGTTGGTTATTCAACAGCTTGGGGAATAAATTCCTCTTGTGGAATTAAGCTAGTTGTTGTTGGTTTTCCACTGATTACATTGTCTTCTTCTTCACTTTCTTTAGTACATTATGGAGAAGAATGGCTACCTTCCTCATTGGTGAGGGTCAGGTCATTAAGCTTCTCACACAACTTATGTTCCTGCAAAGATTCATTGGTAGAAGAAGTCTTCTCCTTGAAAAACATGTTAGTCTCATCAAAAGAAACATGGATAGACTCTTCAATTTTCAAGATAGTTTTGTTATATACCCTATAAGCCTTGCTTACTTGGGAATATCCAAAAAAAATTCTCATATCAGACTTGGCTTCAAACTTTCTAATGTGTTTCTTATTGTTTTTGTGTATATAACATAAACATCCAAATATTTTAAAGTAGTCTACTTTAGGTTTCTTCCCTTTCAGTAGCTCATAAGGAGTCTTATTCTTAAGTTTGTGTATATGACTTCTATTCAGCACATAATTTGCTATGCTTACAACCACTGCCCAAAAGGATAGGGGCAAATAAGCATCTACAAGTAATGTGCCTACTAATTAAATTAGTGTTCTATTTTTCCTTTCAGCAACCCCATTCTGTTGAGGTGTTCTAGGAGCTGAGAAGCAATGTCTGATACCTTCCTTCCTGTAGAACTCTTGCATAAGAAGAGACTCAAACTCAGTATCATGATCACTTCTGATCAATGCAACTAGAGTAGAGTACTCAATCTGTATGTTCTTGAGAAAATCTGTAAGAATCTTAAAGTTATCAGACTTAGATCTCAGAAAGAAAACTCAAGTGAATCTAGAGAAGTCATCTACAATCACTAAAGTATAAGATTTCCCTCCTTGACTTTGTAATGTTATAGGGCAAAAAAGGTCCATATGTAGTAAGTACAATATCCTAGGTAAGTCACTTTTGTTTAATGATTTAAAACTATTTTTAGTTTGCTTGCCTAATTGACAAGCCCTGCAAATGCTTTCCTTCTTGTAGGGGTAAGAAGGCAAACCTCTGATAAGGTTGTCCCTAGATAATTTGGCAATGTTTTTCAAGTTAACATGACCTAATCTCTTATGTCAAAGGTCATTGTTATTACTAGTTGAATTAAATAGGCAAATTTCAGATTTGGCTGACGAGAAGTTGACTAAGTAAATGTTTCCTACTCTAGTGCCAGTCAATACTACATTATTGTCCAAAGAAGTGATAATACAGGAGATTTTATTAAATGATACCTGAAACATTTCATCACATAATTGACTTATGGAGATAAGGTTGTGCTTCAGTCCACTTACATATGCTATATTTCTGAAGGTGATAGCTCTAACTTTAACCTTTCTATAGACTTCAGTCTGGCCACAGTTGGAGTCACCAAATATTACTTTTGGTCCTAGCTTTGCCTTGTAATGTGTTATGTTGGCCTTATTTCCAAACATATGCTTAGAACAGCTACTATCCAAATACCAATGTTGCTCTGTGGTAGAACAGTCTTTCACCTGCAATGAAACAGATTTGTCATTTCTGACCCAGGTTACCTTGGGTCCTTCTTTCTTCACATAACTAAAATTGGAAATAAATGAATACTCAGGTTGGCTTTTATATCCTAAAGGGTGATATTTCCTAGGTGGGATGATCCATTGATTAAATTCACTATTAAATGTTCTTGGTTGATTATAGGTTTCAAAAGGATTAAAATATCTGTTATACTGATCTGGGATCGACGAACTCTGGTAAGTTCATCGACCTGAGCTTGACGAATTGGGATAAGATCTTAGATCTCTGCTCGAAGAATGAAAGTATTCATTCTCAGGGCACCAATATCATCGATCTCTGGTTAACGAACCATACTGGTTTCGTCGATCGTAGGTCGAAGAATAATTATTGTTATGGTTTGCATTCATAGTTCGTCGTTCTAAGGTAGACAAACTGTTCACATTTTGTCGATCTGAGTTCGACGAAAACGGTTGAACATTGTTGTAGTTGTTTTTCTTCTTATTCTTGGATTTTTTTTTTAGTTCCATTTGCTTTAATACTTCATTTACTTTATCTACTTGTTCAGTATTCTTCTTACCCTTATCTGAAATGAAATTTACTGGTTTAGATAACTGATTCTTCTAGATTATAGGTGGTTCACTAGATGATGCACCTAGTCCTAGTTTATTATTATTAGTCATAGCATTTATACTACTAGTTATGTCTAACAGTTGTAAGCTTCTACCATTGAGAGATTCTTCTAGTTTCTTGGCCTTACTAAGTTCAGATTTTAGGAAAACAATTTGTTCATTTACTGAGTTAAGTTCAATTGTTAGTTTAGTATTGTCAACAATGTGCTTCTCTTGATCAGTTAATCTTTCTCTAAGAAGTTTGATTTTCTTCTCAAAGCCTATTAGATCTAAGCATAGATTTTTAAACTTAGTTCTAAATTCTTCTGAATTAAAATCATAAGATGCAATTACCTGGTCTTCTGCAGAAAATGATTCTTCATCTTCTGTGGCTTCAGCATCTGACTTACTGCTAAAAGTATCAATTTTCATTAGGCAAAGCTCTTTTGCCTTCTCTTCTTCTTCATCAACACTAGAGCTGAAAGAGGATGACTCTTCCTCTGTGTCACTCTAGGCTTTTGCAACGAATCATTTCTCCTTCCTCTTGTGTTTGTTGGAGGAGGGCTTGTTGTAGTGCTTGCTCCTGAAATCTCTTTCTCTTCTCCTCTCCTTCTTCTGATTCTCAGGGAATTCAGAAATGAAGTGTCCAGGTTTCCTGCATCCAAAACACACTATTTCTTTAGTAGGAGTTTTATCATACCTGGGCTTTTCATCATTCCTGGTGACTTTCTCCTGAAGTCCTTTCTTGCCATTTTGTAGAATCTCTTAGCAAAGAGACTCATCAATTCTTCATTGACTGTTGAAGCTTCAGTCTCTTCAGCAGCTTTGAATGCTATATTTTGCTCCTTTCTTGCTGGTGGAGGAGTCCTTTGTTCTACAGCTTCCCTGGATTTGATCAACTGCTCATAGGATTTGAGCTTTCCCAAAAGTGATTTTGTGGAAATCTCATTCAAGCTTCTGGCCTCTTTGATTGGCCAGATCCTGGAGTCCTATGAGCTTGGTAAGCACATTAGGATCTTGTCATTCACCTCTGTGAGAGAGATGTCTTTATCCAAGGTCTTCAACTCACTGATGATGGAGCTTAATCTATTGTACATATCACTGACAGATTCAGCTTCATCTTTCTTGAAAATTCTCATACTATGAGATGAGAGTTAATCTTCTATCCTTTCTCTCATCTGTTGAGCCAGCAACCATTTGGTTGAGAGAATCCCAGATTGCTTTTGTAGAGGTGTATTCAGCCACCTTTTTGAAGATGTCATCTGACATGGATTGAGCTAATATGTTCATGGCTTTGACATCTGCAATTTTTGCTTTCTTCTGTGCATCTATCCAATCTGGAGGTGGCACTGCACTCAGATTTGTTTAAGTTGAAGGAGTGGAGTCCACTGGAGTTGGTGGTCCTGTCAAAATTGAATTAAAAATGTCTTCATCAATAGAGTTCATGTATAACTTTATTCTTGCCTTCTAGATGGCAAACTTAAATAAGTTACAAACTAGATGTCTGGTGCTTGCATAATCCTTGTTCTGTGTCATGCTGTGAAAATAGTCCTAAGAGGAATAAAAGATCAGATCTAACACAGGATATTTTAGTTCAAGGGTTAGCTTGTATAACCAAAGAAAACATCCTCTGATACCAATTGAAAGAGAGGGTTAGACCTGATTTACTCTAGAGGGGGTGAATAGAGTAGTTAAAAACTTTTGTTGTTTAAAAAATAATTAGAGTAGAAAGACTAGTGAATACCAAGATTATCAAAAAGCAAGAGAACAACCTAAGTAAAACTAATCTAACACAGAACACAGATCTAAGCTGTCACAGGCACAGCAAGAACAAAAAGAAAAGGGCAACCAGACAACACAAGAACTTTTATAGTGGTTCCCCAACCTGGGTACATCCACTCTTCTACCACCCTGGTAGGAATCAACTAACAGGTTTTGATCAGGTGACTGCCACCTTTGAGCTTTTGGTCAGGTGCTCAAAAACCAGTCTCAAGTCTTTTGATCAGGAGACTTGCAACCAAGCTAACTTTTGAAGGGAGTTAAAACCTCGTACAATGGGGTGGGAAAGAAGATGATGTTTGTCTTCTCTTTTCTCAAAAACAAACTTGAGAAGACTTTGTGGATCCTTAATGGTGCCAAAGCTCCCCCTGAGATGTTGAAGGTTCAGGAAGATTGGAGCTTTGTTTCAGGGTGTAGGTCTTCAGTCTTCAGCCTTGATTTATGAGACAGATCCAAGAACTTCTGACTAATAGAAGTTTGTTGTTGTTGAATAATCCTGGAGTGAAGGTTGAAGAAGACTCCTGATTTGGAATAATTGTTCTTCTTCTTCTTCAGCAATGTCAAGGAGAAAAAAGTTTTGCTTTCAGTACAGAGAAGTTTCAGAGTATTATTGATGTTCTTCTCTTCTCTGTGTACTCTGTATTCACTATCTGTGTATGTCTATGTGTGCTATATTTTCTCTTTTATGTCTTCATTCAAATTTGGCTTTTGAATTTCGAATTCCATTGCATTAATTGTTGGTGGCCTGGAGAACGGAAAACGGCTTTGAGAGAATATCAGCATTAATGGATTTCCCCAACTATCCCATTAAAGACAACAAGTAATATTCCTGATGAAGCCCATAATCAATGTTGTTTCTAACGACTATATTCAGATAATATAATCATTTATTATTCAGGAATTACTGCAAGAGAGTAAGGACAAGATGAGGGAAAATTTCAAGTCTGAGACTGCAAAGAAATCATTGAGCATGGAGCAGATTTCGTCGACTAGAGAAAACGTGTTCGTCAACCTGAGAATCTGTCTGTAGAAAACTAATCGTCGACCTGAGCTCAAATATCGTAGAGCTCATCTCAAAGAATTAACTCTGAGTTTGTCGATTGGAGATAGATGATCGTCGAGTTGAGTTCAAAAAATTTTGAACTAATCAAACTGTCTTCTGATATCTTCTAAGTCTGAGTCTTCTGAGGTCCACTGCTAACTGGTCCAAGAAGGTAGAACTAAAAGGACTTAGCCTAAACTCTAGGAATACTAAACATGACCCAAGCTATACAAGGTGGGTCAGACTCAGCCTAAAACTAGTGAACCTAGCCCAAATCCAACTAGAGATCCAATAATTTTAAATACACAATATGTTTTAGGTAAATTTGATGAAAAATGTGACGAAGTGTTTTTATTAGCTATTTTTCAACTAGTAAAACTTATAAAATATTTAAAAAACAAACAAAAATAGTTGAAGAATCAATTCATGTTAAATATGATGAGTTTATTCATTATGTAGAAGCTAATTCTACAGGAAATTTTGAAGAACCTCTTCCTCCTTTGGAGAAGGATGATGAAGAAAATCTTGAAGAACAAGAACAAGAAGATAAAGAACAAAAAGAAGAAGTTGAAGAATATGTGTCTCCAAGAGAACTTATATTTTCAAAAGATCGCCCACAAGAATAGATAATTGGAGAACCATCAAGAGGGGTAAGCACTCGTTCTTTTTTATATGATTTATTTTTAAACCTATGTTTTATTTTCAATATAGAACCTAAGGACGTTTCAACCACTATCTTGTTGTAGGTGTTAAGTGGATTTTTAAGAATAAATTAGAAAGTGAATCTAGGATCACTAGAAATAAAGTTAAGCTTGTAGTAAAAGAATATTCTCAAATTATGGGGGTAGATTTTTATGAAACTTTTGCACATGTAGCACGTCTTAAAGCAGTTAGAATTTTTCTTGTTTTTGCTAGTTTCAAAAGATTTAAATTATTTCAAATGGATGTAAAAATTGTTTTTCTAAATGGTACATTAAGGAAGAAGTTTATGTAAAATAACCCCCAGATTTTGTGAATGAAAAATTTCCAGATTATATTTATAAATTAGAAAAAGCACTTTATGGTTTGAAACAAGCCCCTCATGCATGGTATGAAAGGTTAACTTTATATTTGGTAAAGGATGATTATAAAATAGGTAGTGCTGATTGTACACTATTTATTAAGCATGTTAATGATGATTTTGTAGTTTTACAAATTTTTGATGATGATATTATTTTTGGAGCCACTAATGAAGAGTTATGTAATGATGTTATGAATGTTATAAAAAATAAATTTGAGATGAGTATGGTAGAAGAACTTATATATTTTCTAGGTTTCCAAATTACTCAAAAATATGATGGAATTTTTATTTGTCAATCAAAATATATTCATGACGTTTTTAAAAGATTTAATTTCAAAACTTTAAGCAAGCTAGTACTCTTATGAGTGTTTCTTTAAAGTTAGGAAAAGATGAAAGTGATAATTCTATTGATTAAACTTTATATAGAGGCATGATATAATCATTATTATATTTAACCGCATCTAGACCTAATATTATGTTTGCAGTTTGTTTATGTGCTAGATTTCAGGTTAATCCTAAAGATTCTCATTTGAAAGCGATTAAATATATTTTTAGAAATCGTATTGGTACTTTGAAATTAGGTTTGGGGTATCCTCGTAATAATGATTTTATCTTACATGCTTATTCTGATTTTGATTATGCTTGTTGTTCTTTAGATAGTAAGAGCACAGATGACACTTGTTACTTTTTAGGCCCTTCACTTATTTCTTGCTCAAGTAGGAAACAGAATTTTATTTCCCTCTCTATCACTGAGGCTGAATATATTATACTAGGTAGTTGTTGTGCACAAGCCCTTGGGATGAAACAAACTTTAGAAAATTTTGAGGTAAAACAACAAATTATAGATTTGAAATGTGATAATAAAAGTGTAATCGATCTAACCTACAATCCAGTACATCACTCACGGTCTAAACACATAGATGTTCGACGTCATTTTATTAGAAACCCATATTAAAAAGGATAATATTAAAATAAACTTTATAGGAACCGATTCACAACTTGCAGATATTTTTATAAAGCCACTTTTTGATTCACGCTTTTTTACACTAAGACTAGAATTAGGAGTCTTAGATATTTAAAATAGAAACTATTAGTGAAACTTAAAAAATTTAAATAACTGAACTGTTAACGAAAAGATAAGAAACCATTATCACATAACACTTTGATGAATCCATTTACATTAAACAACTAAACTGATTCACGTTTTTCACAAGCATTAAGATAATCTTCGCACACATTATCAAGCGTAATCAAAACCATCACAAATAGACTTATCATAACCAATAATGTCTCACATCACACATAACACATAATGTTAGATCATACAGCAATCAACACACTAAAACATAATGTCTCACATCACAAAAATAAGAAATTCTGAAAATTCACTCTCACCGGGCGACAACAGCTAACGCCCCGCGATAGCTCCAGAAACCTCAACCTGTAGAAAATTAAATTAAAACTCCCAATCCTCACGAGTGGTTTGCTGGTCTTCACTCGAGCTTTGATCTCGCTGCTGTCTTAGTCGTCTCATTTGTCGAATAAAGTGACGAGGAGGATCCTCCACTGGACTCTCCCACTCTTTTTCTTCTGCTGGGGTCACTTTGAGTTTCAAGCCTCGATCAATGAAATTCATAAATTTCTTGATTACTTTAAGTCTTGTCGTCATCTCAGTGTGTTGGGTCTCCACTAAGTCATAAAGGCAGTCTATTTTCTCGCGCAGCGATCCACCTCGAGGAAGTGGAGGTATAGTCAATGTAGATACTTTACCTCTAGTCGGTCGTGGTGCGGCTGAAGTGGATGCTTCGCCATGTCTGAATGGGAATCTAGTCATCTCCGTATTATAAATTGGAGGAATGTAGTCGTCCATGTATAAACTTTGATGAATCTATTTATACTTTGAGTATATAACTCGTTGAATTATACTTCCGAATGGAAGCGTATTAATTTTCGTTCTTAATGGATCATTCATCTTATAAGTGTAGCAGATCACATATAATGCTAAATTTGCAACATCAAAAATCTCCTTCTCTAAAATTGTATAAGTGACAAATGTGAGTTGTGCAGTGATTTTCCTAGTGTCTCCTCCCTTCAATAATATAGTATTCCTAAGTATGTCCTGCACCATGTATGCATCAGGAGTGACAATCGTTGTGGAATGGATCATTGTTTTCGCTGCAGTTCCATGGAGAAGTATATTCGCTTGTGTCCAATCTCTATCTTTGCGATAATTCTCCACTATATCAAGCACATTCTCACAATCTATTAAACCAAACTCATTCCTCAAGTCTTCATGAATGATCTCAACTATTCCTCTTTGGATATGAGATCTTACTCCTCCATTCAACCCGGAATGTGCGGGATCTTCTAAGTGATTGTAAAACTCCCTCACAAATACAGAACAAAATATATTCGGGATGATCATAGAAATTATACATGCTTGCACTAGAAGATCGCAGATATGTGAGTCTCGAGGAATGTCGAACTCCACAAGTTTTGAAATCCCTATCACTGCTTTTTCGATCCCTGGAAATGATTGATAAGATGAATGTGGATTGTTGGAAGAACTCTTTCTTGCTCTTGAATTGAAAGCAATTCCTGCAATTATCCCAAAAATTGATTAAAAGACGAATTTTTGCTAACGTCGGGCAACAGTGATTCTCGCCGAGCGATAGTGGTTAAACTTCTCCATCCCAAAATTTCTGTAGAAAATTTCAAATCTCTGTGTCTATGACTACATTCACTCAAAAACCAACCTAAAAATTTGATATATGTTAGAGATCTACTAGATTAATGCAAATCTACCCTAACTCTTAAGTTTTCTTCAAACCATTCCAAATCTCTTTAAATCCCAAATTTTCTTCATAAAAACACTTTTTAATCCTAAAAAACTCTCACAATAGCAACCAAAATAAAGATCTACAAAAAATTTCAACAAAAATCATGAATAATACCTTAGATCCAAAGCTCCCACAGGCAACACCTTCGTTTTTCGCCTTAGGGTTATAGAAAAAATGGGAAAAATGAAATCCGGACTGAAATCTGCCCTTTTATATAAAAAAACACTATCGCGGCGCGATAACGCTATCGCTCGGGATAGTGACTTGGTTCTTCAAAATTGTAATTTCCCTATCAATCTTGTTTGTTATATACTACAGAGAGTTTAGACATATGATTTCAACTCTTGTTTGTCGGTTTGTACATTTCGAAAGTAGTTCAATATGATTTTCATTTTCTCAAGTCTCATATAACATTGTATACGAACTTTCATGTTTTGAATATCTTCTCTTTTATAGTGATATGTGTATAGTAAATGTTTCGAATTGTTTTTACATGCCTCTAAGTATGAGTAATATTTTATACTTGATAATGATTTCACATTTTCAAATTTTTGTCCTATACAAGTGTTTGATAATTTTTCATCTACATGAATGTTTTTATAAACATTACGCATTTGATATACATATAAATTTTTTATCATTGAATATTGCACACTTTATTTTACTTGAAATGACATTAAAAAAATTATTATGTTGTGCTATATAAGTGGATTCGAAGTCCAAAACGATAACAGATAAAAAAAGAGAAAACAAAATATACTATTGTTGGGGATGAGACCCATTTTATAAGATTAGGTGTGCACATAACCACACACTCATGATCTTCACCTCAAAAGAAGTGGGATCATAGGATTGACCGCACACGCGATCACCACGCCCGATCTCCCGCGAACCGATCTCATCACGCGTAGTGGGCAAACTGCTGCGAGCCCCACCTTGCTGGCAGCGGGCGTCCGACATCCTCCCCGGACGCCGCCCGCCCGCCCTCTATCGTCGCGCCGGCCCTGGCCGCGGCCGAGGAAGCGGTCGCCCAGACCATGCATCCCTCGGCCATCAGTCGCGACCAAGGGGGTGGCCGCCCGGGCCACCCCCTCCTTCGATCGTCGGTGCGGCCAAGGGGGCAGCTGCTAGGGCCTCCCCCTCCCTCGACCACCGACGCGGCCCAGGGGGCTGCTGCCCAGGCCTCCCCTCCCTCGGCCGCCGGTGCGGCCAAGTAGGAGGCCGCCTGAGCCGCCCCTCCCTCGGCCACCGGCACGGACAAGGGGGCGGCCGCCCAGGCCGCCCCCTCCCTCGGTCGCCAGCGCGGCCAAGGGAGTGACCGCCCGGGCCGCCAGCTCCCTCGGCCACCGGCGCGGCCCAAGGGGAGGCCTCTCGGGCCGCCCCTTCCCTCGGCTGCCGGCGCGGACAATGGAGAGGTTGCCCAAGCCTCTCCTCCCCAGCCACCGTCAGCAGTCCTCCCCTCGCCGGCAAACTTGGCGGCGAGTTCGTCGGCCGCCCGTGGAGTCCCGCTCCCGTCATCCGATCCGTTGGAAATATCATAGGCCTTCTGATTTGCGTGTAACCACCCGCTAACTACCGAGTTAGTGGGGGGATTTAATTAATAATTTTATGATTTATTTAAATGGTCTCCAAATAGCGAAATTAATATCCTAATATGCACATTTAAACTATAACAAAAATAATCATGATGGTGGTTAAGGTGTGCAGATAGCCGCGTAACCACCATAACCACCACCGGCATGGAGCCTATAAAAGGAGCCCCAGGGCTCCTCATTTCTCACTTTTTTCCTCCGAGTCTTCTTCTTCCTCAGGTTGAAGCTCTGTCGAATTCCTCCTACGAGCATCACCCGAGCCGCACCCGAGCTACAAGCGAGTCAGGTGAAAGCCACCCGACGAAGCCAAATCTCTCAAATTCCAAGTGGCCCCCGTAATCGCAAGTTCAGGCGCTCCACTCCCACGTTCAGAATCAACAAGGAGCTAACTGAAGACCACCAGCACGAAGCGCAATTTGTAATAACTCTCAGTACGACGGTTTGTCGTCCGCCGTGTGCAAAGTATTCTCTCACCCCAAAACTGTAACGAGAGGGGGCCTGTCACCCTCGACTTCACAAACAAGCTATAACAACTAGAAAATAGTGGACTTTGACTGGCACAGATCCGATCACGTGGCTTTTTACCCAGTTGAGGGATTTTTTCACGTTAAAACTCTGTGTGTACAATCAATCTACCTCATTGATTGTGTGCGCCCTCGACCGTTCCAAGAGCTAAGGCGGTCCAGGTTATTCCGGTCTGACCAGGACGTCGAGTTAGACCACAACAACTAGCAAAAAAATTGTTCTAATAATATGTTCTGGATACTCCATCAAGCACTACTCACCCTTCTGATAAGTCTTCACGAGCATTATGAGGTTGAGCACCATGAAAAGAATCGTAAAGTACCTTGTGCACATATTTCTGGTCATTTTTTTCTCTAACGTGCAAAAGCTTCATACATGACCATCAAGTGGTCTTGTGTATTATCTTTGTTATGTGCTTACATTTCACAATTTCATGTAATTTTAATTACATCTCTTGTTCTTATCTACCAAAACACACATTGTACATGTCATTATCTATTATAAAAATTTTTTCTCATGAGAATTAGATTGAAAATGATTTTAGTATTTATATATCACATTCCATACTTCATTTAGATATTCTTGACATGAATCTACCAATGTTTGGGATTACTTGATATTTTATAACACACATTGTTCGCTTTTTTTGTCATCACAAATCATATTTTTCATGTCTATTTATGTATAGTATATTTTCTCTACCGTTTCTCATTCAATTTTTTTTATACTTTTCTCACATTTCCACTTTCATATCTTTTGATAATAATAAAAGGGGGAGAAAATTAATATCTAAAGAACTAGAACTAACTCTAATTATTAATGGTGGATAGCTTAAATTAAGGGGGAGTAATATATTTACCTTTCATAAACATTTAAGGTTGTCCATTTAGGGGGAATAATATATTTACTTTTGGAATTCATAAATATTTAAGGTCATCCATTTAGGGGAGAATGTGCACTTCAAGTACTTATGTTGTTTATCATCTTTTGCACACCCTATTATACCTCATTGCGGATTTCTCTCTAAGAGGATTTGTTATTATCAAAAGGCGGAGATTGTTAGAGTATGTGTTTGACACTCCTTGGTTTGAAAATAACAAATCCCAAATGTATTTGATCATAGTGTGTTTGTGATGTGCAGTCGTGCAGATATAACATGAATAACATTCTGATAATTTTGATTAGGCAGTGTACATCAGTTTTTATAAAGTTGAGCTATTGCAGGCGATAGTAACTACCACCCCGCGTTAACGTGATGACGTCAGTCATGACGTAGGCCACGATTCAGAACGGTTGCCACGATACGCATTATCGGAGATACCGCCTGGTGATATTGTGCTATCGCGGCGCGATAGTGTCATGACCGTACACGATCTCCAGCATCTTGGCGCGGTTATTATAGATTGGGACAAGTGTCAACCATTGGAGTTATCACAAGCGATATCGCGTTACCGCCGCACGATAGTGGAAAAACTATAAATGGGTTGAACTTTGGGAATTTGATGTTATACACCTACAAGAGCCTTGATTTCGTGCATATCCAGCAAGATAACTCTGTGGAACCAGAAAATTTTCAAAGTGTTTGTGAAATCTCAAGAGCGAAGAATGGACCGTTCGTGCTTCTCATCTCCGGCGTTCTTCGTAAGGATATTCCAGCCTCTTCAGCGCTCAAGACCTGAGGGAGTTTTTATTCTCAGATTATTTTTCCTTTTTCATTCTCTTTATAATCGGCAGAAAATTCGTCGCCTTGTGAGTGGCGACTAGACCCGTGTGTGGTTTAGGGGGAAATCACGGTTGTGTGTGCAGCGACTAAGTCGTGGTGAGATCCAGGGGGAGGTTAGTTGTTGTATCTATGGAAAGATAGGCTTTAGCCGACTGGTCCTTCTCCGGAGAAGGACCGGTAAATTCAAAAAGGAGATTTTATTTTTTCATCACAGCCTCGATTTCAAGCTTTATTTAAATTTTTTATTTGTATTTTTTATCACTTAAGAAATAAACTTGCATTTCGTTTTATCATAAATTTCAAAGTGATTTGTTATAAATATTGGGTAGTGATTAAGCTTTCTTGATTTAGAAAAATTGATTAAGTATTTTGTTAATTCGTAACCTTATATTTTGCACTTATTCACCCCCCCCCCTAACAGCACCTCAAGATCCAACAGATATATGTATGTATGTATGTGTATATATATACACACACACACGTATATGTGTATACACGTATATATATACGTGTGTATACGTATGTATATATATACGTATATATATATACGTACATTTCTTTATTATTTAAAACAATATGTCTATTTGAAGCACACAAAGTAAGGAGGATGGACCATTGGATGAGTATATTTCAACAAATGTCCATTGGATTAGATCAATCGGGACTGCAAATATCCAAAGCTCCAAAATCTCACATCTAATTCCTGGAAAAATCTCGATTGTCAAATCGGGAGTCCCGACCCGCGCCAATTCCCCACGCCGTAGCGGCCTGACCGGTGCCCACCGGCGAACTCGCCTATGGGCACCAGTCAGGCCGCCGCCGGTGTAGGCGGGCAGTGAAGCGGAGGCGGAAGAGGGTGTCGGGCTGTGTCACAGGAATTTTTTTATTTTTTTATTTTTTAAATTTTCTATTTTATAAATTAATAAGTAATTAAATAAATCATTAAAAATCTAATAAATAAAGTTTTAAATACTTTTAAATTTTAAATAACTGTCGGGGGACGGGCGAAGCCCGCTTGATTACGGGCGAAGCCCGTAGCGCGACGCATTGAGAATGGGCGAAGCCCGTTCGGAGATGCTAGTATATATATATACATGTATATATATAGAATATATATAATATACGGAATTGTTGATATGCGGGCGTACGGAATCGTATTTTTGGGGGTCTAGATGGCTTCAAATCGAAAAGTGATCAACATGAAAGTTGTAGATCTCGGCGTTCCGAACAACTTTCATATTGATCACTTTTCGATTTGGAGCCTCTTTGGCCTTCGATTTGGAACCCGAAAATCAGAAATTCCGACCGTTACTGTAGCAGTCTCGCCGCCCCGATTTTCGGGTCCCAAATCGAAGGTCAAGGAGGCTCCAAATCAAAAAGTGATCAACATGAAAGTTGTTCGGAACGCCGAGATCTACAACTTTCAAGTTGATCACTTTTAGATTTGAAGTCTCCTTGCCCCTTGCCCGTATGCCGTACGCCCGCACAGTATATCACCCTATATATATATATATATATATATATATATATATATATATATATATATATATATATATATATATATACATGTATATATGTATATACATGTATATATATGTATATACATGTATATATGTATATACATGTATATATATGTATATACATGTATATATGTATATACATGTATATATATGTATATAGATGTATATATACATTGGCGGAACCAAATAGAGACACACCCGGGCACGTGCCCGGGTGGTATTTCTGAAAAAAATTTAGGTAGTCTTCCTAGGTCTCTGTTCATATCACTGTCTCTATTTCTGATAAAGGTTTAGGTAGTCTTCCTAAATCTGTTCATATCTTTGTCCTTATTTATGAAAAAGCTTTAGGTAGCTTTCTAGCTCTGTTCATAGCTCTGTCCCTATTTATGAAAAATCTTCAAGATTTACTCCAATCCAGTGCAGAGTGAAAGATTTACTCCAAAACAGTGTAGAATGGATCAACAGATAGGAAGCAGATCAAGAGCTCGGACGTAGCTAAAGCCTCTTTATTCTCCTCTTCTTACACCCCTTCCAGCGGTAGAGTTATCCCTTCTTTGATCAAATTGAAGCCAACCCCCACCATTGCTAATGCACTTCCGATTACGATGGTAGAATGGGGGAAGATTCACAGGAGTCAATAATGTTAATTTTTGAAATTGTGATTTATTTACTTAAACTTAAAGCATTTAATTTAAGAATTCATATTTAGTTTTTTTTGAAGTGTGCCCGGATAAAATTCTAGTTTTGCCGCTGTATATATATATATATACATGTATATATATATATATATATGTATATATATACATGTATATATATATACATATATGTATATATATATACATGTATATATATATATGTATATATATACATGTATATATATATATATGTATATATATACATGTATATATATATACATGTATGTATATATATATATACATGTATATATATACATGTATATATATATACATGTATATCTATACATACATATATATATATATATATATATATATATATATATTCTGATATATATATATATATATATATTCTGATATATATATATTCTGATATATATATTCTGATATATATATATATCAGAATATATATATATATATATATATATATATATATATATATATTCTGATATATATATATATATATATATATATCAATATATATATATATATATATATATATCAGAATATATATATATATATATATATATATATATATATATATATATATATATATATATATCAGAATATATATATATATTCTGATATATATATCAGAATATATATATATATTCTGATATATATATCAGAATATATATATATATATATATATATATATATATATATATATATATATATATATATATATATATATATATATGCATGTATGAGCCGCGTTCATATGAGAAGACATCTTCCGTGCAAACTGTGCGAACCTCCTCATTTGGGCACCAAAATAGACATGTAATATATGCATTTTGACTGGCTTGACGAGACCTACAACTTTCATGTTGAACACTTTTGACTGGCTCAACTGTGTCACAGGATTTTTTTTTATTTTTTTATTTTTTAATTTTCTATTTTATAAATTAATAAGTAATTAAATAAATCATTTAAAATCTAATAAATAAAGTTTTAAATACTTTTAAATTTTAAATAACTGTCGGGGCACAGGCGAAGCCCGCATGATTACGGGCGAAGCCCGTTGCGCGACGCATTGAGAATGCGAGAAGCCTGTTCGGAAATGCTAGTGTGTGTGTGTGTGTGTATATATATCTATATATATATATATATATATATATATATATATATCGGCTCACTGCAGGTACGCGCAACGTGGAATTTGTTTGAAACGCGTTGTTCATTAACCCTCCAATTAATTAATATGGGGAGTTAAAAAACTGTAGGCCAATTAATTAACAGGTCAATTAAAAAGCTGTTGGCCAATTAATACTATCAAATCACATAAATCTAGCATCTCAAATCACATAAATCTAGAATCTCAAATCACATAAAAAGCTGCAGGCCTATTTAACAATGAAAAAAACATATATACATCAAGAACCAATATACTCAGGAGTATAACATCCGCTCCGGCCACCATCTCGAAGAAACCGATCTCACACACAAATTTCACCCGCTATCATCAACCTGTAACAATATAAAACAACTAATTAATAAATCTTATCAGATGAATTGAAATGATATTTATAAGAAAATAACGTACTGATTTAGCAATTACCTTTTTATTTTTAGGACATGTGGTAGAATAGTGACCTTTATTGCCGCAAGCACCACAAGTTCTTTTCTTCAAATTATTTTGAGAGATCTCAATGCTTGAATGCATTCGGGTTGCTATCTTTGGTCTTCCCTTAGTTCGCACTTGTATCGGATCTCTAATTGTAGTAATATCCACTGTAACTGGTTCTTGTTCCATCAAATTGTTAGTGGTAGTATCAACTGTTAAACTGAGCTCATCTAATTTACTGCCGATTAAATTGTACACCTCTCTAAATGACTTCTCAGATCTTGATGCCTTCTCAACCAATTTATGACATTAATTTGATAAATCTCATTTCATAATCGGCGTTACTAATTGGACATTGAAGTTGTCTAACGAACCTTTTTCATATGCCACCATATGTCTTACCTGAATTGTCCATCGCTTTATGATATATTTAGATGACAAAACAAACATTTGTTTTTTGAAAAACATATGAATAATATGTTTGCATATAAACCCATCTGTTTCAAATTTTGCACATTCGCATAAAATACTATTTAATTCAAAATCCTCATAAACAACCTTATACCATTTGTCAATTGATTCGGAAGATAACCCAACAAGATAAGTGCATGAATTCCCAGAACTTGTCAGCTTTTGGTGGCCGCACTCTAAACTTTGTTTAAATTCATTCTGAAAAAGTTTGAACATTGCTTTGGTATAGAGTTTGCTTGCATATATCTCGATATTTGTATTGCTGAGTAGAACTGGTGCAAAATTCAAAGTCTTGTAATCTTCTACTTCCTCTGAATGACGGCGCGTCAATAATGCTTTCTCATATTGAACCACAAATTCAGGTAATTGGGTATTTGAAATGACAAAACCATCAAAAAAGGAATTTATGCTCTCACTTCTACCTGTAGAAGTCATTCCAGCGACAAAAATATCTTTCAAATAAATTGGTACCCAATGATGTCTTAGATTCAACATTTTTGATAGTCATTTATTATTTTGCAACTTAAATCCTGTAATTAGTTCTTTCCATAGGACTTCACAATGTTCTGTTGTTCTGCTATTATACCATATTTTGTACTCTGATGCAAACTCACTTTCTGTATCACGCATATCATAAACATGTTCGATAAGGTGCTTATTGATATGCCATGAACAAAATCGATGTCTAGTGTTTGGAAACACGATTTTAATTGCGTTATACATCGCACGGTCCATATCAGTTATAATAACTTGTGGATGTTTATCAAACATACAGTTCAACCATTGTTTGAATAACCATATAAATGTATCCTCAGTCTCATCTGCTAGCAATGCGCATCCAAACAACATGGATTGTCTATGATGGTAAACCCCCGTAAAAGGTGCGAAAGGCATCATAAGTCTATTTGTTTTATAAGTCACATCAAAAACAATAACATAACCAAAAGTTATATAATCATTCTGTGCACGTGAATCGGCCCAAAATAATAATCTTAATATCCCATTAGAATCTAACTCCAATGCAAAAAAAAAAGTTGGGATCTTTGACCATATGTGCTTGTAGGTATTGTGCAACCAAAACACCTTCTTGACCAATGTTATTTTTTCTTTTGATTCTTAAGTGATCGATAACATTTTGAGCTGTAATATCTGTATTAACTCCAGTAGCATTCAATGTTTTTGCAATTTTTGATGGACCCAATCCAGCTTCATGTAAGTTATCCATTGCATTCTTGACTATTAAGCTTTTGTGTGCAACTTTATGTGGCCGATGTTTTATAGTCCTTCTCGGGGTATCTAACTCATGAGTATGCTGTTTTTCAAAACCAGTAACAACCCATTTCTCATCTTTACTTTGCCGAACATCTAATTTAGCCTTACAATCCATCCTAGTGACATACTGTTTCTTTGAAGTTGATGGGTCTTCTGGTGTATACATATTTTTCTTACCGGCTTTATCACATACGTAGTTCTTCCAAATCAGATCTTTAGTAACTTGAGATTTGGCACTTGAATTTTTTCTAATTCCAAAACCATGATTACGGGCGTATGCGCTGTAAAAAATGTATACAGAATCCAAATCCTCAAACTCAAGCCCAATATATGATTCAAGATTCTTATCATGGATTTTTGGTGAATCATGCAAGCTGTAATTAGTTTCAGATGGACAATCCTTTTCAGAATCAGAAAAATTAGGAGCAGATTCTATGCTCATCATCAAACACTATAAAAAACAATAAGAACCATGCTTAGAAAAGTTATTAATCAATAGTAGCAGATTATATCAATAGGAAACACATCTAGTAGAAATCGGCTTTAGCATACCTGCAAACCGCCAGAAATTGGTGAAATTTTTGACTTCTGGAACCTGTCAAGAACTTATAGTTGTCGGATCCCAATCTCCCAATCAGCGAGAACAAGATGAACAGCGAACCTTTCTTGATGGTGTTTCCTCTCCGCACTTCAGCGGCGATCTGCAAGAATGGTTTAGGCAAGTTTCCTCCCCCAGCCCTGATCCCAATCGGCGAGCAGTACGCGCAACATTTCCTCCCCCGGCCTGATCCCAGTCGGCCAGAAGTACACGCAGCGTTTCCGCCCCCGGCCTGATCCCGATCGCCTAAACCCTAAAAGAACGATGCAGTCTTCTATCGCGCGTAAATCCCCTAAAACCGCACTACGTGTATATACATATACATGTATGAGCTGCGTTCATATGAGAAGACATCTTCCGTGTGAACTGTGATAACTCTCTCATTTGAGCACCAAAATGGACATGTAATATATGCATTTTGACTGGCTCGACGAGACCTACAACTTTCATGTTGAACACTTTTCCTTACTTTTCATGGATAAGCCGGAATTTAGACTCACTGTCCAGTCTCTCATCCGCTGCACAGGCTCCCACTAGCTGGCAGGTATGGAAGGCGCGCTCAGCCTCGGGTAGACCCACTGTCAGGCTCTCACTAACTGACAAGGCCGTAGGCTCTCTTGGGGGGGGGGGGGGTAAGGGAATACCTCGAGTGGTGATTCCGCTGCGCAAACTCTCTTAGCTGGTAGGGCTGGATGGCACGCTCGGCCCCATGTAGACTCGCTGTCCAGGCTCTCATTAGCTGGGCAGGGTTGTAGGCACACCTGGGGGGAAAGAATTAGAGGTTGAGGAAAGAATTTAGAAACTAATAAATACCCCGAGATGATCCTGCTGCTCAGGCTCCCACTAGCTGGCAGGTCTGGAAGGCGCGCTCGGCCTCGGGTAAACCCGTTGTCAGGCTCCCACTAGATGGCAGGGCCATAGGCTCGCCTGGGGGGGGGGGTAAGGGAATACCTCAAGTGGTGATTCTGCTACGCAAACTCTCCTAGTTGGCAAGCCTGGAAGGCACGCTCGGCCCCGGGTAGACTCACTGTCCAGGCTCTCATTAGCTGGTCGGGGTTGTAGGCACACCTGGGGGGAAGGATGAGAGGTTAAGGAAAGAATTGCGGAACTAAGAAAGATCTCGAGTGGACCCACTATCAGGCTCTCACTAGCTGACAGGACCATGTGATCTCTTGGGGGGAAGAAGGAAGAAGGGGATGTTTGTTTAAGTGGTCCCAGGCAGGCCCGATAACCTAGTTTACACCAAGCAGACAGAGTAGTTGAAATCATGATGGGGTCACGATGTTCTTGATAACAACTCCCCACACAGCTAACACCAAACCCCAAGTGAGGTTGGGATGACCCAGACCCCTCTCGACAGGCCTCTCGGCAGGGGTCTCGCCTAGGCTCTCGTCGTAGCCCTCCCGTCTGGGGTCCCAGCCAGCACCTTTCGACAAGGCTCTCGACATGGCCCCCTTTCGGCAAGGCATTTGGCAGGATTATTTCGACAAGTTTTATTGGGCTAGATCTTCGAACGGGCGGAGGCTATCACCTAAGAGCCTAGGGTTTGCACAAAAGTCATGAACATCCTAGCAAAAAGACAGATCTTTCAAAATGAAGTAGTAGTGGAAGCATTGGTTGGGGGATCTCGCCCCTTACCAAACTTACAAAAAATACAGCTTTACGTGTTTACATGTTCACGAAAATAAGATTACAATGAAAGCTCAAAATTATGGAAGCTATTGTGCAGGCTTGTCGGTGGTCCCGCCGGAGTTTTCGCTTGAGGTCTCGCCGGAGTTCCCACTAGAAGCTCTGCTGGGGGTATAGCCTGAGGACTCGCTGGGCGAGCTGCCGCTAGTTTCCTCGTCCAAGACCACCTCCACCATGTTGATGGTTGGAGAGATGTCCTCTCCCGTAGGCCTGGGTATGGGCTCGAATAACCAGGGAAAAACCCCTTGCGCTATCAGGGTCTCGCCTCCTTCATTCAAAAGCTCGGTCTCCCGCAACACCCTGATGACCATCTTGGTCATAGCTTCCGCATTCTCCTGGATGATCACGTCGAGCTCGTATGCGAAATAGTGGCGGCGCTCACCTCTCTCCTCCAGCGATGGCCGGGTATGCGCTAGGGCCAGCACCTCCTCCAGGCGCTTTATCTCGGCTCGCAGTAGCTGGTTCTCGCTCTCAACGCCAACCACTCTAGCGCGAGTCAATTGGGCTTGCGCAAAGTCCTGCGAGAAGGTCTTGTTAGACAAAATGTATGTGCTAAATAGACATATTAAGGGAGCGTGAGTGTTGGAAGGTCCCGCTTACCTCGGTGGTCAGGCGAAGGGAGAGAAGCTTTTGGGCGGCCAATAAGTCGGTCTTCACGCTGGCCACCTCAGCAACGACCACATCCCTCGATTTTATCGTGTCAACGAGGTTGAGCTCTATGGTGAGGGTGTGGCGCCCAGCCATGTGCGAAAGCTGGACCGCGCGAAGTTGGGCCTGGGAAGCGTCGAACACGAGATCCCGGGATATCGTCTGGTCAAATGTGACGGCATCCTCCTGGCTTTAGAGCCCATAGCCTAGCGTGAAGGCGTGGCCGGTGCTTGAATCCCGCTCTCTCCAGGAGGTAAGAAGGGTGGAAACCGCGATGCGGTTGGTGGTGTGATCCCACTGGAGCAAAGGCAGGCCCTCCGTATCCTTGTACTTATCGCCGAAGCCGAAATTCCGGTGCCCTTTCAGCACCAGCTGGCGAGAGGACTCGGTCGGAGTCTCTGCGGTAGGCTAGATGGCATCCGCCTTGTCGGCAACTAAAGGGATCTTGGCAGGGGTTTCGGCGGAAGCCAGTACGACAGATTTACCCTTGTCGGCAGCCGATGGTTTTGATACCTTGAGAGGAGGGGCAGGGTGGGGACTCGCCTTCCGCTTCTGGGCGCTTGGCGAGGAAGAGGATCTCGGCTCCTCCCGGCAAGCAGCTGCGGCAGACTTGGCGAGAGCCAAGGGGTCAGCGAGTTCCCTAGCCTCATTAAAAGGTTGGTGTAGGGTGATTTCTCGTTAACCTACGAGACCCATGGCTAAGTAACCCTGCTTCTCAAGTCAAGACAAAGGATTGCGAGAATAGACTGAAATAATACCTTCGTCGAGAGGAACAGGCAGGAGAGAATCTAGGTCTCGCCGAAGGAACGGGACATCCAAAATCTTAGTCCCGAAAAATTCGTCGAGGCCGCCCTCTCGCCCTCCGAGAGCGGGAGGCTTATAGGTCGTGTCTTCATACTGAACAGGCGCGAGCGGTATGTTTCTAAAGTCACCAGAGACAAAAATGAATCTCTGTCCCCAGTGGTGGTTTTTGTTGGCGAGACCGCTTGTCTTCACCAATTGCCCCGAGAAGAAGACTACTCTGCCTTTCGCGCGGAAGTTGAATAGTTTTCGGAAGATGGGCAGGCCAAATTCAATCCCTTCCGCCCGCATGTAGCAGATGAAGGCCACCAGAATCGTGACGGAGTTTGGGTTGAGCTGGGTTTGCACTACCCCATAGTACCGAAGGGCCTGGCGCACTTCCGTCCATAGGGGGAGGTAGAACCCTACCTCGAAGTGCTCCAGGGGAATGACAAGCTCCCCAGCAGGCGCAAGGTTAACTCTATCATTGTTCCCAGGGTTCCGCGTCGAGAACCCAGTGGGGATGAAGTTGGCGCCTATCATGTCAAACTCCTCAAAAGTCAGCCGGCAGGGAGGGAAATTGTGTTCAAGAAAGGTTTGCGCGCACTTGGAGCGGCCATCGCTATCGCCAGGCATTTTGAAGAGAAGGCGAGATCTTTTACGTTGTAGAGATCGGCGAGAGCAGTCGGGAGAAGGACAAAGGCTTGGAATCAAAGAAGTAAATATAGAGAAGTAAATGTGGGTTGTGGATCGGCCTATTTATAGAGGATGCGGTAATCACGAGTCTTTTCTTAAGAAATGCGGCAGAGGAACGGTCAACGAGTCGGCAAATCTTGACGTCCTGACTCCTCGGTTTTCGTTCTGCCTAGTCAGCTCTCCTTGGACCTGCATGAAGCGAGAACCTCCCGGGAGGGCTAGGGAGAAGACAAATAATCTCAACGCACGAGAAGTTTTGAGCGAGGTGTATAGGTCATGCATTCATAAAGTATCAAAGAGAGCATGCGAAGAATAGGTGAGAAGGACACATATACAAAGGGGGTCTTGCTGAGTGAGAGCCTCCAAACAGCAAAAGATAAAAAAGCGGGGAAATAACACTCATAATAATTGTCAACTGCCGAAAGGCGCAAGTGGTATAAAGGGTGTTGGGTACATTGGAAAATGTGTACCTGATTTAAAGAAGCCCAACTTAGCTCAATGATATACATCAAGGTGTATTTGATGTTGTTTTGAGTTGACATGTGCAGGTGAAGAAGTATTAAAGAATGCAGAAAAATATTCTAAGTCCACATGTCGACACCTGAAGAAATTGTGTCGACACTTCAGAATAGTTGTGTCGACACTTCAGAATATCAGTGTCGACACAGAGAAAGATAGTCGACCACACTTATGTCGACACTGGGAAGCAGTGTCGACACATAAAGAAAATCGTCGACCTCAACACTGGGAAGCAGTGTCGACACAGTGAAAGATAGTCGACACCCAGAGAAAATTTGTCGACTAGTGAAAGATAGTCGACCAGAGAAAAATAGTCGACTAGTGGAAGATAGTCGACTAGTGAAAGATAGTCGACCAGAGAAAGTGTGTCGACTCACAAAAGAGGATAGTCGACCTCAACTGTGTCGACACTGGGTGGATGTGTCGACACCAGAAGATTGAGTCGACATATATTGGCAGAAGTCGACTATGCTTGTGTCGACACTAGAAGACTGAGTCGACACATTTTGGCAGAGTTGAATATTGTTGTGTCGACACCTGAAGGCTGAGTCGACACATACTGAGTTCTGAATCTACAACAACTGTGTCGACACACAGGACTTATGTCGACACACTGCAGAGTCTAGACCAAGTTATTTTCTGAAGAAGCTGTGTCGACTTAAAGGCAACTCAGTCGACATCATCAAAGACTGTGTCGACACCAAAGTCACTTGTGTCGACACAGATAGACAGATTGGTCTCGACACTTTCTAACAGACTGTCTCGACATTTTGCTGTCCAAGGCTAAGGTACAGGAACTGTTTGAAGACTTGGCAGCTGTGGGTTGCCACCGTTTAACTGAAGCTGTTAGACCTGTCAGAAATCAGTTAGAAACCGGATCTGCCGGTTACCATGAAGAAAGTCTATAAATAGACATATTCAGAAGGAAATTAAAAAAAAAAGATAACTGAAGAAGATCTAAGAAGAAGAAACAGAAGGATTACAATCCTGTTGTAGCTTCAATTCAAGAAAGTGCTAAGCTCTAAAGAAGATCTTCATCAGTAGATCTAAGAAGAAGAAGAAGAAGTCTGAAGTATCAGAAAAGGTGTTGGATAGAGAGGGATCCAGTCATCTTGAAGAAGAAGAAGGAAGCCATCAGTGGTTTCTCAAGAAGCTGTTTGGAAATCAACTCAGCTAAGTTCAGATTCAAGAAGCTTTGAAGAAAGCTCAGATTCAGTTGATTTCATCAGCTGATCAAGAAGTGTCTTGTCCTCTTCTCTCTCAACAAAGGCAAAACATTAAAATATCTTTTTTAAATTTCTATAGGATCTGTTTATACAGATCTGAGTTGTAAGCCTGTGTTATACAGGCTGAGTGTAGGAGAGGTGATCTCTAAGTGGTAGGGCTATTTACCTGAGTGTAGGAGAAAGTTATTCTCTGAGTGGTAGGCCTTGAGGCAAGGCTGAGGTAGGGCTGTTGAGCCTGAGTTGTAGGAACCTATCCAGGTTGAAAGTGAAGGGATAGATACTACTCTAGAGGGGGGTGAATAGAGTTATCAAATTTTGCACAGACAAAACTTAATAGTCTACCCAACTCCCTTGGAGTGAAGTGCGGAATGAAAAGATTATAGATATAAAGTTAACCCTATAGCCTAACACAAGTGATGTGTACAAACTCAAGCTAACTGTGATTACAGTTAAGGCTTGGAAAACCTAATCAGCAACTAGCAACCTAGTTATATCTAATCACAGCCACAATACAGGAATTAAACAATGAAATCCAGACGACACAAGGAAATTTATAGTGGTTTCCCAAACAACTTGGGTACGTCCACTCTTCTACCCATACGGTAGGAATCCACTCAGGTTTTTGATCAGGTGCCCTGCCACCAACAGGATCTGCTTCAGGTAGATCCAGAAACCCTTTAGACTTTTGATCAGGTGTCTAAAAACCAAGCACAGGTTTTTGATCAGGTGCCCTGCCACCAAGGGATACTTTTGAAGGGAGTAATAACCCTGTACAGGAGGGGGAAGAAAGTTAAGATGTCTTCTCTATTTTACAAAGATTAGAGAAGCACAAAAACTTGCACTGAGCTAGAGTGCTCTAAAGAATCAAGGCTCCCCCTGGCTCAAAGATGTCCAGGTGAAGTCTTGCTTCAGTGCAGAAAACTCTTCAGAAAGTTCTGAAGGAAAAGCTACAGAAAGAAAGTAAATAATAAAATCAAAGATCTTCAAGCAGCTATCTTCTTCTTCTTCTTCTTCTTCAAAGGAACTTTGAGTTTGAACTTCCTGAAAGCAGGAGAACTCGGGTAAAGAAGAGATGAAGATCTTAACACTTCTCAGTTAGATGGAAATTGCTGAGAGCAGAAAGCTTTTTCTTGATGAAGGCTTGAAAGCTTGAATGAACAACTGGTTAGCTATTAGCTAGCTTGAATCCTTCTTCAAAGGGTCCTTTATATAACAGCAGCAAGCAACGGCTCTCTTCCATTTGAATTATTTGTCTTCTTCTGAGCCTTGAGACCTGGGCTGTAAATATCAAGAAGACAAAACCATCTCTGCAGCAAAACATTCTATAAAAGGAGTAAACCTCTTTCTAAGAAGCTGCAGGCTCAAATCAAATAACAGAAGGACTAAATAAAGTCACATCAGAAATAATCCTTTATAGCAAAAAGAAGACTTTTCAGTCTAACGGCTATAAAGGGCTGACAACAGATAAAGTAATTTATAATGACAGCTAATAAGACAAACAACTTTATCTTAAAAAGATTTGACTCAGGCAAAAGAGATGGAGCAAATATTGCCTGGAAATTTTATCATACAGCTTAAAACAATGTGCCAGAAAATGTATTAATTAATTAAATATAATAAATAAATACAAAATATAAAGGCAGACAAAAAGCGTCGAACGACCCTCGAAGATCGTCGAACGACGCACGGAGATCGTCGAACTATTGGGCAGATAGTCGAACGATCCAGATAGTCGACCTATCGAAGAAGATAGTCGAACTACCCCGGCAGATAGTCGAACTATCAGAGCAGATAGTCGATCTATCTTGGACAGATAGTCGAACTATCAAGCGCACAGAGATAGTCGACCTATCAAGCAGATAGTCGACCTACCTCAGAAAACAGATAGTCGATCTATCAACAGATAGTCGAACTATCAAAACAAACCAGATAGTCGATCTATCAGCAGATAGTCGAACTATCAGATAGTCGAACTATCAGGACAGATAGTCGAACTATCAAAGACAACAGATAGTCGAACTATCAACAGATAGTCGAACTATCAAGACGAAACAGATAGTCGATCTATCAACAGATAGTCGAACTATCAAAGCGGAACAGATAGTCGACCTATCAACAGATAGTCGATCTATCAGAACATATAGTCGAACTACCTCGCCAAGCAGATAGTCGAACTATCAACAGATAGTCGAACTATCAACGCAGACAAAGCGTCGACCAACTGATAGACGATCGTCGATCAGCCGATAGACGATAGTCGAGCGGCGTTCGACTATAGTCGAACGAAAAAACTACTTAACCAAATTCTCAATCTGGAAAAGTGAGGACTCTACAGCTAGACTTCTAACCATTGACCATAGATATTTCTTGGGTCAAGGGACTAACAAAGGCAAGACTAAACTCAAATCAAACTAGGGTACCAACAATCTCCCCCTATTTGAGTTAAGTCTCTCAACATCTAAAACATAAAGCTAGCTAAAGAGCAATAAAATAATACAGTAAATAGTTAACAATTAACTAGCAGATTATCAAACAGATAAACAAATATAGCACAGCAGTTAATCAGACTATGGATCAACAGAGTCAGGCTTAGATACAGAAGAGCTAGAAACAAAGGAGATTTTCCTTAGAGGATCATCAGATTCTTTCTTTGACAGCTTCAGGTCCTGCGCACCAATGATCTTCAATTCTGCAGCTCTTGGGACTACTGCTTCAGGATGCTTTTCCATATATTTTGATGGATCAAAAATCTCAGGATTAACCTGGAACTTTTCAAACTCTTTCTTTCTGTAAGCAGACATGGTAGTTAGACCAGTCGTATCTTTTCCTTCTGCTCTAGCTTTTCTTATTTGAGCTGCTCCAACTAGTTCTTGAAAGCGAGCCATCCTAAAGTTAGGATCAAGCTCAGGATTTTCATAAACAGGCTCAGGAGGAGCAGCATCAGCTACTTTATCTTGAATAACTAGATAAGACATTGGAAGCAAACTTAGCAAAAGGTTCTTGCTAGAAATTTTAAAACAAAGTAAACTATTTACCTTTTGAAACAGTTTTCTCAGACTGAACTGGTGCAGTAGTTGAAACCTTTCTCTTAGGAGAGGGAGGAGGTGAAAAAGTTGGCTTTAGATGCACACCCTCCTTAACTTGTTCTTTCACTTCTGCTTCATGCATTTGACTGCCAGAATGAGACTTTCCATAAGAGCTGTGAGAGCTTTTCCTTGATTGATGCTGAAAAGAGGCAGATCTTGCAGAAGGGGCAGCAGAATTGGCAGAAAGATTACCAGACGCTCCTGCACCTGGAGGAGGAGGAGGAGGACCTCTGGGAGTCCATTTTGAGACAGGACTATCATATCTTTTAGATCTTTTCCTCTCTTTCTGCTGATTCTTTGAAAACCACATCCAGTGCTGAAATTCCTTTGACTTAGGGTCAATGCCCTTCAAAATATAATAAGGAGTATCATTGTCTTTACTGGGAGGAGGAGGAGCAGCAGCTTTCCTTTTCTTTTGGGCAGCTTTCCTTTTCCTTGATTTCTCAGAAACATCAGAATCATCCTCATCATCAGAGTGAGATGATGGAGGATTATCATACGGATCATAGGCTTCAGAAACAGCCTTTTCTTTAAGCTTCAGAGCAGATTTTTCTCTTTCCTCTTCAATGGCATCCAGAGCCAGAAGGGAATCTAAGTCCAACCCTGGTGAGTCATCCCAGATGGTTGACTTTTCAACTTGCAGTTCCTTTTCTTTCTCTTCTAAAGACTGTACTCTTAGATCCCAGGCAGCTCTTGCTTGAACTTCTTCCACACTCAGAACAGGAGTGTCATCTTTGACTTCATCTTGATTCTCAGATTCATCTTCTCTATTATCTAAAAAAGATTCCAATTCAGGATCTACTTGGATATCAGGAACACTTGGGGCAGCCTCTGAGACAATTTCTATTATCTGAGCAGATAAAACTTCTCTAATAACATCTGTAGAATTATGAATACAGATCTGCTAAATAAGCAATAATCATTCCTTCAAGGTATTCACTAGCTAACAAGTTAATTGACTCGTCAATAAATCGAATAAGTGAATTACCTTCATACTTGACCATCTCCCATGATTCATCTAGATATGAAGTTATAATTCCTTCCAGGAATCTAGCAACCATAGGAGTGGTGAGATCTTCTAGGCAGACTTTTACTGCAATTTCAGATAGCATGATTCCATCAGCTATTTCCTTATCAGATAACACTGGAACTATTTCTTTCTCAACTGGAGCAGACTCTTCCAGGGCTGTCATGACTGTATCTGTTATAGCTGGAAGGGAGGAAGGAGGTTCTGAGGCATCTTCATAGAGCATCTCCCCCTGCCTGATTTCAGTGGAGACTGAAACCAGGCCCCTTGAGGAAGATGGCTCAGCAGATTTTGAGAGAGATTTGATGGAGACAGTTAAGATATCAATGGAGGATACAAGGGGAGCGATTGCCTCTTCAATCATGGTCTTGATTGAGGGGGTAATCAACTCCACAATGCGGGAGATGAGTTCAGGAGTAATCTCAAAAGATGATGGATGTGAAGTGGATGGAGCTGCAGCAGATATGGATGTAGTGCTGGGATGAAAAATGTGGGCAGGGGATGGAACAGGAGATGGAGCTGGAGAGTTAATTGGAGAATTAACTGGGGAATGAATGGGAGACAAAGGAGGAGTAGGAATTCTCTCAAATCCTAACAAATCAAAGCTAGGAGCAGATATCCTAGTCTGATGAGAAGGAAGATGAGATGCTGGAGGGGAAAGAGGAACAACCGTGGTTGTTTCTGGAGCAGAAGAGGAAGAAGGTCGTACTTCAGCTGAAGTTGATGGTACTTCAACTGAGGCAGACAGCAAAGCAGAAGAGGAGGAGGGAAGAGCTGAGCCAGCTTCAACATGGTGAGGAGTGACTGATTCAGTCCTGGTGTCCTCAGATGTTGCTGGAGCAACCCCTGTGAGAGCGGGTTTTACAAAGGTTCTCTTCCATTTAGAGAACAGGTTGGGATCCATCTTCTTGCTTGCGTTGATTGTTGTTGCGGTTGAACTCAGCAGCTGGGGGTACTTTTCCTTTAGGAAGATTCCAATAACCCTTCCTAGGGTAACTTCCTTCTTGCCAGTCTTTTTCTTTATCACATCAAACACAACTCCTGCCCAATCGATCTTTTTCCGATTAACAATCGCACACATCAGTGCGAATTGCTGCCTTGTTATATTATCGTGAGCAGAGTGCTTACCGAGGAGCACTTTTCCTACCAGCTCAGCAAGAAACTTGATCTTGAAAGGAAAATTTACTTTGAGCAGCTTCATGGGAATGCCCTCAGCATGTCCCAGCTCAACTAACATTCTTCCAAATTCTTGAGCATCTTGCTCATAATCCTCTTCACCATTAACTAATCCAAAATCATCAGACAAAACGGCCGGAGTTAGTATTACCTCTTCTCCGCCGATGGTACCAGTCATCGAATCGTCTGTGGAAGACGACGTGAAAGCCCATTCCTTGATTTCTGGGATGTTTATCTTAATCCTTGACGCCATTAACCTCTCTAATCCCTGATCCCGGCACAGCTGTAGAACTTCTACGATTTCTGCATTGCAGCTACTGAACGCGTCGAGATCCACGCTAAAGCCTGCATCAAACTTCACAACTGCTAGAACTGCTGGAGAGACCGCCATGGATTGCTGGAGAAGCGCGAGAAGGACGGCGAAGACGAAGGAGACGAAGCGGCAGACAATCGCAAGCGGGAAGGCAGAATGCGAAAAGCCACGCTCCGTCGACGATAAAACAAAAAATCTTTTAACCTAGGTCGACTATCGGCTTTATATTAGACCGGAAATAGTCGATCTATTAAAAAGATATTAGACCCGATAGTCGAACGGCCGTTCGACGATCGGCTCAAAAGCAGAGTAGTCGAGCCATCGTTCGACTATTTCTGGCTTCTCAAACAACAAGCTGTCGTCGTTCAGAGATCGACGATAAGCTCAACCTGTTCGACGATCTTCGAACGCCGGTCGACGGTCTTCAAACAGATAAACTATCATTAACCAGAGGTCGACGATAGGCTTAATCCGTTCGACGATCTTCGATCATCGTTCGACGATCTTCAAGCAGATTTCAACATAGGCAGATATAGTCACACTTAGTCTCGTCCATTAATCATGCCTAGTTGAACTAAAAAGAACAGATGCTTCTGTTCATCTAAAGGCTTGGTGAATATATCACCTCTCTGAAACTCAGTGGATATGAACTCAAGACAAATCTTGTTCTTTTCCACACAATCTCTCAGGAAATGGTGCCGAATCTCAATGTGCTTCGTTCTAGAGTGGTGCACTGGATTTTGTGCAATTGAGATAGCACTGGTACTATCACACATGATTTTGGTGTTCTTGTGTGAATAACCATTATCCACAAGCTGGTTTTGAATCCACAGGATCTGTGAACAACAACTGGCAGCTGCTATATATTCAGCCTCTGCAGTTGAAGTTGAGACAGAAGCCTGCTTCTTACAGAACCAAGAGACCAATCTCTCTCCCAGGAACTGGCAAGTTCCTGAGGTGCTCTTCCTGTCAACTCTGCAACCAGCATAATCAGAATCAGAATATCCAATTAATTCAAATTCTGACTCAGCTGGGTACCAAAGTCCTAGATTTGGACATCCCTTCAGGTATCTCAGGATTCTCTTTAGAAGAATCAGATGAGATTCCTTGGGGTTGACTTGGAATCTAGCACAAAGGCATGCAGCAAACATTATATCTGGCCTACTTGCAGTTAGATATAATAGGGAACCAACAATGGCCCTATAATTCTTTTGATCAACTGGCTTGCCGTGATCATCAGAATCAATAACTACATTAGTAGTCATGGGTGTAGGCATTGCTGAAGCATCAGCCATCCCAAATTTCTTTACCAATTCCTTGGCATATTTGGATTGGGAGATGAAGATACCATCAGCATCTTGCTTAACTTGGAGACCAAGAAAGTAAGACAGCACACCCATACTACTCATCTCAAACTTGGAATGCATCAAGTTGGAAAACTTTTTGCACAGTTTGGGATCAGTGGAGCCAAAAATAATATCATCTACATACACCTGAACTAACAGGATTGTGTCCTTGTGATGCTTGACGAAAAGGGTTCTATAAACTACTCCCCTAGTAAAGTTGTGCTCTAACAGGAAACTAGCTAAGGTCTCATACCAGGCTCTAGGAGCTTGCTTTAGTCCATAAAGAGCTTTCTGCAACTTAAACACATGTGAGGGCTGAGTTGAAGAAACAAACCCTGGTGGTTGTTCAACAAACACCTCTTCCTTAAGCTCACCATTTAGGAATGCACTTTTGACATCCATTTGGAACACCTTAAACTTCATGAAGGCTGCATAGGCCAAGAAGATCCTTATTACTTCTAGCCTTGCAACAGGAGCAAAGGTTTGGTCATAGTCTATACCTTCCTCCTGTCTGTAGCCCTGAGCTACAAGCCTAGCTTTATTCCTTACTATAATTCCATTTGCAACCAGCTTGTTTCTATACACCCACTTGGTGCCTATGATCAGTTGGCCTTTAGGTCTTGGAACCAAAGTCCAAACATTACATCTCTCAAACTAATTGAGTTCCTCTTGCATTGCAATGATCCAGTGGGGATCTAGCTCTGCATCTTTAAAGGTGAGGGGCTCAACCTGTGAGAGGAAACAAGCATGCATCACATCCTGTCTTAATTGATGTCTTGTTTGCACACCAGCTGATATGTCTCCAATCACTTGAGATGTGGGGTGATCTCTAAGTGTGACAATATCAGCAGGTGGGATGTGATCTTCAGCAGCAGTTGGGATTAATTCCTCAGGAGGAATTTGATCTACTGTTGGTGGAACAACAACTGCTTCAGCAATGTCTTCATCACTGTCTGATTCAGTGATCTGAAGAGTTGAAAATTGAAGAATTTCTTGAGGGATATCAGGTACCTGCAAAGAACTGGAGGAAAGAGAATTTTCCTTCTCCTTGTAAAACATCTGAGACTCATCAAAAGTCACATGCACAGATTCTTCAATTTTACAGGTAGACTTGTTATAAACCCTATAAGCTTTGCTTACTTGGGAATATCCAAGCATGATTCCCATTGAAGCTTTTGCTTCAAATTTTCTAATATATTCTTTATTATTATTATGAATATAAACAATACAGCCAAAAACTCTAAAGTAATTAATTTTTGGTTTCTTTCCTTTAAGCAACTCATAAGGAGTTTTACACTTAAGTTTGTGTATCAAACTTCTATTCAAGATATAGTTGGCTGTACTAACAGCTTCTGCCCAATAGGAGAGAGGCATGTTAGCATCTGCCAACAATGTGCTAGCAGCTTCAATAAGTGTTCTATTCTTCCTTTCAACTACCCCATTTTGTTGGGGAGTTCTAGGAGCTGAGAAGCTATGTTTGATACCTTCTCTCTCACAGAATTCTTGCATGAGAAGAGAGTCAAACTCAGTACCATGATCACTTCTGATCAAGGCCACATGAGTAGAGTACTCAGTCTGCACACATAATAGAAAGTCTGTAAGGGCTTTGAAGTTATCAGACTTAGTTCTCAAAAAGAAAACCCAACTGAAGCTAGAGAAGTCATCTACAATTACTAAAGTGTAATACTTCCCTCCTAAACTCTGTACATTTATTGGGCCAAAAAGGTCCAAATGTAATAAATACAGGATTCTAGGAGAATCACTTTTATTTACAGATTTAAAAGAATTCTTGGTTTGCTTGCCTAGCTGATAAGCCTTGCATAGGCTCTCCTTCTTGTAGGGGCAAGAAGGTAAACCTCTAACAAGGTTGTGTTTAGATAACCTAGATATATTTTTAAGGTTAACATGGCTAAGCCTCTTATGCCATAGGGAATTATTATTAAGGGTTACTTCATTAAACAGGCAGATTTCAGAATGAGATGAATTGAAATCTACTAAATAAATGTTACCTATTCTAATGCCTATTAAAACAATATTATTATTTAAAGTAATATTGCAAGAAGAGTTAGAAAATGAAACCTGGTAGCCAGCATCACATAGCTGGCTGACTGAAATCAAATTATGCTTCAGTCCATTGACATATGCAACTCTCTTGAAAGTAACTGCTCCAATTGTGATCTTGCCATAGCCTTCTGTCTGACCACAGCTGGAGTCTCCAAAGATAACCTTTGGGCCGAGCTTAGCTTTGAACTTTGACAGAAGATCTTTATTTCCTGTCATATGCTTAGAGCATCCACTATCCAAATACCACTTATTTTGAGTGATTGGATAGGCCTTCACCTGCAAGACAATTATTTAGACAGAGTGGACCCAGGTAACCTTGGGTCCCTTGTTTTTCACATAAGAAAAACTGGAAATATATGAGAATGCAGGCTGAGGGTGATAACCTAGTGGGTGAGATCTCCTAGGTGGGATTCTCCATGCAGATGATGGGTCAACAAACCTAGGGTTTCTATTCTCATTTAGGTTTCTATGGAATTGATTATGATTTTGAAAATCATGTTGAAATCGTCGATCGACGTTCGACGATGGGCGCTCAGATCGTCGAGCTTCGTTCGACCATGGAGCTTCCGATCGTCGAGCGGCGTTCGACGCTCTTTGCATTTCTTTAAAGAACTTCTTTCTCTTTTCTCTCTTAGCTTTATTTAAGGTTTTATTAACCAGATTTACTTGCTCAGTGTTCTTCTTTCCACTAGCTGAAATGAAGTTCACTGGAGTTGAAAGATTATTTTTAAGAAGGACTGGGGGTTCACTGGGAGAAGCTCCTAAGCCTAGTTTATCATTACCTGACCTAGTGTTAGTCATGCTGGTAATTTCTAACAACTTAAGGCTTCTACCATTAAGGGATTCTTCTAATCTCTTAGACTTAGCTAACTCTATTTTAAGAAATTTAATTTCTTCACTACAAGTAGTGAGATCTTCCTTTAACCTAATGTTTTCAGTAGCTATTGATTCTGAGTCAGCTAACCTATTTCTAAGTTCTTTTATTTCCTTTTCTGAGCTAATTAAATCTAAACATAAAGATTTAAATTCTAATTTAAATTCTTCTGAAGTAAAATCATAAGAAGAAAGTACCTCATCTTCTGTAGGCATCTCTTCATCAGAATCAGAACTCTCTGCAGCAGAGTGGTTGCTGCAGGCATCTATTGCCATTAGGCAAACTTCTTTTGCCTTCTTCTCTTCCTCATCTTCACTGGAGCTTGATGAGGAGGATTCTTCATCAGAATCACTCCAGGTTTCAGCAATGAAACCTCTCTCCTTCTTCTTGTTTTTGTAGGAGTATGGCTTGGAGTGCTTCCTGTGTTGTTCTTTTTCTTTTCTCTTTTCTTTGTTCTTCTCCTCTGGACATTCTGGCAAGATATGTCCAGGTTTCCTGCAACCATAACAAATAATTTCTTTAGCGGGAGAGCGATCATACCTTGGTTTGTCTTCATAGCGTGAAGACTTCTTTCTGAACTCCTTTCTCCCCATCTTGAGAAACCTTTTGGCAAACAATGCCATAAGTTCCTCATTAGATTGGCTGCCTTCAGAAACATCTGCAGCCTTAAGAGCTAGAGATTGCTCTTTTCTTGTTGGAGTAGGGGTCTTGGCTTCAGCTTCTGCTTCTCTGGTCTTCAGCACTTGCTCAAAAGACTTGAGCTTGCCGAGGAGAGCTTCAGTTGAGATCTCATTAGTACTTCTGGCTTCCTTGATGGGCCAGATTCTTAGATCCCATGTACTAGGGAAGCACATAAGAATCTTATCATTGACCTCTGTCAATGATATGTCCTTGTCCAGGGTCCTCAGCTCATTGATGATTGAGCTGAGCCTGGTGTACATAGCTTCAACTGATTCAGCATCAGTTTTCTTGAAGTTCTCATACTGTGAGATCATGTTGGACCTTCTGTCCTTCCTTTCATCATCTGAACCAGCTACAATCTGGTTCAGTGTGTCCCACATGGCCTTTGCTGAGGAGCAGTCAGCCACCTTCTGGAACACCTCATCAGACATTGTCTGAGCCAGTATGTTCATTGCCTTGGCATCTGCTATTTTGGCCTTCTTGTATTCATCATTGTAATCTGGAGGAGGCACTGCACTCATATCAGATGATGAGGCAGAAGCAGCAGCAGGTGCTCTTGGGGGACCTGACAAAATAGAAGCAAAGATGCTTTCATCAATGGAATTCATATATAGTTTTATCCTTGCCTTCCAGATGCCAAACTTAGCTAAGTTGCATGCTGGAGGTCTGGTGCTAGAATAATCCTTGGACTGGGCCATGATAGTGAATATCTATAAGCTCTTGGTATCTATCAGGATCTTGTGACTTAGGTGTTAGCCTATACAGTCAGTCAACCTGCCTCTGATACCAATTGAAAGTGAAGGGATAGATACTACTCTAGAGGGGGGGTGAATAGAGTTATCAAATTTTGCACAGACAAAACTTAATAGTCTACCCAACTCCCTTGGAGTGAAGTGCGGAATGAAAAGATTATAGATATAAAGTTAACCCTATAGCCTAACACAAGTGATGTGTACAAACTCAAGCTAACTGTGATTACAGTTAAGGCTTGGAAAACCTAATCAGCAACTAGCAACCTAGTTATATCTAATCACAGCCACAATACAGGAATTAAACAATGGAATCCAGACGACACAAGGAAATTTATAGTGGTTCCCCAAACAACTTGGGTACGTCCACTCTTCTACCCACACGGTAGGAATCCACTCAGGTTTTTGATCAGGTGCCCTGCCACCAACAGGATCTGCTTCAGGTAGATCCAGAAACCCTTTAGACTTTTGATCAGGTGTCTAAAAACCAAGCACAGGTTTTTGATCAGGTGCCCTGCCACCAAGGGATACTTTTGAAGGGAGTAATAACCCTGTACAGGAGGGAGAAGAAAGTTAAGATGTCTTCTCTATTTTACAAAGATTATAGAAGCATAAAAACTTGCACTGAGCTAGATTGCTCTAAAGAATCAAGGCTCCCCCTGGCTCAAAGATGTCCAGGTGAAGTCTTGCTTCAGTGCAGAAAACTCTTCAGAAAGTTCTGAAGGAAAAGCTACAGGAAGAAAGTAAATAATAAAATCAAAGATCTTCAAGCAGCTATCTTCTTCTTCTTCTTCTTCTTCAAAGGAACTTTGAGTTTGAACTTCCTGAAAGCAGGAGAACTCAGGTGAAGAAGAGATGAAGATCTTAACACTTCTCAGTTAGATGGAAATTGCTGAGAGCAGAAAGCTTTTTCTTGATGAAGGCTTGAAAGCTTGAATGAACAACTGGTTAGCTATTAGCTAGCTTGAATCCTTCTTCAAAGGGTCCTTTATATAACAGCAGCAAGCAATGGCTCTCTTCCATTTGAATTATTTGTCTTCTTCTGAGCCTTGAGACCTGGGCTGTAAATATCAAGAAGACAAAATCATCTCTGCAGCAAAACATTCTATAAAAGGAGTAAACCTCTTTCTAAGAAGCTGCAGGCTCAAATCAAATAACAGAAGGACTAAATAAAGTCACATCAGAAATAATCCTTTATAGCAAAAAGAAGACTTTTCAGTCTAACGGCTATAAAGGGCTGACAACAGATAAAGTAATTTATAATGACAGCTAATAAGACAAACAACTTTATCTTAAAAAGATTTGACTCAGGCAAAAGAGATGGAGCAAATATTGCCTGGAAATTTTATCATACAGCTTAAAACAATGTGCCAGAAAATGTATTAATTAATTAAATATAATAAATAAATACAAAATATAAAGGCAGACAGAAAGCGTCGAACGACCCTCGAAGATCGTCGAACGACGCACGGAGATCGTCGAACTATTGGGCAGATAGTCGAACGATCTAGATAGTCGACCTATCGAAGAAGATAGTCGAACTACCCCGGCAGATAGTCGAACTATCAGATAGTCGATCTATCTTGGACAGATAGTCGAACTATCAAGCGCACAGAGATAGTCGACCTATCAAGCAGATAGTCGACCTACCTCAGAAAACAGATAGTCGATCTATCAACAGATAGTCGAACTATCAAAACAAACCAGATAGTCGATCTATCAGCAGATAGTCGAACTATCAGATAGTCGAACTATCAGGACAGATAGTCGAACTATCAAAGACAACAGATAGTCGAACTATCAACAGATAGTCGAACTATCAAGACGAAACAGATAGTCGATCTATCAACAGATAGTCGAACTATCAAAGCGGAACAGATAGTCGACCTATCAACAGATAGTCGAACTATCAGATAGTCGATCTATCAGAACATATAGTCGAACTACCTCGCCAAGCAGATAGTCGAACTATCAACAGATAGTCGAACTATCAACGCAGACAAAGCGTCGACCAACTGATAGATGATCGTCGATCAGCCGATAGACGATAGTCGAGCGGCGTTCGACTATAGTCGAACGAAAAAACTACTTAACCAAATTCTCAATCTGGAAAAGTGAGGACTCTATAGCTAGACTTCTAACCATTGACCATAGATATTTCTTGGGTCAAGGGACTAACAAAGGCAAGACTAAACTCAAATCAAACTAGGGTACCAACACAGGTTCTGAGCTGTAGGATCTGAGGATCTGAGAATAGTGGAAGTTTGGCCGAATCTAGCATACTGCTAGATAGGTGAAGGGGGAAAGTGGATGTACCCAGACCTTGGGGAACCACTATAAAACATTGTGCAATCTGTGATGCTTAATTATCTGTGAATGCTGTGCTAGATGTCTTAATTTGTAATTGAATTCTGCCTAGAAGTATAAACAAGAAATTAGAACCTATTCACCCCCCCTCTAGGTGTTTAGGTTGTCTTTAAAGTAAAACTATTAAGTGGTATCAGAGGGAGGTTCCTCAAAAAGGACTTAACAGTCTGAGGTAGATCTGAAAGGCAGAATCAAGATTCAAAAAGATGGGTTCTGGTGAGAATCATAAGGAGCTAGGGTCTATGAAATTACCCATATACAAGAAAGAAATTTTTGGAATTTGGAAAGAAAGAGTCAGACTGTTTATGGAGGCATCTGACCCAAGGATTTACATCACTGTACAGGAAGGCCCCTTCATTCCAATGAAGGTATCAGTTCTTGATGCAAATATCCAAACTCCAAAGAGTTATTCAGAAATGACCAAGGATGAAATCATCTTGGCAACCATGGACAAAAGAGCTCAGAACATTATTGTTAGTGCCATAGATGATTCAACATTTCAGAATCTGATTCACTGCAAGACCTCCAAAGAGATGTGGGACACATTGATTGTCTACATGGAGGGATCTGAAGAAGTAAGGCAGGACAGGAAATCTATGCTCAATCAGGAGTATGAAAGTTTTAGACAAGGAAAATCTGATAGCATAACTGAGTGCTACAAGAAATTCTATAGAATTGTGAATGAGCTTATATCCTATGGAAGAGTCTTCAGTACTTATGAACTGAATGACAAATTCTTGAGATCCTTAACAAAGAATTGGGACACAAAGATCTGTGCCATAAGAGAAGTGGCTAAATTGGCAGAGATATCTCCTCCCACCTTGTTTGGAAAGTTGCTATCCTATGAAATGCAACTTATGGTGAGGAAGGAGGAGGAAAAGAATTCAAGAGGAGAGCATAGAGAAAAGACTGTGGCATTTAATGTAGAAGCCACTAGAAAGAATAGGAGGAAATCACCATCTCCTCCTAAGGAATTTACAGAAGATAGTGCTGAAAATTCAAATAAGGGTTCAGAAAGCTATGATTCAGATGCAGACTTTGCTGCATTCACAAGGCAATTCCAGAGGTTCTTGAAAAAGAAGCAATGGAAGTCTAGGCCTTCCACATCACAGCAAGTTGATGACTATTATCAGAAGAAAAGGTCATCAAGGAAAGAGAAGAGCAGATCAAAGCCCAACAAAGCCTCTACTTTAAAGATTATCTGTTATTGTTGCAATAGGCCTGGACATGTAGTGGCTGACTGTCCTGATAAGAGAAAGGAGTCTTCAGACAAGAAGAAGACTCATCAGAAAGGCAAGAAGGAGAAATCTTTTGTTGCAAAGAAAGATAAGAGTCTAACAGACCAGTCAACTTCAGAGTCAGAATCTGAAGCTGAAGCATATATTGGACTATATGCTGCATCTGAAGAAGAGGAGTTTCTGCAGTTGCTAGACTCCATCAATGAACAAAAGAATCATCAGTGTATGGGGCTGATGGCAGGATTAGAAGAGGACATATGCCAGAATCAGTCTGGTCCTAATAAGGTACAATGTCCTTCTATTACATCTGATTGTTGTACCAGTGAAGAATCAGCTACATCTGCATCAAGTGATGTAGATGCATCTGAATCTGAAGGAGATGTCTATCAATTGATAGACAAGTATGGGGACTTGTTGCAGGCCCTTAAGAAAAGTAAGAACTTGGTTAAATCTCAGGCTCAGGAAATTGTTGAACTAAGAGTTGCTACAACTGAGTTAGAGAAAGTTATTGATCAAAAATTAAATGAAATTGCCAAGCTGAAGAATATAACTATTATTCAGATGGGCACAATTAATTATACTAATGATCAAGTGAAGAGTCTGGAGGCCAGACTTAGAATTGAAAGGGATTTAGTGGCTAGTTACTCTAAGCCAAAATCTATCTTACCCTTGATAGATGAATTTGTCACTCAAAAGGGTAAGGCTGGATTAGGATTCAAAGGTAACTTGAGGGCTGACAGATTCAAGAGGAAAGGCAAAGCTCCTGCTCAGCCACTAAACCTTTCAGTCCCCATAAAGTTTAGTAAGGTGAAAGTGCCTTCTAACAAATATGATCATGAAGATATTCAAGGTCATATTAAGACTAATGTTCTGAAGAACAAGGGTGTAAATGCAAGCAGGCCTACCTATGGTCATAAACCCAATGGTTTTAAGAAATCAGTAGGTGAAGTTGCTGAAGCACCAGCAATGAACAGAAATTCTTCTGACAAGGATGTATCTAGATCTAGATACAATAAGTTTGAGTGTTGGTGCTGTGGCAAGAGAGGCCATTTTGCACTAGACTGCTGGTATAACCCAAGTGTTATAAAGAACAATAGTCTACCTATTAGAAGAGGTTATGGTAGCTTTATTAATGCTAACCTGAACCAAGTACCCAAGACTTACTTGGGTTCTAAGGGTAAGTAATTTTGTGTTGCAGGTGAATCCAAGTAACCATGCCCCTATATGGTACTTGGATAGTGGTTGTTCCAGGCACATGACTGGAACAAAGGGGCTGCTGAAGGAGTATTCATCTGTCAAAGATGGACCTAAAGTGATCTTTGGTGGATCTGAAAAAGGAGTCATCAAAGGGTTTGGTAACATTTCTTCTAACCTAATTACTATCACTCAAGTGGCTTATGTAAAAGGTTTGAAACATAATCTAATAAGCATAAGCCAGCTAAGTGATTTAGGATATGACATTTCATTTGTTAAAGATGGATATCATATCAAGAGGTCAAGTGATCAAAAGATCATTCTGACAGGGTATAGGAAGAGAAATATATATTGTCTTAATTTTGAATGTGAGAATAAGGCTTCACCCATCTGTCTTGTAGCTGATGACAATACTTCTCATTGTGTTAAGTGGCACAAGAGATTGGCTCATCTAAACTACAAGACAATTGGCCAACTCTTTAGCAAAGAGTTAGTGAGGAATGGACCTCAAGTTAAGTGTATAAAGGAAGGGATATGCTCAGCTTGTCAAAAGGGCAAGCAGACAAAATCCTCCTTTCAAAGCCTTGAAATCAAGGATTCTGTGAGGTGCTTATACCTCTTGCATATGGATCTTTTTGGTCCTATGCCAGTTCACAGTCTAGGTAGGAAAGTCTACACTTTTGTGGTTGTAGATGACTATTCAAGATTTACATGGGTGTTCTTTCTGAGACAAAAATCTGAAACCCCAAGTGTATTACTGAATTTTGTAAAGCAAATTCAGAATGAACTAAATAGTACAGTGGTCAAAATCAGAAGTGACCATGGTACTGAGTTTCAATCTGAAAGCATAACAAAATTGTGTAAAGACTTTGGGATTTTCCAAGAGTTCTCCTCACCTAGAACACCTCAGCAAAATGGAATTGCTGAAAGAAAGAATAGAACATTAATTGAAGCTGGTAGAACTCTATTGAGTGACACCTCTCTCCCAGAATATTTTTGGGCTGAGGCAGTTAACACTGCTTGTCATGTGATCAATAGGGCTACTATCACCAAAAGCCACAAAATGACTCCCTATGAGATTGTGAAAGGAAGAAAACCAAATCTATCTTACTTTAGGATCTTTGGTTGCAAGTGTTATATACTTAACAATGGCAAGTCATATTTGACTAAGTTTGCTGCCAAATCCCAGGATGGGATATTTGTTGGGTACAACACAAATAGTAAGGCCTATAGAGTCTTCAACTTGACTACTCAAGTTGTTGAAGAATCTGTGCATGTTGTGTTTGATGAAACAAGATTAATCAACTGTGAGTTGTCTTGTAGATCAAATGACTCAACAGCTATAAGCAAAAGTATGGACAAGCTCACCATTACTGAAGTATCAAAGGAAGATGGGGCATTGGAAAATGAAGACTTCTGTCAAGGGGGAGAACAAGACACTATAGAAGCTGAAGAAAACCAAGAGATTCAGCTAAATGAAGGAGCTGGAGATGTTCAACCAGAAGGGAATCTTCCTCCAGCTACAAGACATTTAAGAGATCATCCAGCTGATCAGATAATAGGTGATCCAAGACAGGGGGTGCAAACTAGAAGCAGAAATCAAAACACAGTTCTACATTCAAGTTTCCTGTCACAATTGGAGCCTAAGAAGTTTGAAGAAGCTATCCATGACCAGCACTGGATTGATGCTATGCAAGAGGAGCTGAATCAATTCAGAAGGTGCAATGTCTGGGAGCTTGTTCCTAAACCAAGAGGCCACAACATAATTGGCACAAAATGGATCTATAGGAACAAGCTAGATGAAAGTGGAATAATAGTAAAGAATAAAGCAAGATTGGTTGCAAAAGGATACAGGCAGGAAGAAGGGATTGACTTTGATCAAACCTTTGCTCCAGTAGCAAGGCTGGAGGCAATCAGAATATTCCTTGCCTATGCAGCCTATCAAGACTTCAAAGTATACCAGATGGATATGAAGTCAGCATTTCTGAATGGTGATCTTAAAGAAGAAGTATATGTAGAGCAGCCATCAGGTTTTGTAGATCCTCTTAAACCTGATTTTGTTTATAAGCTTAGGAAAGCTCTGCATGGGTTAAAGCAAGCCCCAAGGGCTTGGTATGAAACCCTGTCTACTTTCCTTATTGAGAATAAATTCTCAAGAGGAAAAATTGACAAAACTCTATTCCTTAGGGAATCCAAAGGCAAGATCATCTTAGTACAGATCTATGTTGATGACATAATCTTTGGATCTACTGAAAACAACCTTTGTAAAAAGTTTGCCAAACTTATGCAAGGGAAGTTTGAGATGAGCAGTATGGGGGAACTGAAATTCTTCTTGGGACTCCAAGTAAGACAGACTGATGATGACTTGTCCATATCACAGTCTAAGTTCACCAAAGAATTGATTAAGAAATATGGTATGGAGTCATCCTCCACCATGAGAACTCCTATGGGAACAAGTATGCCTATATGCAAAGATGATGCAGGTAAACCTGTTGTTGAGACTTTGTATAGAGGGATAGTTGGCTCACTACTATATCTCACTGCTAGTAGACCAGATATTATGTATGCTACATGTGTCTGTGCTAGGTACCAAGCCTGCCCTAAAGAATCTCATTATACTGCAGTCAAAAGGATTCTGAGATATCTTAAGGGCACACCTAATCTAGGTCTTTGGTACCCTAGGAATAGAGATTTTCAACTAACAGGCTATTCAGATGCAGATTTTGCAGGATGTAGAGAGGATAGAAAGAGTACTACAGGTACTTGTCAATTCCTGGGAGGAAGACTAATATCATGGAGTAGTAAGAAGCAGACCAGTGTGGCAATTTCCACAGCTGAGTCTGAGTATGTTGCTGCTGGAAGCTGCTGTGCACAGCTATTATGGATGCAGCATCAGCTTAGGGATTATGGTATTCAAGTAAGTAGAACACCTCTTCTGTGTGATTCTAAGAGTGCAATTTCTATTGCTAATAATCCTGTTTCTCATAGTAGAACTAAGCATATAGAAATAAAATACCATTTTCTTAGAGAACATGTAGAAAAAGAAGACATTTCATTGGAATTTGTGAAAACAGATTATCAAATAGCAGATGTATTTACTAAGCCCCTAGATGAAACCAAATTCAATAAATTCAAAATTGAATTAGGTATGTTAACCATTGATTAGTGTAATCACAAAATCATCAACAATGGAGTTGAAGTGGTAACAAGACATTCAAGTGATATAAAGACACATTGAAGTAGTATCAAGTACTTTGTAGTACTTATAAGTTGTGTTGAACAAACAGAAATTGGCTAAGTAAGTTGGTGTCGACACATTCAGTAATAATGTGTCGACTCAGGGTAGTAATGTCGACAAGTCAGAGATATTGTGTCGACACAGAAAATATGTGTCGACACTTAAGAATCTTATTATCGACTTATCCAGGAATGTAGTGTCGACTTCACCAGGATAGTGGTGTCAACACTTACAGATTTTGTGTCGACACTTATACTAAGAGTCGACACAGAATTTCTAAAGCTCTACTATATATCTCTGGTATCGACAAAACAGCAAATTGATGTCGACACATAATAGACGGACATGAAGTCGAGACATAGACATTTGTGTCGACACATTCCATCTGTGTCGACACTTATTGTCTGTTTTTGGCGACTTTTGATCTTCTTTAAACAGAAGGTATAAATAGGTCAAAAACCCATTCTGTCGACACGCTTACAAGGTTTTCGAAACCATGTGTCGACATTCTCTCTCTCTCTCTTTCTCTCATCTTTCAAGCTTTCTCGACTGATCAATGGCGCCAAAGATTGAAGATAATGTGAATGAAGGATATGAGTTGGTGCGCCAGGCCTTTGCTGCTGCCCCTCCAGATGTTCTCAGGGTTATCTCTCTCCTCTCCGACTCAGGTTTAGAATTTCTGGTCTCCGAACCATCAAAGATATGGAAGAAGGAGGTGCATGAGTTCTTTACTTCTGCATCCGTAGTCTCTAAAAGTCAAGAGATAAAATCCACAGTTCATGGGTCACCAGTGGAGATTACACCAAGTAAGTTAAGAACAATTCTGCAATTACCTATAATTGGGAATGAAGAGGATGTCCCTGCTTCTAAATCAAGGGAGGCTCTTCAATGGTGTGGATTGGATTCCACCATGAAAATTGGAGCTGCTTTCAATAGGAAAGGAATGAATCAACAGGGCAAATTTCTGTCAGAAGTGGTTGGAAAAGTTATTCTGTGCAAGCAAGGTGGACATGATAGGATTTCTTCCTATATGTTCAGCCTAATGACCAGGATTGTGTTTACAATTCCAACAGATTGGTCATCTGTAATCTTTGAAAAGATTAAGGAAGGAATTAAGAAGCCAAATCTGGCTAGGATAATGAGTATATACCTAAGTAAGGAGATTCCTGCTGTTATGCAACAACAACCTGGAACAAAAATCAATCACATGAGAAGGATGGACATGAGATTGTTCTCCAGATGGGATAGGGTGCTGACCAAAGAGATGCCTGAAGTGGAAAGGCGGGATTCACCTGAGAGATCCTCAGGTCATGCTACCAGTGCTGAGCACCAACAAGAAGAGCAAGTAAGACAAGAGGTTGAAGATCAGCCTGCTTCTACACAAGTTCAGGATGCCACAATACCTGGAATCTAAGAAGAAGAAGTAAGAATACCAGCTCAGCAAGTTTATTCACCTACACAAACTGTATCTACTCATGACCAGGTACAGGTGCAGGGGGAGCTGGTGTATTTTCCTACAGAAGAGATTTCTAATATTTCTATTTCTGCACAGGTCCAGGGGGAGCAAGTGCAAGAATATGCTCAAATTGATCTATCTTCAAATTTGAATACTGCAAATGATCCAGCACAGAAGGAATATACTCTGGAGGAGTTATTCCCAAATGATGAAATAATTACTGATAGCTTGGAAGTGGAGCAAGAAATTGAGGGGGAGCCAGTGCATATTGAGACTGTACAACATGGCACTGAAGCAGCTGTTCCTCCTCCTCCCAAAGAAAGAGTTCAAATTGATAGTACTTCTGATTCTGAGAATGAAGAAGCCAGGGTGGCTAAGAAGAGAAAACTTATGGTCTTCCAGAGAAGGAGCAAGAGCTATAAGCAGGCTCTACAGTCTACAGCACATCACACTCCTTCTGACTTTGATTATAACAAGTTTTTGGTTGATTTACAAGTGAAATTGGATGAACACAGGGTGGCCATTGAAAAATATGTTGATGAGAACAACAAGTCCCTGCAGTTTGACTTAGCTCAAGATATAAAATCTATTAGGTTTGAGGTCAATATGCATAAAAAGGAGATGCCAGATTGCTTCCATAAGGGAGGTAATGCTGTGGTGAAAGATAGTCGACACCCAGAGAAAGTTTGTCGACTAGTGAAAGATAGTCGACCAGAGAAAAATAGTCGACTAGTGGAAGATAGTCGACTAGTGAAAGATAGTCGACCAGAGAAAGTGTGTCGACTCACAAAAGAGGATAGTCGACCTCAACTGTGTCGACACTGGGTGGATGTGTCGACACATGAAGATTGAGTTGACACATATTGGCAGAAGTCGACTATGCTTGTGTCAACACCAGAAGACTGAGTCGACACATTTTGGCAGAGTTGAATATTGCTGTGTCGACACCTGAAGGCTGAGTCGACACATACTGAGTTCTGAATCTACAACAACTGTGTCGACACACAGGACTTGTGTCGACACACTGCAGAGTCTAGACCAAGTTATTTTCTGAAGAAGCTGTGTCGACTTAAAGGCAACTCAGTCGACATCATCAAAGACTGTGTCGACACCAAAGTCACTTGTGTCGACACAGATAGACAGATTGGTCTCGACACTTTCTAACAGACTGTCTCGACATTTTGCTGTCCAAGGCTAAGGTACAGGAACTGTTTGAAGACTTGGCAGCTGTGGGTTGCCACCGTTTAACTAAAGCTGTCAGACCTGTCAGAAATCAGTTAGAAACCGGATCAGCCGGTTACTATGAAGAAAGTCTATAAATAGACATATTCAGAAGGAAATTAAAAAAAAAGAGATAACTGAAGAAGATCTAAGAAGAAGAAACAGAAGGATTACAATCCTGTTGTAGCTTCAATTCAAGAAAATGCTAAGCTCTAAAGAAGATCTTCATCAGTAGATCTAAGAAGAAGAAGAAGTCTGAAGTATCAGAAAAGGTGTTGGATAGAGAGGGATCCAGTCATCTTGAAGAAGAAGAAGGAAGCCATCAGTGGTTTCTCAAGAAGCTGTTTGGAAATCAACTCAGCTCAGTTCAGATTCAAGAAGCTTTGAAGAAAGCTCAGATTCAGTTGATTTCATCAGCTGATCAAGAAGTGTCTTGTCCTCTTCTCTCTCAACAAAGGCAAGACATTAAAATATCTTTTCTAAATTTCTGTAGGATCTATTTATACAGATCTGAGTTGTAAGCCTGTGTTATAAAGGCTGAGTGTAGGAGAGGTGATCTCTGAGTGGTAGGGCTATTTGCCTGAGTGTAGGAGAAAGTTATTCTCTGAGTGGTAGGCCTTGAGGCAAGGCTGAGGTAGGGCTGTTGAGCCTGAGTTGTAGGAACCTATCCAGGTTCTGAGCTGTAGGATCTGAGGATCTGAGAATAGTGGAAGTTTGGCCGAATCTAGCATACTGCTAGATAGGTGAAGGGGGAAAGTGGATGTACCCAGACCTTGGGGAACCACTATAAAACATTGTGCAATCTGTGATGCTTAATTATCTGTGAATGTTGTGCTAGATGTCTTAATTTGTAATTGAATTCTGCCTAGAAGTATAAACAAGAAATTAGAACCTATTCACCCCCCCCCCTTTAGGTGTTTAGGTTGTCTTGAAAGTAAAACTATCAAAGGGGAAGGGGTAGGCTGGGGGGGTTGGGGAGAGAAGAGATAAAGGTCACAAGGCTCAGTACGACTCCCACCTCCATCGACCCCGATCTCGTCTCCCCGGCCTTGGAGGTGCCCGCGGATTGTAGAAGGCCGTCAGAGCAGTCAACCCTTGATTGTCCAAGCGGAGCTGAACATGAACCCGCGCGATATATCTTCGGGGGGAGGTCTCGGTGGAAAACGTCTCTTGGACTCCAATTTTCCAATGAGGTAGGCGTAGTCCCGCTCGATAGTCCCCAGCCGCCGATCCATCATCCCCAACTACTTCTCCATTTTCTCTTGGATTCCCTTCACCATCGCGGAGTTGGCTTGTTGACGCCGCGCAAGCTTCGATAGGATTGACACAATCCTTTGCCACTCCCGGAGGCTTCAAGAAAGTCTTCCATCTCGCCAGGAGAGGGGAGGGGTGAGTCTCCCCCGTATTCTTCTTCCTCCTCTTCGTGCTCATCTTCATCTTATTCCTCTTTAGCTTCTGCATTCTGCACCCTTGGACCTGAAGGGCAGTCGGTCAGATTAAAGTAGGAGCGAGAGGGAAAATGATAGGTTCCCGCATACCTGAGTTGTGGTCGGGGGTTCTCGCCGACGGTTGGCAAGAGGGAACAGGAAGTCCCTCAGGGCTCTTTCCAAAGAGCAGGTGAAGCAGTTTTCCGCGCCCGAGGTGGAACGTCCTACGCTCCAAGGTCTCGGCCTCCGTCGGTAGGGGGGCAGAAACACCCTTTTTGACCGGAGGCTTGGAGTCCGGGGCGGAAGCTAATGTTTCAGCAACAGCCCCTTCAGTCACGGGAGCGGTGTCAGCTTCTTGGTTGACGGGATCTTTGGTAGCGGAAGCCCTGGGTCGCGGGTCAACGAGGTCCAAGTTTCCAAGAGAAGGAGCTTCGAGAAGCATAGTCAGCGGAAGGTAAGAGTAGATTAGTTAAAGCGAAAGCCACATAATGAAATACCAGGAGTACTAGGGAGATCGGCCGGAGTAGTTGTAGGGGCGACACTCAAGTTGGACGGCGAAGCCTCGAGGAGGTGGAGGGACGCCTCAGCATCCGCCAGAGGGTTGTCGGCGATGCCTTTCGGCACCGTCTCCTGCAAGAAGGGTGATACATCAATACACGACCCAGTTCATTGAGAAAGTTCATGCTTATGGGGAGGCGAGAAAAGTACCTCTAGCGGGGAAGGAGGATTCTCATCGTGGTTTAGAGTTGGGGGTAGGAGAGGTTTGGTTCTCCTTCAACAGATCGTGCCTGATCGATTTGGCTTTCTTCTTTTTCTTCTTTAGGCAGGAGCTCTCGTCGGCTGGTTTTTCTCAAGCTGACTTCTTGCCCACTACATTCTGGCTAGCGGGCCTCTTGCCCATCAGCGAAGGGGAAACCTTGGCGCAGTCGGCGCGGGCCCGTGCCTGAGTCGCGGCGAGGCGGGCTTGAAGCTCCCCCAAGAGCGGCTTTTCAGCATTTTTGCACATATTTTCATGGCCCTGTAGGGGCTCGAGCAGAAAGTAATGATAGAAGAGATGGTTTGAAAGATAAACTCAGCGGTGTATTTATAGGACGGGGGTGGGGTCTGTAGAAAGATTCCCTGCCAGATCAACATGCACCCACCAAATATTAGGGTGTCTTTCCGAGTGCAAGGCAAGCTTGCAAAGAGCGGGGATTGTGTACAACCCTATATTCGATGGGTAGGACGAAGATCTCCCAAGGACCCGGGTTGGGCTAGCCATGGGCCAATGTTAAGCAAGAGGACTGGGCAGGAGTGTTCTCGCCGGGAGCAGGCGGGAAGGCTCTCACCTAGGGGTTATGTAGCGTTGGCTCGTCGAGCTCAGAATGTCGAGCTGAGAACGCTGGTTTGTCGAGCTTAGATTATCGAGCTGAGAACAATGGTCCGTCGGGCAGGCAAAAAGGCTTCCGCCCTAGGCCGGCGGGAAGGCTCCCGCCCTGGGCAGGCGAAAGGGCTCGTGCCTCTCTTTGTTGGAAGCTTAGCACCCCCTTTGGTTTTTTGTTCCCGTTTGGGGTAGGTGGGAAGGGTCGTGCTCAGAGCAAGTAGAGTTCCAACAGAGCTCAATAGGAAGGGCTTCTGCCAGGTGGAACCCAGGTGGGACCCAGATGTGGGACCAAGACCTGAAATTACCTAAATATCTCTTGGTCTGCATTTAGCTATTAAGAACATCGGAGTTTGGCTATTGGTAGATCAACCCAGGGGCTTGATAGTAATTTTAGGGCAGCAAAAGTACGCTTTTGGTAAACCAGACTTTGAAAACTTATAAATAGACTCATAGAGTTCTTCAGAAAGCAAGTCATCATCATTTCTACAATTCTCTAGTGTGCTTTCTGAGGTTCTCCTAGCCCAACTATTGGCTTTGGAGGGGAAGCGCTCAGAGATCTTCCGAGTTAGTGGAGGGACCTCCCAGCTGAGGCTAAGGGTCAGTTCTAGGTTCTTCGTTGCTATTCAGAGGTCAAGGTTTGGGAGAAATAAGTGATAGCTACACCCCCCAAGGTCCTAAATCTAGTTGAGGCCATTTTTGGCTTCAACAGGGATAGCCCTCCAGAATTCTTAACCTTATCTTTAGATTTATTAAAGTTTGATTTAGGCTTGGAATGATAGTGATTTCCGCTCGGTGGTGATGTTTGACTCACATATCCTAGTCCAAACTTCCCAGATCCATAACACTATGCACCCAACAACATATTTAAATACTTTTGTCCTATTCAAACTTTTGGATGACACGGTTAAGATCATGGATCCTCGCCTTTAGGGCGGTGTTTTCAATCACAAGCATCACCCACCGATTGACAAATTGTTTAGTGCCTTCCTCTACCTTGGCAAGTGATAAGTGAAGTCTCTTCTCCAAGACATTCTTTTCATTTATGAGACTATTCATTCTTACTGACGGCTTGAAGAGACTTGTCTTTTGTTCTTCAATCGTTGTTATCAAGTGAGAGCACTCTAGACACTCAATCTTCTCTTTGTCATGTCTAATTACTTCACTTTTCAATTTTTCTAAGTCCTTTTTTATTTTCTTATTCTCGGCTCTCAAGGACTTTTTCTCAGAAATAACGCTTTCTAATTTATCAACTAGATTTTCATAAATTTCAAGAAGTTCAATATAAGTAGGTGGAGTTACCTCAGTGTCGCTATGGACAATGGACTCATCATCAGATTCTTCTTGATTCTTTCCCATGAGGCATAGATTTGCCTCGTCTTCACTGCCAGAGTTTGTGGTGCTTGACTCGTCAGATCCATCCTCATCCCAGGTGAGCGCCTTCAGTACCTTCTTCTTCCCTTTGTGCTGGCTTTCCTTTCCTTTTTCCTCCTTCTGGAGTCTTGAGCATTCTCTCTTTAGGTGCCCCAGCATGTGGCAGTGTTAGCACTCCGGCTGAGACTTCTCATCATCGCTTTCCGTCTCTTTCGATGGCTTGTTCCACCTTCTGCCTTCTCCAACTCCTCTCTTCAGGAATTTCTTGAATTGTCCCTACTTCTTGGGATTCTTCGTGAATTTTTAATAGAGGCTCTCCTCCTCATCTTCCTAGGAACCTTCAGCAGCTTTTCTCTCCTTTGCGGCTTTCAGCGCCAGTCCCTTCTTCTTTACTTCCCTAGGATATTCCTTTGCTTGAATCTTCAATTCAAGTTCGCGTGTCTTCAGATTGCCGATGAGGCTCTCTATCTCCAGGGTGCTGATCTCATGAGACTCAGTAATAACTGCCATCTTCGGGTTGAAGCAAGGGGGCAAAGATCGCAGGATCTTCCTCACTAGGTCACCATTTGGGAAGTTCTTTCCAAGAGATCTTGAGGCGTTTACGATCTTAGTAAATCGCGTGTACATGTTGTCCACATCCTCATCAATCTCCATCCGGAACTGTTCATATTCGAATTTGAGTCAGAATAGCTTCGACTCCTTCACTTGCGAAGTACCTTCGTGAGTGAGCTCAAGAAGACGCCATATATCATAAGCAGTCTCGCAGTTACATATTTTATTGAATTCAGTTTTGTCCATGACACAGAATAACGAGTTCATGGCCTTGCCATTATTCGTACATCTAAGCTTGTCTGCGTCATCCCACTTATCACATGGTTTTTCTAAGACTTTATCCCCAACCGTGACAGTGGGTGCAATGTACTTTGTCTCTATCTTGGCCCATACGTCCATGTTTTGAGTCATCAGAAAGATTCTCATGCGGGTTTTCCAGTGACTATAGTCACTCCCCATAAAGAGTGGAGGTATACTCACACCTTGTCCCTCAGAGAACGCGTGAACAGGGTTGACCATCTTACTTCAGGATTTTAAGCCTTAAGAAGTAAACCTCCTCTGATACAACTTGTTGGATCTAGTGGACAACCTTAGAGGGTGAGGGGGGGGGTGAATAAGTTTTTAACATTAAATAGAATTTAAAAATATTTCGCCTCAGAAAAATGAGTTCCGGAAGCTATCGCGGGGCGTTAGGTAGCTAACGCGCGATGGTAAGTCACAATGCTCGTTTTCCTGGCCAGATCTGAGTTTCAACATCATAAACACATACACTCTCTCAACAATCATAGCACACACCCAGAAGTAATTAACACAGAAATAACAAATTTCATTGCATGAATTCAAAACAAGAAAAGTTCTAGATGAGTACAAAAAGGTGATCTCCGTGATGCCGGAGATCCAAGGCGATGAGTAGAAATGATCTTTTGGTTTCTATACCGACCTGCTCCACGGACCAGTTGAATCTATCCTTTTCCCTCCAAGAAAAGTCTTCGAGACGGCTCTTCACTTCCTCACAAGGAAGGGTTTTAGAGCCCTGCTAGATCCTCTGATCTAAACGTCCTTATCCCCAGGATGATTTCCCATGGAATCCTACCCGGATTCCGACGACCCTTACCGATCTATTTTCCTCACCACAAGATTTAGAAAACGAAAAGATTACAAGAATAAAAGATATAAATAATCTAAAAGTTGAAGTTCTCCCTCTTGACAACTTCTCCGTTGAGCGATCCGCGGTCGGTGCTTAATATCTTGGTTTTCTAGCAATCGGTCGGCACTTCGTATTCGATGTAAATCTTGGATCGCCGGAGTTCTTCGTTCACGAACGGGAGGGAGGCAACTTTCTTCTTCTTCTTCGACGGATACTTTTGGAACGGAGCACATAAATGTGGCCGAACCCTAGAATTCACGTACTCTCGTCGCTCTTCAGTCCTTGTATCAATAGGCACAGAAACCAAGGCGGCCTTTTATATGTCTTCATGAAAATAGGCTACCACCGGCGGTAAGACTAGCGCCTGGCGGTAGGTTTGCGCGCTTGTTGTGCCAGCTGTCATCTAAATCTGGAATAATAATTAAAACGAATATTTACTATTTTATCATTGTTAGCGCCACGCAGTAACTGCTATCGCCTGGCGGTAAGTCGTTTCTCGAGAAATCCCGCTTGACATTCGTCGAGAGATATTCGTCGAGCGGCTAGCGCGGAGCGGTAACTGCTATAGTCTGGCGGTAGGTTGTTTCTCGAGAAATCCTGCTTGATGTTTGTCGAGAGATATTCGTCGAGCGGCTAGCGTGGAGCGGTAACTGATATTGCCTAGTGGTAGGTCGTTTCTCGAGAAATCCTGCTTGAAGTTCGTCGAGCAGCTAGCGCGGCGCGGTAACTGCTATCGCCTGGCGGTAGCATCCACTCAACGTCATTGTCTCAAAGCACTCAATGCTTTTCATCTCAACGATCTCAACGCGCTGTTGAGTGAGCTATTGCGGTGCGGTAGAGTTAGTGCCTGGCGGTAGGTTCCCAAGCGTCTTGCTGAATTAATCCTTGGGTTAGCGCCGACGATAGGACTAGCGCTTTCCGAGAGCTTCTCGAGCGCCATGTCCATTTAATTCCATCTACCGCCCATCGGTAACTCCTATCGCCCGACGGTATCTTCCAGAAGAGACTTTCTTTGCCTGCACCTGTCAACCTGCACACTCTAATAACACAAAGAATGATCAAATACAACCTGGGAGTTGATATTCTCAAACACAGGGTATGTGAAACATCGGTTCCAACACTAGCCGTGTCAGAGAGTTCCTCGGACATTTCTTCCCTATGAGGAGCTTCTTGTGTCGGTGCGTGATTTGACACTAGAGGTGGGGGGTTAACTGGTGATGGTGGCTGAAGAGGATCATGAAGCGCTCATAAATTCCTTAGGAGAGCTAGCATCTCCGTCTGCTGCTCCTCCATCTATCGTACGCATCCTTACAAAGCCTCCACGGGAGCAAGTATAGATTCTGCCTCGAGTGGCGCATTGACGAGTGAATGAGAGTGAGTCAGCTTAGTGCGTCCCCCTAGGACGGATCCTTCGGTAGTTCAGACACTTCTTTTCGTCATTGAAGCTGGTCTTAAGTATCGCTGAGTTGAGGGTACTATCTTGTGAGGATGCTGAGAATTCGTTTAAACAGAAGAAGCCAAACTATTACGGTCTAACTCGGCGCTCCTAAACTGGTCTGGATATGACCATCTTAGCCCAAAAGCGCTCGAGTGCGCAATCAGTCACAAAGTGAGAAAACAAATACACAAGACAATTTTTACGTGAAAAACCCCCTCAATCGGGTAAAAAATCATGTGACCGACCACTCCTTGTTAACTTTAGAGATGAGAGAGAATTTTTGTCGCACGACGGGTAACAGGATGCTCCACGCGAGTTTTAGCTTTCACGATCTTAGTACGTGGATGGGCACAGAATGCGCAAAGTGAGGTTGGAATGTGCTTCCCGGAGACCGAGCACGAGCAAGGCTTTCTTCCTACAATGGGTTGAGTGTCTTCTTCGTTGTGATGCAGCTGACTTTATCGAGCTTCTGGTAGAGCGGCGGTAGCTCGCAGGAGAATTCTTGTGGAGAAACGGTAGCCCGTTGGAGAATACCGACAGAGCTCTGGTCTGAGAAAGAAGAAAGCACGGAGGAGAAAGGTAAGAAATGAGGGGGCATGAGGCTTCTTTTATAGTCTCCAGTAGATGGTTATAGTAATTATGCGGCTATCCGCACACAGTAACCACCCACCTTAATATTTTTAACATAGTTTTAGAGTGCATAATATTAGTTAAATGTAAGTTGTCACTAAAATCATGGCTCTTTCCACTAACGACGGTAGTTACGCGGGTGGTTGCGACAATGACGAGTCGATCGGACGATGGAGGAAGGGAGCGGGGTCGCAGCCAATAGGGGAGCCACCCCTCACGGTTGAGGGAGGTCGCTGGCTCCCGCGCCAGCCACTACTTGTCGGCAATTCGCTGGCAGGCCGGAGTCGGTGGGGGCCAGGCGCGGCCCCGACGCCGACCGCCAGCTGCGTGGCCGACGCCGGCCAAGGATCCGACACCCACCGGCCAGAGTCGGGGCGCGCAGGGCGCGACCGGCCAAGCGTGTCGGGTCGGTGGCCACCTGCGGTCTCCCATTGCTGCAATGGTGGGCGCCCCTGTCGGTCGGGGCAACCGGCAGGGTGGCCGCGCCATGAGGCCACAGAGGTGCGGCCGCAAGGCGAGACCTCCTTGCCGATCATAAGCCGGGTCGGCTTGGGTTGGGCGTCCGACGGAGAGGAGAGGGAGAGGGGTCAGCCGTCTAGCCGACCCCGGTCGGCCACAAGGAGCTGGATCCTGCACGCGCGGATCTCGTGCGATCCCGTGCGCGGCGGTCAAACTCATGTCCCCACTAAAATAGCGGGGATATAAGGAGTGGGCTATCCGCACCTCCAAGACTCTATAAAAGGAGTCTTATTCCTACCATATATATATATTTTCCATGGTGCCAAGGTTTAAACCGTGACAAATACTCCATTTTTTTTTATAAATTAACGGTATTAGTCGCGATTTAAACCGTGACAAATACCGCATTTTGTTTAAAATTACCTATATTAGTCACGGCTTAAACTAAAAACCGTGACTATACCCTATATTTTTTAAAAAATTAATTGTATTAGACATTATTTAAATCGTGGCTAATACCATTTTTTTAAAAAATATGTAGTATTTGCCACTGTTTAAAACATGGCTAATACCCTATTGTTCAAAAAATTTATATTAGGCATGGTTTAATTGGATGAATCAAGCCATTTTAAGTCCCCCACACTGAAAAAAAATTCTGCATCCGTCACTACCGGCGAGCCCTGAACCGCCAGCGAGCCCCTGTAAAAAAAATTGCAACAGCACCAGCGGCCTCGCCGGTGGTGCTTGAAATTTTTTTTTACAGGGTGGCAGCCACGGATACAAGGAGGCAGCTGTAATGCTGCTTTGCAGTGGGACGGTCGACAGCCGCAGGGTCCATGCCGACGAGCCCAAAGAGGCGAGGCCGCAGTCGCCGGCCGCCCCAGTGTAATGCAGCAGATGCCCCGCTCATATACATATGACTTTATAAATTATAATGTATATGCTGGTAATTCTATTTCAATATTTTTGAAAAAAACCAAATGATTCAAAATATTGATTTTTGGCTCACAGGGGCAGGGTACAAAACTTTTAGGTGTCTAAATTGTCTTATTATTAATTTTTATTTATGTTAATAAAAACAAACAGATGTACGCGATAAATTTGATGATGCTCTAGTTGAGTATGTAGATAAACCTTCCGTGCGCTCCTCCTTACGATAATGACAACTTAAATCAGACTGTGTTTGGGGGGATTTATTTTTACCGGTCAAACGATAATTGACCGCATGAGCCGGATCTTTTAAGGACCACATGAAAGGTCCGGCCCATACGGTCGTAACCGGCTAACCGCTAAAAGATCCGGCTCATACGATTATAATCGCTTGATCGGTAAAATAAGTGCCCCCAAAGAGAGCTTTTAGTCTCAATCTCATCTATTATTAGATATTTTCATTTATTAATTTAATTTAATTTAATTTATATTTATATTTTTAAATACAAATAACTGGATAATGGATTGTTGAGATGTTTTGATGATATTTATTGGGGGCCCTCCGCCGTCTAAATTTCTGAGTGAGTCAAACGTGCAAAAAATTAATTAGAGAATCAATATCAAGACAGCAACACGTTTTACCTTAAAAAACTCCAGAAGAGAAAAAATATGGGAACTACTCAGTTCTAGCAAAATTCAATAGTAATTGTATCCGACTACAAGAGTTAAGTTTAGGGTGCAAGATCATTGCTCATTTACAAATTTTTTTAGAAAAAGGCAAGTCTTTATGAGCTATGCTCGTGGGAGCAACCTTTGAAATAGAGTTGTTGTTGATGGAGCACTTGAGCAGGAGAGCAAACAGAGGCTAAATATTTGTCAAAAAACCTCAGAATTCTATCTTCTCCCACTTATTCCGTCCTTGAAAATGAAGGTTACAGTGCTTTTTTTAGTTTTTTGGGGACATATTGGTAATTGCACATTTTTGAAAATAAAAAAGGCAAATATGAATGTACGATTTTGATCACCTGGATCACCAATTTACGAAAAAATGATGATCGTGCCTCCCAGGCAGGTGCGCCGGCGAGGCAAGGAGACAACGATGGTGGTGACGGGAGTGATGGAGGCGGCGAGGGAGGCACGCCGGAAGAGGAGCGACGCAGAGGGGCGCTCGAGGCCCCGTGAGCATTGGACGCTTGACCAGCGCGTAAGCACACGAATGTCAGAGCACACACAACCAATGTGGGTGTACGCAGCCAGAGCGCAGGAGACCAGTGCACAGACGGGTATGGGTGCGCGTGCGGGTATGGTGTGTGTGCGTCTGCGTGCACCGCTCCCCGGACGGGCACGTGTGTGCATCCACGAGCCATGGATGAGCACACACATGCGTCTGTGTGTTGGCGTGCCACGGACAAGCATACACACGCGGGTTTTTATCGTTGGGCTTGCGTTGACTTGGGCAAGCGAGGAGACCCTTTTTAGTGATCCGTTAGGGGTTGATCAATCTCGAAATGCTAGTCTTACTTTGGTGAATTTTAGGGAAACCTCATCAAATTTAATTCATATTAATTTCTATGATAATATAAAATATGTATATTACTTTGGCTCCCTCCTCTCATGATGAGAGTTATGGGGGGGCCGTGGCCGGCCTTGCCGCGGCCGGCCACGGCCCCCCTAGCCGCGGCCGGCCACGGCCGCCCTAATCGCGGCCGGCCATGCCGCGGCTGGGTCGTGGCTGGTCTTGCCATGGTCGGCCATGGCCGCCCTAGCCGCGACCGGCCGCCCTAGCTGCGGCCGGCCCCCTGGCGGACCGCCGCCATCGGCTGCCCCCGCCGCGCCCGCCGCCGGCCACCCGGCCGCCGCCGTCGCCATGGCGGATCGCCGCCGTGGGAGGCCTCCACATCGTCCGATCAAGGGGAGGCCCTCCTCGCCGTCCGATCAAGGGGGTAACCACCCACTACCCCACCACTTTAGTGGTGGGGCCCGCCATGATCCTCCCCTGGAGGCTATAAAAGGACCCCCATGGGCTCCTCATTTCTCATCTTTTTCTCTAGTTTCAAAAAGAAAAGCACAACTCTCTCAGGTGAATTCAGTCCATTCTGGAACCATGAAACCCCTTAGGCGGTTCCAAACTAGAATCTTCTAAACCACACAATAAGGAAAATACTATACCACCCATTAAGCAGTGAGGCTACCAATCATATTACGAGCAATCCATCTGCATTTGTCTTATCTCTCAAAATATTTTTTTGGTTGGACAACTTTGTGATGACCTCCAAAGCTATGCCATCTTTCTTCCAACTTCCTCTGTGTTGTCAAGGATCTACACACGCATAATGTTCCAGCTATAGGGTGCCGTAATAAGGATAAGGTGAATGGCCAACCCCTATATGCTTTAGACCATCATTTTCCTTTCTTTGTGGCTTCTTCATAACAAAGAGCTTCCTGATCTCTCTGGGTTGTCTCCTTCCTCAGGTGAGAGCTCTTCTGCCTCCTCAATCGAGTCGGTCACCGCCCGCCGTGAACCACCAGCAGCCACCATCGGCCACCAATGGCCACCAGCTACTCCCAGCGGCTATAAGCACCCCACCAGTACGCTGTCAGCAAAAGGACGCCCAAGACCTCGAGGAAGCCGAAGGAAGAAGGCATCCGAAGCCAGCAAGCGCGCGCCGCCCTGAGCGCACGCACCAAAAACGTCCCGCGCATTCCCGCGTCTAAGTCACTTCCGCGGTGCAGTCTGTTGCCCGAAAGAAGCTATATTCTCTCTCTCCCCCCAAGTTGTAACGGGAGCGGCTTGTCTCCCTGATTCACCAAACATACTGTAATCACCGGAAGATAGTGGAATTTGACCGGCACAGACCCGGTCACGTGGTTTTTTACCCATTTAAGGGGTTTTTTCACGTCATCAAGACTTGTGTCTACTGTTCATCTTCATTGACTGTGTGCGCGCTCGACCGCTCCGTGAGCTAAGACGGTTCAAGTTAATCTGGTCTGACCGAGGCATCGAGTTAGTCCGCAACAGTTTTGCGTCGTCTGTGGAAACACGATTTTCCCAACATCCTTCGATGGACAAGAGCGCAAGCATCGCCCTTTCCAAGTTCAGTCTTAATGGCAAAGAGAAGCACCCGTACCACTGAAGGATCCGCCCTTGGCGGTCACCCCAAGCCTGCACGTTCATATTCTCTGGTGGACGTGCTGCTGACGGCTGAAGTCGCATTAACTCCCGTCACCACCCTGGAAGGACGCATCCGCCAGATGGAAGAACAACAAGTCAAAATGCTCACCCTGCTCCGAAGCTTGGGAGCATCAATCATCCCCTCGCCTCCGTCAAATCACGCTCCGACAAAGGAATTTCTGCAGATAGAAGGACAAACTCTCAGGGGACAGGAAGAATCGCATCAATATGTGCCCCGTAGGCGCAACCCTTCCACTACTGGGGGGCAACACCCGCTCCAAGAATACTCACCCCAGAGTATCACTCGCGCCAATGTAATACGTGCAATACAAAGCGACCCAAAATCCCTCCGGTCAAGGAAGCATCAGCCCTTCGAGCAAGCTGATTTGCTACCACCAGAAGAGCTTTTCCCTCCAATGACACGTTGCATGCACAAGGAAAACGACATAGAGAAAGAATTCTCAAGCACGAGCAGCTCCCCCGCACCCGCCGCATCACTCCAAGAGATGTACAATCATCACCTTGCATGTCCACATTATGAAGAGAGGGCTGGAAACGTGGCAAGCCCTGATACCTCGGCCACAGAGCAACGACTAAACAAATGTCAGCCCAACTACAACTCACCAAAGTCCTGGGCAGCCCTAGGCTCGGAGGACGGCTTCGAAATCCGTAGTTTCAGCGGAACAGGCAACCCACTAACACACCTAGAGTATTTCAAAACTATCATGCACGCCCGCAACACTTCAGATCAACTCATGGTACATGCATTTCTAACAACATTAAAAGGGAGAGCTCGAGCCTGGCTTCATTCCCTACAAGGGGAAAAGACCGACAGCTACATCGAACTCGCCACCCTCTTCATCAAAAGATTCATGACGATCAAAGGGCCCTCACCAGAATATCCAAGACCAAGTGGAAGACAAAAAAGGAAGAAAGAAGAGGAACCAACTCCCACAAGACAAGAAGAACAACGATATAGTAGGCGTCGCTGCGATAACCGTCAACGTAACCCTCCAAGGAATGGGGGCAACATCCACTTCAGGAATATACCCCACTGAACACCACCCGCACTAATGTGATGTATGCAGTTCAAAATAATCTGGCGTTCCAACGACCAAGAGCACCGTGGTCAAACCCCAAGGCTGACCAGACAAAATACTGCGAGTATCACCGGGGATATGACAACAACACCAATGAATGCAAAGGACTAAAAGAGGAAATCCAACGACTTGCCAGCCTAGAAGCGGTTGATCAATTCCTATCAAAAAAAGGATCGTCTACCCAACAGTGTGTAAGATGTACAACAGTCAAAGTGGGAGAACCGTCTACCGAGTTGAGCCAAGTCCTAGTCGACAAAGAAATTAACGTCAATATACTATTTTTATCAACACTGCTTCAACTCAAGCTAACCACCGGCCACCTCAAGCTAATGTCTGCTAACGCACACGTTTCGGGGGACAGCCCAGTTCCAGTCATCGACACCATCAATCTCCCAGTCACTCTTGAAGAAGCACACAGGCAGGCATCCTATGACGTGCAGTTCGTCGTCCTCCAAGCTGATTCTGATTACCCAGCAATACTCCAACAATCACTCTTGGATGTCTTCCAATTCTGCTCTCGCCACCTCCATCCTTAAGCTGTTTCCTTTATTCGTTCATTTTGTTTATTGAATATTGTAAAAATCACAAGCCTAGGCTTATAAAGACTATCTTTTCATCATTTAACTTGGCAGTATGTAAACAAAAAATGGCTTTTCCAGACTAGGTCGCACCACAAAATCAAACACATGGCGTCAACCAAGCCGCGAGCAACCCTCGCGCAACACCGTGGGGGTCTGCCCCCCTCACGAAGAAGCCGCGAGCATCCCTCGCGTAAACTAAGCCGCGAGCAACCCTCGCTCAACACCGTGGGGCCCTGCCCCTCTCACGAAGAAGCTGCGAGCATCCCTCGCGCAAATTAAGCCGCGAGCAACCCTCACGCAACACCGTGGGGTCATTCCCCCCTCACGAAGAAGCCGCGAGCATCCCTCGCGCAAACCAAGCCGCGAGCAACCCTCGCGCAACACCGTGGGGGCCTGTCCCCTCACGAAGAAGCCGCGAGCATCCTTCACGCAAACTAAGCCGTGAGCAACCCTCGCGCAACACCGTGAGGGCCTTCCCCCCTCACGAAAAAGCCGCGAGCATCCCTCGCGCAAACCAAGCCGCGAGCAACCCTCGCGCAATACCGTGTGGGCCTGCCCCCCTCACGAAGAAGCTGCGAGCATCTCTCACGCAAACTAAGCCGCAAACAACCCTCGTGCAATACCGTGGGGGCCTGCCCCCCTTACGAAGAAACCGCTAGCATCCCTCGAGCAAACTAAGTCGCGAGCAACCCTCGCGCAACACCGTGGCGGCCTGCCCCCCTCACGAAGAATCCGCGAGCATCCCTCGTGCAAACTAAGCCGCGAGCAACCCTCGCGCAACACCGTGGGGGCCTGCCCCCCTCACGAAGAAGCCGCGAGCATCCCTCGTGCAAACTAAGCCGCAAGCAACCCTCGCGCAACACCATGGGGGCCTGCCCCCCTCACGAAGAAGCCGCGAGCATCCCTCGCTCAAACTAAGCCGCGAGCAACCCTCGCGCAACACCGTGGGGTCCTGTCCCTCTCACGAAGAAGCCGCGAGCATCCCTCGCGCAAACTAAGCCGCGAGCAACTCTTGCGCAACACTGTGGGGGTCTGCCCCCCTAACGAGTAAGCTGCGAGCAATCTCTCGCGCAAACTAAGCCGTGAGCAACCCTCACGCAACACCGTGGGTGTATGCCCCCTCACGAGGAATCCGCGAGCAACCTCCGCGCAACCTAAGCCGCGAATATCCCTCGCGCAAATTAAGCTGAGAGTATCCCTCGTACGAGCTAAACCACGGGTACCCCACGCACTAAAGAAAGGCACGAGTATCCTTCACGCAAAGCAAAGCTGCAAGTATCCTTCGCGCAAACTAAGCATCCCATGCCCGGTCAAAGCCGCGCGGTCAACACCAATCAGCACGGACAAATGTCCAAAGAAATATGAAAAGGCAACAATGTCATAACAAAGCAAAGTTAAAATAAAACAGGTACAATTGGTGCCTAGAAGCAAAACACAACATGCACAACAAAACAACAAAGCATACAACAACAAGTTAGCACTGCCACTACTCTCCCTCAGCATCTAAGTCAGAACGCTCGTCATCAGAAACATCTGCAAAGCTAAAACTGGATGTATCACACCCAAGGTGCTTGCTAACGACGCGAAAAGCATTTGAAACACTGTGTCGGAGCGCCAGCTCGCGTATATCGTCCATCTGAGGCTCTAACTCCTTGGGCCAAATATCATCACGAACCTCCTCCGCGATCAAGCTACGGTCTCGCTTATAGTCCAGTGACTCCAGGTACTCCGCAAGCCCGGCGGCCTTCAGTTCTGATGCATGACTATCAGAAGATAGCATCTCAACCTGCGCCTTCGCCGCACGAAGCTGAGTCCCAAGGCCTGAGACCACCTCTCATGGCGCCTGTAGCTGGGTCCCTAAACCAGATGTCTCCTCCTTTGAATGCTTAATCATCTGGGTGGTCCTCTCCACCAGAGTCTTCTCCACGTCCAAGGCAGCACGGGTATCCTCTAGCTCAGACTTCAGCTCCAAACCAATCCGACGGAACCGCGCAATGTCCCGGTCATATTCCTCCTTCAAGGAGGCAAGCGAGCTCATTGAAACCAGAAGCTTCTCCTGTAAAGCAAGATACTCGTCCTTCAGGCTCACGTAATGATCATTCTAGGTCACTGCAATCTGCGCCTGAGTCTCTATCTACAAAAGGAAAAAACAAAATCAGCCTCCATCAACAAAAAAGAGCAAGAGGAAAAGGGAAGTCACACCCCTACCACATCGCTCATCGCCCTCAAGGAAGAGGACATCCATAGAACCGCTGTACCGGCAGACACCTGAGGAATTGGGGATGCAGGTATCGACACCTCGGGGGTTGAATCATCAAAAGCTACAACCACAACATCAAGATCCCCAGTAGGGGCCGCCACTACTTTCCTCTTACCGCCCCCTCCTTGAGAAGTCGTCGCGGCCTGAACTGTGTCTGCTGAGATACCACATCCCAGCAGCCGCTTTTCCTCCACATAGACATAAATATTAAAGAGATGATTGCCCAGCTCGTGAGGCTCAGAGAATCCCAGCACCAGGGAAAATCCTGCTCTTTCCCTTTCACACGACGGCAACGGTCAGGAAGCGCATTCCACACCTCAGGAAGACCCCAGGAATTCCTCACATATCCGAACAAAGTGTTGTCATTACGATGATCTTTACGAGCTTCAAAATCCAACCAAACCTTGTTGCTACGCACCTCCATCCGCTCACCACCATCAGAGCGCGCGTCGCACCAATCTCGGAACTGGTCTAAAGAAAATCGGCTCCCATGCTCGCGGAAGAAGACGACTAAGCCCATAATCCGGGCAATCCCAGTCGGAACAAACTGAGAGATAGGCACTCCACAAAACTTCAAAATCTCAATCATCTCCTCGCAGGGCGGAAAGAGGAAGCCGGATCTCAGAGAGACTTCGTAGACCGTCAACCAACCACGGGGAGGATTCTGAACCCGCTCCTCGGGACGCGGGATCCTCACTTCCAAATCAGCAGGAAGCCCATACTTTGCCCTCCAGATGTCAACACCATCGTAAGTCAAAGAAGAGCGCAGGTGAGAGAACTAAGTTGTCGACCTAAATCACCTAGAGGGGGGTGAATAGGTGAAATGTGTGTCAAATGCGGAATAAAAAATTAACACAGCACAGATAAGTAATAGAGCAATCACACAGACGACAAGAGATTTATAGTGGTTCCTCAATCTTGGGTACGTCCACTTTTCTCACCGATCTAGCAAATCTCTAGACTCGGCTACTCCACTATCTCGGATTGCAAACCAATCCTACACCTCGGAACTATGTTACTACAAAAACTCGATCCCAAACGGATCTACACTCGGAAGATAAAACTTCCTACCACTCAGAGATAGATATCCTACAATGAAATTTGTTTGAAAAGAAAAACACAAACAACAATTAGCACAGATCTGGATCTTGACTTTATCTTCTTCTTGAGAGCTTTTTGGTTTGAACAGAAATAGTTGAAGAAGACTTGAGAGAGATCCACGATTCTGAGATCTGAAATCACCACGATTAAGAAAATAAATCAGAGACGATGAAGCACGGAGAGATCAAATGATTCTTCTTGAGTCTGGATCGCTTGAGAATTAGAGATCGATAGCTGCGGCTGAGAGAAAATGATCCAGATCTTCTTCCGAAAACTTTAATGGCGGCGGACGGGAAGATTAGGGTTTTCGGGATTTTCTCTTTCAAAAAAAATAATCTCTGTAAATGCATGTATTTAGTCAAGTCTGGAAAGACCTATTTATAGGCGGTCTCCAACGGTCATAAGCATAATTAAGGATGACACGTGGACCAATCAGAAAGGACTTTTAGAAAATACACAAAGAAACTTGACTTAGAGAAATTCATGAAATTCGAACAGACACACTCGAGAGACAGAGACATACTCGAGTAAGAGGTTACATACTCGAGTAGATATAAGGGATATACTCGAGTAGCAAGATAGAAACTACTCGAGTGCTTCAGGGATCAATACTCGAGTGACTTAGATAACCTACTCGAGTATGAGCAAATATACTCGAGTATAAACACTTGGAAAAATTTCTCAGATAAGACTTGAAGAGCTACTCGAGTATAAGAGTTTGAGATACTCGAGTATGGGGAAGATAGACTACTAGAGTATCTTAGGAGAACTACTCGAGTGATCACTAACCTACTCGAGTATGAAAATCAATCTACTCGAGTACAGAGTTACTTACTCGAGTATTTCAGAGAACTACTCGAGTATGTGGACTTAGAAACTTTCTAGGATAAGAAGTCCAGATCTACTCGAGTTCAAACAGAGCGCTTACTCGAGTAACTAGCCATCTACTCGAGTATAAGGTATCACTTACTAGAGTGAAAGAAAATCTACTCGAGTATAAGCTTTCATACTTGAGTAAATAGAGAATCCACTCGAGTAAGTAGCCCAACCTACTCGAGTACAGACCCACTTACTCGAGTATACTAAAGAAGTACTCGAGTATGTGGACTTAGAAAATTTCTTCTGAGATAGACTTCAATACTCAATAGATCCAAGTGCATGTTGATGAAGTGTGTCCTAATAGAGAGGCTATACATGAGCTAACACCTTGGATCACACAATGAGGAATTACATTATATGGTCCTGTGTTTGGTGACCCATTATAGACTGACATTGGTCTACACTTGGCAATAAGAACCTGAACACATACAATTTAAACACAATATCAAATACACATTAATTCATCTTAATTCAAGGTCTGACTTCCTACAAATCTGAGGTATTGTGGAGACAAATCCCAACAGCAGACGCATCGGGCCAGAAGAGCGCTTCGAAACTTGCGCCAGGCAAAAATAAAAAGTCAACCCAAAAAATAAAAAACCGCATGACAAATCGCCAAAAGCATGTGCAGCCGCGTAAAAGAGGGCACCGCGCAAATACGCGCATGGTAGGGAAGCGCACGAACGCGCAATGCGGACCAAGCCGGCACACGGCCTGTTCGCGCACGCGGCCGGAGCGCGGGCCGCGCGCACGGCCTGCACGCGCGGTTTGCTCGCGCGCGCGCGGCCTATTCGCACGCGCGCAGCCTGCTCGCGCGCGCACGGCCTGCACGCGCGGCCCGCATGCGCGTCCTGTGCGCTTAGCCGCGGGCAATCAGCACGCGCGCGGCCGGCACACGGAAGTGCCGATTCGCCCCCGGTCAGCCTACGCACGCGCATTCTGCGCACCCCGCATGCTCTTACGGCCTCTGCACGTGCCCAACACACGCACGCCAAGAAGCCTTGTGCCGTCATAATTCGGCAAACCTCCCGCCAGATACCTTGGAAGAATTGGCCGTCATCGCCGCCTCGGACTTCTCACCGGAAACCACCATGACAACAGGAAGTAAGAAAAATCTCTCCTATCACGCTCACTTCGCTCCCGAATAGCAGAGATTTGGGGGACAATTGATGGGTTCCACCATCATTTATAGGAGAAAGAAGACCCACCCATGATCTCCACCCAAGGAGGATCATGGGTGGGCCACTCCCCCCATTATCTCTCATGATGAGAGTTATGTGGGGGGGGGGGGGGGAGGGGCGGTGTTGGGTACATTGGAAAATGTGTACCTAATTTGGAGAAGCCTCACTTAGCTCAATGATATACATCATGTGTATTTGATGTTATTTTGAGTTTATATGTGCAGGTTAAGAATGTGCTAGAATGCAGGAAAAATATTCTAATTCCATATGTTGACACCTGAGGAAGCTGTGTCGACACTTCAGTAAGATTGTGTCGACACTTGGAAATGGCTGTGTCGACACTTAAGTGAGTTTGTGTCGACACCGGGAGGCAGTGTCGACACACAGAAGATTATAGTCGACATCAAATGTGTCGACACCTGGAGGCTGTGTCGACACACAGAGGCAGAGTCGACAACAACTGTGTCGACACCTGGAGGCAGTGTCGGCACACGCTATGTTCTGAGTCTACATCAACTGTGTCGACACACGGGACTTGTGTCGACACACAGCTGAGTCTAGACCAAGTTGATTGCTGATGAATGGTGAAGTGTTTGTGTCGACACAAATAATCAGTGTCGACACATTCTCAAGAAGCTGTGTCAACATCAAGGCAGCTATGTCGACATCACCAAAGGCTGTGTCGACACTTAAGTCACTTGTGTCGACACATATTGACAGATGGTCTCGACACTTTATGACAGTCAGTCTCGATGCTTTGCTGACAGAGACAAAGGCTCAAGAACTGTTTGAAGACTTGACAGCTGTGAGTTACAACCGGTTTACTGAAGCTGTCAGACTTGTCAGAAGTTAGTTAGAAACCCGATCAGCCGGTTACCATGGATGAAGTCTATAAATAGATGGATTCAGAAGAAGAAAGCAGGATAGAAAAGACAATACACACAACTAGCACATCTATTGTGAGGTTGATCTCTGATCAAGAAAGTAAAAGTCACAAAGAAGAATATCTTCGTGAGAAGATCTAAGAAGACGTTCTGAAGTAATTTTTTATTCAGATTCTGTCTAAGTTGAATTCAATCAAGAATTCAGAAGTATCTTCAAGAGGTTTGGATAGAGAGAGATCCAGCTATTTGAAGACAAGAAGGAGACATTCACAGGTCTCTCAAGAAGAAGATGCTGAACTAATCTATCAAGAAGATTCAGATCTATTTTTGAAGTCTAAGAAGGAAGCTGCCAGTCAGTTATATTCAAAGGAAATCAAACCAACTAAGTTCAGATTTAAGAAGCTTTGAAGAAAGCTAAGATCAAGTTGAATTCAGCCATCAGTCTGTTCAAGAAGCTGATCAAGAAAGTTCTTATCCCTTCTCTCTCAACAGGGGTAAGAGATTATAAAATTCCTTATCAAATTCTGTAGGATCTATTCATAGATCTGAGTTGTAAGCCTATTTTATAAAGGCTGAGTGTAGGAAATTTATTCTCTGAGTGGTAGGGCTGTTTATGCCTGAGTTGTAGGAGAAGGTATTCTCTGAGTTATAGGCCTTGTGGCAAGGCTGAGGTAGGGCTGTTTATGCCTGAGTTGTAGGAGAAGGTATTCTCTGAGTTATAGGCCTTGTGGCAAGGCTGAGGTAGGGCTTGTTAGCCTGAGTTGTAGGAATGTGGAGACATTCTGAGTTGTAGGAATCCTTCTGGATTCTGAGCTAAAGGAAGAAGTTAGGCCGACTCTAGCATACTGCTAGATAGGTGAAGGGGGAAAGTGGATGTACCCAGACCTTGGGGAACCACTATAAATCTATGTGCAATCTGTGATGTGTGTATGATTGTGATTGCTGTGCTGTATTAGCTATAAAATATCTGATTTATTCAAAGAACTGTAGTTATATTCTGCCTTAAGTTAAATCAAGGAAAAGTACTTATTCACCCCCTCCCCCTCTAGGTATTTAGGTAGTCTTGAAAGTAAAACTATCAAGTGGTATCAGAGGGAGGTTGCTCAAAGAAATACTTAACAGTTTGAGTTAGATCCCTAAGGAAGAATCAAGAAAATGGGTTCTGGAGAGAATCACAAAGAATTAGGGTCAATGAAATTACCCATCTACATGAAAGAGATTTTTGGAATTTGGAAAGAAAGGGTTAGGTTGTTTATGAAGGCCTCTGACCAAAAGATATATATCACAGTAAAAGAAGGTCCATATATCCCAATGAGTGTGTCTGTTCTAAATGCAAATCAAAGAACTCCTAAATATTTTTCTGAAATGACCAAGGATGAGATTATATTAGCAACTATGGATAAAAGATCTCAGAATATCATAGTGAGTGTCATAGATGATTCTACTTTCCAAAATTTGATTCACTGCAAAACCTCCAGGAAAATGTGGGACACTTTGATTGTCTACATGGAGGGTTCTGAAGAAGTTAGACAAGACAAAAAGTCTAAGCTCAATCAAGAATATGAGAGTTCCAGATAAGGGAAGTCTGATAGCATATCTGAATGCTACAAGAAATTCTACAGGATAGTGAATAAACTGATGTCCTATGGAAGGGTCTTCAGTACTTATGAGCTGAATGACAAATTCCTAAGATCCTTTACAAAGGATTGAGATACAAAGATTTGTGCCATTAGAGAAGTGGCCAAACTAACAGACATTTCTCCTCCAACCTTATTTGGAAAGTTGCTATCATATGAAATGCAACTAATGGCTAGGAAGGAGGAAGAAAGAAATACAAAAGGAGAGCATAGAGAAAAGTCAGTGGCCTTCAAGGTTGAAGCTACTAAAAAGAGCAGGAGGATGTCTCCATCACCTCCTAAGGAAGTTGCTGAAGTTATCTCAGACAATTCAGATAATCAGAACTCAGATAGCAGTGATTCAGATGCAGATTTGGCTGCCTTTACAAGACAGTTTCAGAGGTTCTTGAAGAAGAAGCAGTGGAAGTCAAGACCCTCCACATCACAGCCAGTTGATGACTACTATCAAAAGAGAAAATCATCAAGAAAGGAAAGAGCAGGTCTAAGCCCAGCAAAGCTACAACATCAAAAATTGTTTGTTATTGCTGCAATAGGTCTGGGCATGTGGTGGCTGAGTGTCCAAAAATAGGAAGGAGTCAGCAGACAAAAAGAAGACTCAACAAAAGGGCAAGAGGGAGAAATCCTTTGTTGCTAAGAAGGAGAAGAGTCTTACAGATCAATCCTCCTCAGACTCAAAATCTGAAGCTGAAGCATACATTGGACTGTATGCAGCTAGTGAAGAAGAGGAGTTTATGCAATTACTGGACTCCATCAATGAACAAGAAGACCATCAGTGCATGGGACTGATGGCTGAATCAGAAGACAACAAGTGCTAGGATCAGCCTGGTCCCAGTAAGGTACAAAGTAATTCTAGAATTTCTGATTACAGTACTGGTTCAGAGTCAGATTCATCTTCATCAAGTGATGAGGATGGATCAGAATATGAAGGAGATATTCATCAGTTGATAGATGAATATGGGGACTTATTGCAGGCACTTAAGAAAAGCAAAAAACCTAGCCAAAAATCAGGATAAGGAAATTGCAGATCTTAAGATGACTGCATCTAGTTAAGAGAAAGAATTGGATCAATAAATGAATGAGGTTGCCAAGCTGAAAACTATTACTGTTATTCAGATGGGTACAATCACATATAAAAATGATCTAATTAAAAGTCTGGAAGTCAGACTTCAAGTAGAGAAAGATTTGGTGGCTAGTTACTCTAAGCCAAAATCAATCTTACCCTTAATAGATGAGTTTGTGGCTCAAAAGGGTAAGGCTGGAATAGACTATAAAGGTAACACCAGGGATGCCCATTTCAAGAGAAAGGGCAAAGCTTCTGTTCAGCTATTGAATTTTAAAGTCCCTGTAGTTTCTAGAAAGGTGCATGAGCCTTCTAACAAGTATGACTTTGAGAATACTCAAGGTCATAATAAGACTGAAGTTCTGAATGACAAGGGTGCTTATGTCAATAAGTCAGCCCATGTTCATAAACCCTAATGGTTATAAGAAATCAGTGGGTGTGGCTGCAGCAGCACCAGCACAGGAAAAAAAATTTCTGCCAAAAATATATCTAGACCTAGATACAACAAGTATGAATGCTGGTGCTGTGGCAAGACAGATCATTTTGCCTTAGACTGCTGGCATAACATAAGTGTCAGGAAGAACAACAGTCTACCAGTTAGAAGAGCTGTTGGTAGTTTTGATATGAATGGTGCTAACTTGAACCAAGGACCCAAGACTTACTTGGGTTCTAAGGGAAAGTAATTCTGTATTGCAGGAAAGTCCAAGTTGTCATGCACCTATATGGTACTTGGACAGTGGATGTTCCAGGCACATGACTGGAACAAAGGGCTGCTGAAGGAGTACACATCTATCAAGGATGGGCCTAAAGTAATCTTTGGTGGATCTGAAAGAGGAATCATCAAAGGATTTGGTAACATTTCTTCAAACCAAATTACCATCACTCAAGTGGCTTATGTAAAAGGTTTGAAACACAACCTGATAAGCATAAGTCAGCTGAGTGATTTAGGATATGACATTTCATTTGTTAAGAATGGATGTCATATCAAAAGGTCAAGTGATCAAAAGATCATTTTAACAGGATATAGAAAGAGAAATGTTTATTGTCTTGATTTTAGGTGTGAGAACAAAGGTTCTCCTATTTGTCTTGTAGTTAATGAGAAAGCATCTCATTGTGTCAAATGGCACAAGTGGCCGGCTTATCTTAACTACAAAACAATTGGCCAACTATTTAGCAAAGAGTTAGTGAGGAATGATCCTCAAGTTAAGTGTATAAAGGAAGGGATATGTTCAGCTTATCAAAAGGGAAAGCAGACAAAATCCTCCTTTCATAGCCTTGAAAACAAGGATTCAGTGAGGTGTCTATACCTCTTACATATGAATCTTTTTGGTCCTATGCCAGTTCATAGTCTAGGTAGGAAGGTCTACACTTTTGTGGTCGTAGATGACTTTTCTAGATATTCCTGGGTGTTCTTTCTAAGACAGAAATCTTAAACCCCAAGTGTTTTACACAGTTTTGTCAGACAAATTCAGAATGAACTGGACAGTACATTGGTAAAAATCAGAAGTGACCATGATATTGAATTTCAATCTGAAAGTATGACAAGATTGTGTGAAGAGTTTGGGATTTTTCAAGAATTCTCCTCACCTAGAACACCTCAGCAAAATGGTATTACTGAAAGAAAGAATAGGACATTGATTGAGGCCGGTAGAACTCTATTGAGTGACACTTCTCTCCCAGAATATTTCTGGGCTGAGGCAGTAAACACTGCATGTCATGTACTCAACAGGGCTTCTATCACTAAGTGCCACAAAAAGACTCCCTATGAGATTATGAAAGGTAGAAAACCAAATTTATCCTATTTTAGGATCTTTGGTTGCAAGTGTAATATCCTTAATAATGGAATGTCTTATTTAACTAAGTTTGCTGCCAAATCCCAAGATGGGATATTTGTTGGGTATAACAATAATAGTAAGTCTTATAGACTCTACAACTTGATTACTCAGGTTGTAGAAGAATCTGTACATGTTGTATTTGATGAAACAAGATTAATCAACAGTTAGTTGCTTTGTAGTTCATGCAGTCCAACAGCTATAATCAATAGAATGGACAAACTTTCCATTGCAGAAGGCTCAACTGCAGATGAAGTATTGGAAAATGATGGCTACTGTCCAGGGGGAGTACAAGACTCTCTAGAAGCTGATGACAACCAAGAGGTGCAGCATAATGAAGAAACTAGAGGTGTTCAGCCAGAAGGAAGTCTACCTCCAGCTGTAAGACATCTAAAGGATCATCCAGCAAATCAGATAATTGGTGATCCAAGACATGGAGTGCAAACCAAAAGTAGAAATCTGAATACAGTCCTGCACTCAAGTTTTCTATCTCAACTGGAGCCAAAGAAATTTGAAGAAGCTATCCAAGACCAACACTCGATTAATGCAATACAAGAGGAGCTTAATCAGTTTAGAAGATGCAAGGTCTGGGAGTTGGTTCCTAAACCAAAAGACCACAACATCATTAGTACAAAGTGGATTTTTAGGAACAAGTTGGATAAGAATGAAGTTATTGTGAAGAATAAAGCAAGATTGGTTGCAAAAGGATACAGGCAAGAAGAGGGAATAGACTTTGATCAAACATTTGCCCCAGTAGCAAGACTGGAAGCAATCAGAATGTTCCTTGCCTATGCAGCATATCAAGGCTTCAAGGTATATCAAATGGATGTGAAATCAACATTCCTGAATGGTGATCTAAAAGAAGAAGTCTATGTAGAGCAGCCATCAGGTTTTGTAGATTCTCTTAAACATGGTTATGTTTATAGACTTAGGAAAGCATTGTATGGGTTAAAGCAAGCCCTAAGGGCTTGGTATGAAACCCTGTCTACTTTCCTTATTGAGAACAAATTCTCAAGAGGTAAAATAGACAAAACTCTATTCCTAACAGAATCTAAAGGGAAGATAATCTTAGTTCAGATCTATGTAGATGACATAATTTTTGGGTCTATAGAGAATAACCTTTGCAAGAAGTTTGCCAAACTTATGCAAGGGAAGTTTGAAATGAGCAGTATGGGGGAACTTAAGTTCTTCTTGGGACTCCAAGTAAGACAGACTGATGATGGATTGTCCATATCCCAGTCTAAGTTCACCAAGGAGTTAATTAAGAAGTATGGTATGGAATCATCCTCCACCAAGAGAACTCCTATGGGAACAAGTATGCCTATATACAAAGATGATGCAGGTAAACCTATAGATGAGTCTTTGTATAGAGGAATTATTGGCTCTCTATTATATCTCACTTCTAGTAGACCAGACATTATGTATGCAACATGTGTCTGTGCTAGGTACTAAGCATGCCTTAAAGAATCACATTATACTGCAGTCAAGAGAATTCTGAGATATCTAAAGGGCACTCCTAATCTAGGCCTTTGGTACCCTAGGAATGAAGATTTTCTACTAACAGGTTATTCAGATGCAGATTTTACAGGTTGTAGAGAAGATAGAAAAAGTACTACAGGTACATGCCAATTCCTGGGAGGAAGATTGATATCTTGGAGCAGTAAGAAGAAGACTAGTGTGGAAATATCCACAGCTGAGTCTGAATATGTGGCAGCAGGAAGTTGCTGTACACAGCTGTAGTGGATTCAACATCAGCTAATGGACTATGGTATTCAAGTAAGTAGAACACCTTTATTGTGTGATTCTAAAAGTGTCATTTCTATTGCAAACAATCCTGTTTCACATAGTAGGACTAAGCATATAGAGATAAAATACCATTTTCTTAGAGAACATGTAGAAAAAGAAGACATCTCATTAGAATTTGTTAAAACTGATTATCAAATTGTAGATGTATTTACAAAGCCTCTGGATGAAACTAAATTCAATAGATTTAAAATTGAATTAGGAATGCTGACCATAGGTTAGTTTACCAAATATTGGCTAAGTAAAATTTGTGTCGACACATTCAGTAATAAAGTGTCGACAAAAAAAAGTTATGTCGACAATTTAGGAAAATTGTGTCGACACAGAGTAAAAGTGTCGACACCTAAGGGACAAAGAGTCGACACATCCAGAAATTTAGTGTCGACACAACCAGAGTAATGGTGTCGACACTTACAGATTTTGTGTCGACACTTGTAATAAGAGTCGACACAGAATTTCTGATGAACTACTAAGTATCTCCAGTGTCGACATATCATCAATTGGTGTCGACACATAGTAGTCAGCGCCGTGGTCGAGACAATAGAAGTGTGTGTCGACACTTTTTAACAGTGTCGACACTTTTTAGACAGTTTTTGCCCGCCTTTTGATCTTCTTTGATTAGAAGGGTATAAATAGGTCAAGAACTTATTCTGTCGACACGCTCACCAGGGTTTCGATACAAAAACCTTGTGTCGACAATCTCTCTCCTCTCCAATCAAGCTTTCTCTTCATTCCAATGACGCCCAAGGTTGAAGACAACATCAATGAAGGATATGAGTTGGTTAGGCATGCATTTGACGATGCCGACTCAGAGATCAAACAGGTCATTTCACTTCTTACAGAAAATGCATTAGAATATCTTGTCTCTGAACCTACTAAGATATGGAAGAAAGAATTATTCGAGTTCTATACTGATGCATCACTGGACTCAACTGGGTTGAAGATCAAATCCACTGTACATGGAGAAAAAGTCAATCTATCTCAGAAAAGGTTGAGCAAGATTCTCCATCTTCCTAGAATACATGAGGAGGAAGAGGTGCCAGCCTCAAGGACCAGGGAGGCGCTTCAATGGTGTGGATTGGATCAAACCATAAAAATAGGATCTGCCATCAACAGGAATGGCAAGAATCATCAGGGGAAATTCCTGTCTGAAATAATAGGTAAAGTGATCTTATGTAAACCAGGTGGCCATGATAGGATATCAGCCTATATGTTCAGCCTGATGACAAGGGTAATCTTTAAAATTCAAACCAATTGGTCTGCAGTACTGTTTGATAGGATTAAAGAAGGAATCAAGAAGCCAAACTTGGCTAGGATCATGAGTCTGTACCTGGCTGGAATAATTCCAGAGGTCATGCAACAGATTCCTGGATCAAAGATAAACCACATGAGGAGAATGGACATAAGGTTATTCTCCAGGTGGGATAGAGTTCTTTCAAAAGAGATGCCTGAGCATGGTCATGAAGATGCACAAGACCAGGAAGAGCAAGTTAGAGCACAAGTTCAGGATCTAACTGTGACTACCCAAGTCCAGGAAGAGACTATATATGTACAGGTGCAGGGGGAGTCAATTACTGCACATTTGCAGGGGGGGACACATTCTGAACAAGTGCAAGAGGAAGAAAGAATCAATTTATTAGAGGACATTGTTCCTTAAACTGATCTTGATATTTCTGGAGTTGTTGCTGCTGCTGAGAAAGTACAATCTCCTGCTCTCACACAACAAGAATTCACTATTGAAGAGCTGTTTCCTGATCTTAGAGGAGAAGCAGATAAAATGGAGACCCTAAGATTTGAGGGGGAGCAAGTAAGGGTTGAGGGGGAGCAGGTTGATATAGAGGATGAGCAACATGGAGCTGAAAAAGAAATTTCTTCCACTCCTCAAGAGAGAGTTTATATTGAAAGTTCTTCAGAGTCTGAGCATGAACAAGTCAGGGAGGCCAAGAAAAGAAAACTTATGGTCTTTAAGAGAAGAAGTCAAAGCTATAAGAAGGCTCTCCAAACAACTACTTCACATTCTACTCCTGAGATTGATTACAGCAAGTACTTGGTTGACTTACAAGTAAAATTTGATGAGCAGAGATTGCTTCTAGAAAAATATGTGGATGAAAGCCAAAAAGCTCTTCAATATGATCTAGCCCAAGAGATAAAGTTTATCAGATTTGAGGTCAATCAAAATAAAAAAGAGATGACAGATTGCTTCCACAAGGGAGGCAATGCTATGGTATTTCTTGCCAAGCAACAAGAAGAAATAAAGAAGCAAGTGGATGAGATTGCAGTCAAACAAGGCTATGTCCATGGAAATCAAATAAGAATGAATGACAATCTGACTGAATCTCACAATGAGATAGTCACTGAGTTAACAAATGTTGTTACTGGAATGACAGCTGCAAGAACTAAAGAAATGGACGAATATGATAAGAAGCTACAGGCTGCCCTAGATTCAGTTAAAACTGTCATCACTTCATATCAAAAGTTAATTAGTGACAAGCTTCAAAAGTTAAAGCCATTCTTTAAAGATAGAATCAATTACCTGGATGGGCAAATAAGATTTCAGAAAGAGGACTTAAGAGATCATATGACCAGAGAAGTCATAAAGGGGGAGAGGGTGTTAGTGTATGCTGGCTCTGATCATGCCAAATGGGTAACCAACAGCATAAGAGCCACTCTGGGATATCCACCCTTGTGTGATGATGATAATATGACTGAGTCAGGGGTGCAACCAATTCTACTTGAAGGTGATCAACCTGAGGTTGCCCAAGTCATTTACCCTCTTACAGATATTGAAATGGTACATCAACAAGTTGAGTCTATGTACAACCCTCCTCTACCAGTTATAAATGTTATTATTGAAAAGGTTGATATGCCAGAAGCTGGTCTGAAAGCTCAGCAAGATGCTCTATTATCAAAGAAAAGATTTAGAGAGCAAGCAGAATTAAAGCCAGACTTTGAGCAGTGGAGCCCCACTTCAAAGAATATCATTTTAACTGCCTGGAAAGCTGTAAAATATCAAGTACATGAAAGGGAAAAATGGTACAATGAGCAAGAATGGCAAAAGTATGAAGCCAGGCAGGAGTTCATAGTTCAACACAGGAGAAAGGCTAAGATGGGGAAGCTACCTCCTGATACTCAGGAACCTAGCAAGTATTTCCCCAAGCCCTTTCATTATTTTGAAAGGCAAAGGATCAAGGCTGATGCACAAAAGAAAGCTGAGTTAAAAGGCAAGAAGCCTATTGAAGATACATAACCTATTGTGCAGGCTCAGATTAAATCTGGCAAAGGGATTGTCATCAAGGAGCCAGTCCAGCCTTAGTCTAAGTTTTACTAGTTTTTGTTCAAGAACTATGTAATTATTAGTTTGTTAAAGAAATCAATGTAAACAACTTGTAACAAATATTTTTGAGTTAATATACAAAACATTGTTCTGTGATCATTCTCTTTTACATCTTTATTCTGTGATGTAACAATGATATGTGTTTTGTTATAAAGTACCCTGTAATATAGTGCTTATATACATCATCAGGTTTATTTTCTAAGTGGTGTATATCATTGGCTAAAGGGTTATGACTTCTCCAAATAGGGGGAGATTGTTGGGTACATTGAAAAATGTATACCTAATTTGGAGAAGCCTCACTTAGTTCAATGATATACATCAAGGTGTATTTGATGTTATTTTGAGTTTATATGTACAGGTTAAGAATTTGCTAGAATGTAGGAAAAATATTCTAAGTCCATATGTCAACACCTGAGGAAGCTGTGTCGACACTTCAGTAAGATTGTGTCGACACTTGGAAATGGTTGTGTCGACTCATTGGCTAAAGAGTTATGACTTCTCCAAATAGGGGGAGATTGTTGGGTACATTGAAAAATGTGTACCTAATTTAGAGAAGCCTCACTTAGCTCAATGATATACATCAAGGTGTATTTGATGTTATTTTGAGTTTATATGTGCAGGTTAAGAATTTGCTAGAATGTAGGAAAAATATTCTAAGTCCATATGTCAACACCTGAGGAAGCTGTGTCGACACTTCAGTAAGATTGTGTCGACACTTGGAAATGGCTGTGTCGACACTTCAGTGAGTTTTTGTCGACACCGGGAGGCCGTGTCGACACACAGAAGATTATAGTCGACATCAAATGTGTCGACACCGGGAGGCTGTGTCGACACACAGAGGCAGAGTCGACAACAACTGTGTCGACACCTGGAGGATGTGTCGGCACACGCTATGTTCTGATTCTACATCAACTGTGTCGACACACAGGACTTGTGTCGACACACAGCTGAGTCTAGACCAAGTTAATTGCTGATGAATGGTGAAGTGTTTGTGTCGACACAAATAATCAGTGTCGACACATTCTCAAGATGCAGTGTCAAGAAGCTGTGTCGACATCAAGGCAGCTATGTCGACATCACCAAAGGCTGTGTCGACACTTAAGTCACTTGTGTCGACACATATTGATAGATGGTCTCGACACTTTATGACAGTCAGTCTCGACGCTTTGCTGACAGAGACAAAGGCTCAAGAACTGTTTGAAGACTTGACAGCTGTGAGTTACAACAGGTTTACTGAAGCTGTCATACTTGTCAGAAGTTAGTTAGAAACCGGATCAGCCGGTTACCATGGATGAAGTCTATAAATAGATGGATTCAGAAGAAGAAAGCAGGATAGAAAAGACAATACACACAACTAACACATCTATTGTGAGGTTGATCTCTTATCAAGAAAGTACAAGTCACAAAGAAGAAGATCTTCGTGAGAAGATCTAAGAAGACGTTCTGAAGTAGTTTTCTATTCAGATTCTGTCTAAGTTGAATTCAATCAAGAATTCAGAAGTATCTTCAAGAGGTTTGGATAGAGAGAGATCCAGCTATTTGAAGACAAGAAAGAGACATTCACAGGTCTCTCAAGAAGCAGATACTGAACTAATCTGTCAAGAAGATTCAGATCTATTTCTGAAGTCTAAGAAAGAAGCTGCCAGTCAGTTATATTCAAAGGAAATCAACCCAACTAAGTTCAGATTCAAGAAGCTTTAAGAAAGCTAAGATTAAGTTGATTTCAACCATCAGCTTGTTCAAGAAGCTGATCAATAAAGTTCTTATCCCTTCTCTCTCAACAGGGGTAAGAGATTATAAAATTCCTTATCAAATTCTGTAGGATCTATTCATAGATCTGAGTTGTAAGCCTATTTTATAAAGGCTGAGTGTAAAAGATTTATTCTCTGAGTGGTAGGGCTGTTTATACCTGAGTTGTAGGAAAAGGTATTCTTTGAGTTGTAGGCCTTGTGACAAGGCTGAGGTAGGGCTGTTTATGCCTGAGTTGTAGGAAAAGGTATTCTTTGAGTTGTAGGCCTTGTGGCAAGGCTGAGGTAGGACTGTTTATGCCTGAGTTATAAGAGAAGGTATTCTCTGAGTTGTAGGCCTTGTGACAAGGCAGAGGTAGGGCTTGTTAGCCTAAGTTGTAGGAATATGGAGACATTCTGAGTTGTAGGAATCCTTCTGGATTCTGAGCTAAAGGAAGAAGTTAGGCCGACTCTAGCATACTGCTAGATAGGTGAAGGGGGAAAGTGGATGTAACCAGACCTTGGGGAACCACTATAAATCTGTGTGCAATCTGTGATGTGTGTATGATTGTGATTGCTGTGCTGTGTTAGCTATAGAAATATCTGATTTATTCAAAGAACTGTAGTTATATTCTTCCTTAAGTTAAATCAAGGAAAAGTACATATTCACTCCCCCTCTAGGTGTTTAGGTAGTCTTGAAAGTAAAACTATCAGGCGGGTCCCGCTCCCTCCCCTCATGGGGGAAAACCGCCACCACCGGGAGAATCGCTGTCGTCGGGCGGCTTAACCGCCGTCGGCGGCCGACCCTTCCGGCCTCCGCCACGGCCGGCCTCGACGTCGGGGCGGCTGCAGCAAGCCGCCGGCTAGGCCGCGACCGGCGTAGCCTCGGCCGTCCATGGCTGGCCAATCCGCGACCAAGACCGGCCGCTTCAGATCATTGGCAAGGCAACGGCCGGCCTCGGCGATCTACCGCGGTTGGGCCGTGGCCGACCACGACCACCCTAGCCGCGGCCGGCCTTGCCGCGGCCGGGCCGCGGCCTGGCCGCGGCCGGCCATGCCGCGGGTGGGCCGCGACCGGCCATGCCGCAGCCGACCGCCCTAGCCGCGGCCGGCCCCCTGGAGGACCGCCGCCATCAGCCACCCGACTGGCCGCCCCCGCCGCCGCCGCCATGGCGGCTCGCCGCCGTGGGAGGCCTCCCCACCGCCCGATTAAGGGGAGGCCCTCCTTGCCGTCCAATCAAGGGGGTAACCACCCATTACCCCACCACTTTAGTGGTGGGGCCCGCCATGATCCTCCTCTAGAGGCTATAAAAGGACCCCCAGGGGCTCCTCATTTCTCATCTTTTTCTCTTCTCCGGGTTGTCTCCTTCTTCCTCAGGTGAGAGCTCACCTGCCTCCTCCACCGAGTCGGCCACCGCTCGCCGTGAACCACCAGCAACCGCCATCGACCACCAGCGGCCGCCACTGACCACCAGCTACTCTCAGCGGCTATAAGCACCCCACCAGTACGCTGTCAGCAAAAGGACGCCCAAGACCTCGAGAAAGCCGAAGGAAGAAGGCATCCGAAGCCAGCAAGCGCGCGCCGCCCTGAGCGCACGCACCAGAAACGTCCCGCACATTCCCGCGTCTAAGTCACTTCCGCGGTGCAGTCTGTTGTCCGCAGGAAGCTATAGTCTCTCTCTCTCCCCCCAAGTTGTAACGGGAGCGGTCTGTCGCCCCGATTCACCAAACATACTGTAATCACCCGAAGATAGTGAAATTTGACCGACACAGACCCGATCACGTGGTTTTTTACCCATTTAAGGGATTTTTCCACGTCATCAAGACTTGTGTCTACTGTTCATCTTCATTGACTGTGTGCGCGCTCGACCGTTCCGTTAGCTAAGACGATTCAAGTTAATCCGGTCCGACCGGAACATCGAGTTAGCCGGCAACATACCTTAATCAAAAGATTTGAGGAAATTATGATAGAGATTTTGGAGATAAAAAATTTCGAATTTTACAACTTTGAACAAGAATTGCATAGTAAAATATGCTCCAATTGCAAGACTCATGAAAACGAGAGGAACAATTTTGAAAAGTTGACAAATTCCGATAATTTTTATTTATTTTTTATTGGTCTGCCCATATCTATCTATCTTTAGAATACATTTTTAAATAATTTATTTTTTGAATTTCTTATCAGTAAAATGGTCTGCATAGGAGTCTTGATTGGATTAGAGGAACGCGGTTAATGACCTGGATGTTATCTGGTGAAAATAATAATTATAATTTTTTTAAAAAAAAAAAAGGGCGACAGCGACGCCGGGAACGATTCTTCTCCTCATTCTTCATTTCCCACTTGAATCATTTTTGTATTTTTATGTGATTACGCAATATGACTAATTTAAGCACGAGCTTGATTTTTATTGGGTGTAGTCGGCTGGTGATGAGGTTAAGCCTCACAGCGGATTTGCCGGCTGGCTAATTATTAATTACTAAAAATATTTAGTCAGAACCCCAGAGTACTAATACAAAAATTAAACACGTCATTATCAGCCCATGTGCCCTTCATCCCTCTGGCCGTCTGTGTATTGCCTGGCGGACCAATTCCGGTGATACGAGGATTCTAACGAAATGGAAGGAATTCATTTCAGGATTCAGATAGAGTGGAGTAGGATTTGACGGGTTCAGTTTTTTTAGGCTTTTATATTTTTCTTTTAAGTAAAAAAATGTAAGCCATTAGATGTATTGTCATTAGATCCATTCTGGTGATGATGAATAATGCTACGTTGCTAATTAATCTGCACGGTTTCTCCGCAGGCAGCACCGAGGAATGTGGTGTTGCAGGAATTAATTATGCGTTCACCGGCCTATAGTTGAACGGCCGTCACCGGCTTAAGTTCCGATCCACCGTCTGGCCAGTGAAAAAGACTTGAGGAATTAACATCGCCGTCGCCGGAAAATAGCACCGGCGTGCATCCACAAAGGCCCGAAGGCATAGCTTCTGAAGAATTATGGTTGGATAAACATGATAAAGAGAGATGTCCGGCTTAGGGTTTAGAGTTGGGTTGGGTTATGGGCAAATCAATTTTGACTAATGGCAGCTCATGATTAATGACAAATCAGAAATATTAACGTCAAACCAAAATCTTTAATGTCAAATCAAATTATTATTTGCAGTCAAACATTAAAATTAAAAATTTAACTAAACATATTAATCAAATATAAAGTTCATACTTCAAATATAAACTCCATAATTAAATATAAACTCCATAATGAAATATAAACTCCATAGTTGAAACCAAATATAAAGTCCAAATTAAGCTCAAAAATTTCAATATGTAATCCATCTTAAAGCTTCATCCTGCAAAAAAACAATTCATTAATTCAAATATATTTATTAAAATATGCATAAAGCCTTGAGAGAAATTATAATGCTAATCTTGATGGGGTTCCCTTGAATTTTCTAAGTAAAACCGGAAAAATTTGGTCCAAAGACACAGGGGCAAACTAACCCGATCAGACCAGCTGCAAGCCACCTTCACCCAAAAGGTCCTAAAGCATTTAAGAAGAGGGTAGACCGCGTGCAAGGACAGCGCGAGGGCACGACGCGCCGACGCAGCGCGTGCACACGCACACCACACGCGGCCGCTCCCGCGCACGTGCACCTGCCCCCCCACGCTTCAGCGTATGCCCCTCCGCACGCGCGCTCTAGCGTACGCCCCCTCCCCCCGCGCGTGCTCCAGTGTACACGCCCACCCCAGCGCGCGCTCCAGCGTACGCACCCCCCCCCCCCCCCCCCCCCGCGCTGCGCACTCCAGCGTACACACCACGCAGTCCCTCGCACAGGGGAGGCGGCGGCGGCCGTCGTCGCCGCCGCCACCGGTGACCCTTGCCATCCCCGACTGCCTCCTTCGCCTCCGGCCGCTACCGTCGCCTCCGGGCACCATTCCCAGCCGCCCAAGCTGTTCGGAAAGAAGGGGGCACTCTCATCATTTCGACAAAATTGACAATCAGTGTGATCGAAATAGAGCGACGTCATTCGTCAGCATAAATCACACCCCGACACAATTACCACAATGACCCTCCAAAAAACTATAAATAGGCCCCCAGAACTTCATTTCAGGGAAGGCAACTTAAAAAGCATGGGAGAGTTCTGAGGTTTTTTTTGTGAGATCGTGGATTTAGGCTGATTCTCCGCTCAGGAATTTTCTCTGCTCTCCTCCTTGCTCTACGGTTTCCTCACGCCTCAAGTAACGTCAATCGCCTTCGCAAGAGCGTTCCCATCCAGGCTCCGCATCAACGAGAGCTCTCCCTTCAAAAGCTACGTGGGCTTAGAAGATTTTCCAGCCAGAACGCTTCCACCAAGATTCTGTGAATTCAACGTCATCTCAAGGCCAGAGCGCTTCCATCGAGACTTTGAAGACTTAGTCGTTTCTTTCTCGTCGAATTTCATTCTCTACACATGTAACGGAGTAGAGGCCTATCGCCCTCCGAGATCAAACACCAACCTTTGTAAATGATAGTTTTACTTTCAAGACCACCTAAACACCTAGAGGGGGGGGGGGGGTGAATAGGTTCTAATACTTGTTTTAACTTAAGGCAGAATATAACTACAGTTCTTTGAATAAATCAGATATTTTTATAGCTAACACAACACAACAATCACAATCATACACACATCAAAGATTGTACACAGATTTATAGTGGTTCCCCAAGGTCTAGGTACATCTACTTTCCCCCTTCACTTATCTAGCAGTGTGCTAGATTCGGCCTAACTTCTTCCTTTATCTCAGATCCTCAGATCGTACAACTAAGAACCCTGAAAGGTTCCTACAACTCAGAACCCTATAAGGTTCCTACAGCTCATGCTAACAAGCCCTACCTAAGCCTTGCCACAAGGCCTACAACTCAGAGAATACCTTCTCTTACAACTCAGGCGTAAACAACCCTACCACTCAAAGAACAAATCTCCTACGCTCAGCCTTTATAAAACAGACTTACAACTCAGATCTATAAATAGATCCTACAGAATTTGAAAAGGAATTATATAATCTCTTACCCCTGTTGAGAGAGTAGGGATAAGAACTTTCTTGAGCAGCTTCTTGAAGAGGTTGATGGCTGAAATCAACTTGATCTTAGCTTTCTTCAAAACTTCTTGAATCTGAACTTAGTTGGGTTGATTTCCTTTGAATATAACTAACTGGCAGCTTCCTCCTTAGATTCCAGAAATAGATATGAATCTTCTTGACAGAATAGTTCAGTATCTGCTTCTTGAGAGACCTGTGATTGTCTCCTTCTTGACTTCAAATAGCTGGAACTCTCTCTTTCCAACCTCTTGAAGATACTTCTGAATTCTTGATTGAATTCAACTTAGACTGAATCTGAGTGGATGATCACTTCAGAATGTCTTCTTAGATCTTCTCACGAAGATCTTCTTCTTTGTGACTTGTACTTTCTTGATCAGAGATCAATCTCTAATTGTGTTAGTTGTGACAATGATCAATCTATATCTTTCCTTCTTTTGAATCCATCTATTTATAGACTTCATCCATGGTAACCGGCTGATCCAGTTTATAACTAACTTCTGACAAGTCTGATAGCTTCAGTAAACCTGGTGTAACTTATAGCTGTCAAGTCTTCAAATAGTTCTTGAGCCTTTGTCTCTGTCAGCAAAGCGTCGAGACTGACTATCATAAAGTGTCAAGACCATCTGTCAATATGTGTCGACACAAGTTACTTAAGTGTCGACACAGCCTTTAGTGATGTCGAAATAGCTGTCTTGATGTCAACACAGCTTCTTGACACTGCATCTTGAGAATGTGTCGACACTGATTATTTGTGTCGACACAAACACTTCACTATTCATCAGCAATCAACTTGGTCTAGACTCTGCTGTGTGTCGACACAAGTCTTGTGTACCGACACAGTTTATGTAGACTCAGAAAATAGCGTGTGTCGACACTGCCTCCAGGTGTCGACACAGTTGTTGTCGACTCTGCCTCTATGTGTCGACACAGCCTCCTAGTGTCGACACAGTCGATGTCGACTATAATCTTTTGTGTGTCGACACTGCCTCCCAGTGTCAACACAAACTCACTGAAATGTCGACACAGCCATTTCCAAGTGTCGACACAATCTTACTAAAGTGTCGACACAATCTTACTAAAGTGTCGACACAATCTTACTAAAGTGTCGACACAATCTTACTAAAGTGTCGACACAACTTCCTCAGGTGTCAACATATGGACTTAAAATCTTTTTCCTGCATTCTAGCACATTCTTAACCTGCACATATAAACTCAAAATAATATCAAATACACCTTGATGTATATCATTGAGGTAAGTGAGGCTTCTCTAAATCAGATACACATTTTCCAATGTACCAAAGAATCTCACCCTATTTGGAGAAGTCATAACCCTTTAGCTAATGATATACACCACTTAGAAAATAAACATGATGATGTACATAAGCATTATATCACATGGTACTTTATAAATAAAACACATATCATAGATACATCACAGAATAAAGATGTAAAATAAAATGATCACAGAACAATGTTTTGTATATTAACTCAAAAAATGTTTGTTACAAGATGTTTATATGGATTTATTTAACAAACTAACAATTACATAGTTCTTGGACAAAAACTAGTAAAACTTAGACTAAGGCTGGACTGGCTCTTTGATGACAATTCCTTTTCCAGATTTAATCTGAGCCTGCACAATAGGTTATGTATCTTCAATAGGCTCCTTGCCTTTCAACTCAGCTTTCTTTTGTTCTTTAGCCTTGATCTTTTGCCTTTCAAAATAATGAAAAGGCTTGGGAAAATACTTGCTAGGTTCCTGAGCATCAGGAGGTAGCTTCCCCATCTTAGCCTTTCTCCTGAATTGAACTATGGCCTCCTGCCTGGCTTCATACTTTTGCCACTCCTGCTCATTATACCATTTGCCTCTTTCATGAACTTGGTCTTTGACAGCTTTCCAGGCAGTTAATATGATATTCCTTGAAGTGGGGCTCCACTGCTCAAAGTCTGGCTTTAGCTCTGTTTGCTCCCTGAATCTTTTCTTTGATAATAGAGCATCTTGCTGAGCTTTCAGACCAACTTCTGGCATATCTACCTTTTCAATAATAACATTTGTAACTGGTGGAGGATGGCTGTACATAGACTCAACTTGTTGATGTACCATTTCAATATCTGCAGGTGGGTAAATGACTTGGGCAACCTCAGGTAGATCACCTTCAAGTAGAGCTATTTGCACACCTGAATCAGCCACATTATTATCATCACACAAGGGTGGATATCCTAGAGTCGCTCTAATGCTGTTGGTTACCCATTTGACATGATCAGATCCAGCATAGGCTAACACCCTCTCCCCCTTTATGACTTCTCTGGTCATATGATCTCTTAAGTCCTCTTTTTGAAATCTTATTTGTCCATCCAGGTAATTGATTCCATCTTTAAAGAATGGCTTTAACTTTTGGAGCTTGTCACTAATTAACTTCTCTGATGAAGTGATTGCAGATTTAACTTAATCTAGGGCAGCCTGTAGCTTCTTATCATATTCTTCTATTTCTTTAGCCCTTGCAGCAGTCATTCCAGCAACAACAGTTGTTAACTCAGTGACTATGACATTGTGAGATTCTGTCAGATTGTCATTCATTCTTATTTGATTTTCAAGGACATAGCCTTATTTGACAGCAATCTCATCCACTTGCTTCTTTATTTCTGCCTGTTGTTTTGCAAGAAATACCACAGCATTGCCTCCCTTATGAAAGCAATCTGTCATCTCTTTTTTATTTTGATTGACCTCAAATCTGATAGACTTTATCTCTTGGGCTAGATCAAATTGAAGAGCCTTTTGGCTTTCATCCACATATTTTTCTAGAAGCAATCTCTGCTCATCAAATTTTACTTGTAAGTCAACCAAGTACTTGCTGTAATCAATCTCAGAGTAGAATGTGAAGTAGTTGTTTGGAGAGCCTTCTTATAGCTTTGACTTCTTCTCTTAAAGACTATTAGTTTTCTTTTCTTGGCCTCCCTGACTTCTTCATGCTCAGACTCTGAAGAAATTTCAATATGAACTCTCTCTTGAGGAGTGGAAGAAATTTCTTTCTCAGCTCCATGTTGCTCCTCCTCAGTATTAACCTACTCCCCCTCAATTCTTACTTGCTCCTTGACTTGATCCTCTTCATTTTTATCTGCTGCTCTTTCAAGATCAGGAAACAACTCTTCAAGAATGAATTCTTGTTGAGTGTGAGCAGGAGATAGTACTTTCTCAGTAGCAGCAGCAACTCCAGAAATATCTAGATCAGTTTGAGGAATAATGTCCTCTGATAAATTGATTCTTTCTTCCTCTTGCACTTGTTTAGAATGTGTCTCCCCTTGCAAATGTGCAGTAATTGGCTCCCCCTACACCTGTACAGATATAATCTCTTCCTGGACTTGGGTAGTCCCAGTCTGATCCTGATCTTGTTCTCTAACTTGTGCTACCTGTTCTTGTTCATTTTCATGACCATGCTCAAAAATGTTATGCACTGGGGATTTTGCTGCAGTCTCTTGCCTGTCTACATCAGGCATCTCCTTTGAAAGAAATCTATCCCATCTTGAGAATAACCTTATGTCCATTCTCCTCATGTGATTTATCTTTGTTCCAGGAATCTGTTGCATCACCTCTGTAATTATTCCAGCCAGGTACAGACTCATGATCCTAGCCAAGTTTGGCTTCTTGATTCCTTCTTTTATCTTATCAAACAGTATTGCAGACCAATTGGTTTGAATCTTAAAAAGATTACCCTTGTCATCAGGCTGAACATATAGGCTTATATCCTATCATGACCACCTGGTTTACATAAGACCACTTTTCCTACTATTTCAGATAGGAATTTCCCTTGATGATTCATGCCTTTTCTGTTGATGGCAACTCCTATCTTTAAGGTTGGATCCAATCCACACCATTGAAGCGCCTCCTTGGTCCTTGAGGCTGGTACCTCTTCCTCATCTTGTATTCTAGGAAGATGAAGAATCATGCTCAATCTCTTTTGAGACAACTTGACTTTTTCTCCATGTACAGTGGATTTGATCTTCAATCCTATTGAGTCCATTGATGCAGCAGTATAGAACTCGAATACTTCTTTCTTCCATATCTTTATAGGTTCAGAGACAAGATATTCTAATCCATTATCTGCAAGAAGAGAAATGACCTGTTTGATCTCTGGTGCGGCATCGTCGAATGCATGCCTAACCAACTCATACCCTTCATTGATGTTGTCTTCAACCTTGGGTGACATTGGAATGAAGAGAAATCTTGGTTGGAGAGAAGAGAGATTGTCGACACAAGGTTTTTGTCTCGAAACCCTGGTGAGCGTGTCGACAGAATAAGTTCTTGACCTATTAATACCCTTCTAATCAAAGAAGGTCAAAAGGCGGGCAAAAATAGTCTAAATGTGTCGACACTGTTGGAATGTGTCGACACAAACTCCTAATGTCTCGACAATAAAGATGACCTCTATGTGTCGACACCAATTGATGATATGTCGACACTAGACATACTTAGTAGTTCATCAGAAATTCTACGTCGACACTTAGTATAAGTGTCGACACAAAATCTGTAAGTGTCGACACCATTACTCTAGTTGTGTCGACATTACATTTTTGGATGAGTCGATTCTTTGTCCCTTAGGTGTCGACACATTTTCTCTGTGTCGACACAATTTTCCTGAATTGTCGACATGACTTCTCTGTGTCGACACTTTATCACTGAATGTGTCGACACCATTTTACTTAGCCAATTTTTGGTAAACTAACCTATGGTCAGCATCCCTAATTCAATTTTAAATCTATTGAATTTAGTTTCATCCAGGGGCTTAGTAAATACATCTGCAATTTGAAAATCAGTTTTAACAAATTCTAATGAGATGTCTTCTTTTTCTACATGTTCTCTTAGAAAATGGTATCTTATCTTTATATGCTTTGTCCTACTATGTGAAACAGGATTGTTTGCAATAGAAATGACACTTTTAGAATCACACAATAAAGGTGTTCTACTTACTTGAATACCATAGTCCCTTAGTTGATGCTGAATCCACAACAGCTGTGCACAGCAACTTCCTGCTGCCACATATTCAAACTCAGCTGTGGACATTGCCACACTAGTCTGCTTCTTACTGCTCTAGGATATCAACCTTCCTCCCAAGAATTGGCATATACCTGTAGTACTTTTTCTATCTTCTCTACAGCCTGCAAAATCTGCATCTGAATAACCTGTTAGTAGAAAATCTCCATTCCTAGGGTACCAAAGGCCTAGATTAGGTGTGCCCTTTAGATATCTCAAAATCCTCTTTACTGCAGTATAATGTGATTCTTTGGGGCATGCTTGGTACCTAGCACAGACACATGTAGCATACATAATGTCTGGTCTACTAGCAGTGAGATATAATAGAGAGCCAATTATTCCTCTATACAAAGACTCATCTACAGGTTTGCCTGTATCATCTTTGCATATAGGCATACTTATTCCCATAGGAGTTCTCATGGTGGAGGATGATTCCATACCATACTTCTTAATTAACTCCTTGGTGAACTTAGACTGGGATATGGACAAGCCATCTTCAGTCTGTCTTACTTGGAGTCCCAAGAAGAGCATAAGTTCCCCCATACTGCTCATTTCAAACTTTCCTTGCATAAGTTTGGCAAACTTCTTGCAAAGATTGTTCTCAGTTGACCCAAAAATTATGTCATCTACATAGATCTGAACTAAGATTATCTTACCATTAGATTCTCTTAGGAATAGAGTTTTGTCTATTTTACCTCTTGAGAATTTGTTCTCAATAAGGAAAGTAGACAGGGTTTCATACTAAGTTCTTGGGGCTTGCTTTAACCCATACAATGCTTTCCTAAGTCTATATACATAACCAGGTTTAAAAAAATCTACAAAACTTGATGGCCGCTCTACATAGACTTCTTCTTTTAGATCACCATTCAGGAATGCTGATTTCACATCCATTTGGTATACCTTGAAGCCTTGATATGTTGCATAGGCAAGGAACATCCTGATTGCTTCCAGTCTTGCTACTGGGGAAAATGTTTGATCAAAGTCTATTCCCTCTTCCTGCCTGTATCCTTTTGCAACCAATCTTACTTTGTTCTTCACAATAACTCCATTCTCATCCAACTTGTTCCTAAAAATCCACTTTGTACCAATGATGTTGTGGCCTTTTGGTTTAGGAACTAGATCCCAGACCTTGCATCTTCTAAACTGATTAAGCTCCTCTTGCATAGCATTAATCCAGTGTTGGTCTTGGATAGCTTCTTCAAATTTCTCCGGCTCTAGTTGAGATAGAAAGCTTGAGTGCAGGACTGTATTCAGATTTCTGCTTCTGGTTTGCACTCCTTGTCTTGGATCACCAATTATCTGATTTGCTGGATGATCCTTTAGATATCTTACAGCTTGAGGTAGACTTCCTTCTGGCTGAACACCTTCAGTTTCTTCATTATGCTGCACCTCTTGGTTGTCATCAGCTTCTAGAGAGTCTTGTACTCCCCCTAGACAGTAGCCATCATTTTCCAATACTTCATCTGCAGTTGTGCCTTCTGCAATGGAAAGCTTGTCCATTCTATTGCTTATACCTGTTAGACTGCATGAACTACAAGACAACTCACTGTTGATTAATCTTGTTTCATCAAATACAACATGTACAGATTTTTCTACAACCTGAGTAATCAAGTTGTAGACTCTATAAGCCTTACTATTTATGCTGTACCCAACAAATATCCCATCTTGGGATTTGGCAGCAAACTTAGTTAGATAATATTTGCCATTGTTAAGGATATAACACTTGCAACCAAAGATTATAAAATAGGATAAATTTGGTTTTCTACCTTTCATGATCTTATAGGGTGTCTTTTTGTGGCTTTAGGTAATAGAGGCCCTATTGATCACATGATATGCAATACTAACTGCCTCAGCCCAGAAATATTCTGGGAGAGTAGTGTCACTCAATTGAGTTCTACCTGCTTCAATCAATGTCCTATTCTTTCTTTCAACAATACCATTTTGCTGTGGTGTTCTAGGTGAGGATAATTCTTGGAAAATCCCAAATTCTTCACATAATCTTATCATACTTTCAAATTGAAATTCAGTGCCATGGTCATTTCTGATTTTGACCACTGTACTGTTCAGTTCATTCTGAATTTGTTTGACAAAATTATGTAAAACACCTTGGGTTTCAGATTTCTGTCTCAGAAAGAACACCCAGGAATATCTAAAATAGTCATCTACAACCACAAAAGTGTAGAACTTCCTACCTAGACTATGAACTGGCATAGGACCAAAAAGATCTATATGTAAGAGATATAGACACCTCACTGAATCCTTGTTTTCAAGGCTATAAAAGGAGGATTTTATCTGCTTGCCCTTTTGACAGGCTGAACATATCCCTTCCTTTATACACTTAACTTGAGGACAATTCCTCACTAACTCTTTGCTAAATAGTTTGCCAATTGTCTTGTAGTTAAGATGGGCCAGCCTCTTGTGCCATTTGACACAATGAGATGCTTTCTCATCAGCTACAAGACAAATAGGAGAACCTTTGTTCTCACACTCAAAATTGAGACAATAAACATTTCTTTTTCTATACCTAGTCAATATGACCTTTTGATCACTTGACCTTTTGATATGACATCCATTCTTAACAAATGAAATATCATATCCAAGATCACTCAGCTGACTTATGCTTATCAGGTTGTGTTTCAAACCTTTTACATAAGCCACTTGAGTGATGGTAATTTGGTTTGAAGAAATGTTACAAAATCCTTTGATGATTTCTCTTTCAGATCCACCAATGATTACTTTAGGCCCATCCTTGATAGGTGTGTACTCCTTCAGCAACCCCTTTATTCCAGTCATGTGCCTGGAACATCCACTGTCCAAGTACCATATAGGGGCATGACAACTTGGACTTTCCTGCAATACAGAATTACTTTCCCTTAGAACCCAAGTAAGTCTTGGGTCCTTGGTTCAAGTTAGCACCATTCATATCAAAACTACCAGCAGCTCTTCTAACTAGTAGACTGTTGTTCTTCCTGACACTTATGTTATGCCAGCAGTCTAAGGCAAAATGGCTTGTCTTGCCACAACACCAGCATTCATACTTGTTGTATCTAGGTCTAGATACATTTTTGGTTGAAAATTTTTGTTCTGTGCTGGTGCTGCTGCAGCTACACCCACTGGTTTCTTATAACCATGGGGTTTATGAACATGGGCTTCCTTATTGACATAAGCACCATTGTCATTCAGAACTTCAGTCTTATTATGACCTTGAGTATTCTTAAAGTCATACTTGTTAGAAGGCTCATGCACCTTTCTAAAAACTACAGGGACTTTAAAATTCAATGGCTGAATAGAGTCTTTTCCCTTTCTCTTGAAATGGGCAGTCCTGGTGTTACCTTTATAGCCTATTCCAGCCTTACCCTTTTGAGCCACAAACTCATTTATTAAGGGTAAGACTGATTTTGGCTTAGAGTAACTAGCCACCAAATCTTTCTCTACTTGAAGTCTGACTTCCAGACTTTTAATTAGATCATTTTTATATGTGATTGTACCCATCTGAATAATAGTAATAGTTTTCAGCTTGGCAACCTCATTCATTTGTTGATCCAATTCTTTCTCTAAACCAGATGCAATCATCTTAAGATCTGCAATTTCCTTAGCCTGATTTTTGGCCAGGTTTTTGCTTTTCTTAAGTGCCTGCAATAAGTCCCCATATTCATCTATCAACTGATGAATATCTCCTTTAGATTTTGATCCATCCTCATCACTTGATGAAGATGAATCTGACTCTGAACCAGTACTGTAATAAGAAATTCTAGAATTACTTTGTACCTTACTGGGACCAGGCTGATCCTGGCACTTGTTGTCTTCTGATTCAGCCATCAGTCCCATGCACTGATGGTCTTCTTGTTCTTAGATGGAGTTCAACAATTGCATAAACTCATCTTCTTCACTAGCTGCATACAGTCCAATGTATGCTTCAGCTTCAGATTCTGACTCTGAGGAGGATTGATCTGTAAGACTCTTCTCATTCTTAGCAACAAAGGATTTCTCCTTTTTGCCCTTTTGTTGAGTCTTCTTTCTGTCTGCTGACTCCTTCCTCTTTTCTGGACACTCAGCCACCACATGTCCAGGCCTATTGCAGCAATAACAAACAATTTTTGATGTTGTAGCTTTGCTGGGCTTAGACCTGCTTCTTTCCTTTCTTGATGATTTTCTCTTTTGATAGTAGTCATCAACAGGCTGTGATGTGGAGGGCCTTAACTTCCACTGCTTCTTATTCAAGAACCTCTGAAACTGCCTTGTAAAGGCTGTAAAATCTGCATCTGAATCACTACTTTCTGAGTTCTGATTGTCTGAATTTTTTGAGTTAACTTCAGCAACTTCCTTAGGAGGTGATGGAGACATCCTTCTGCTCTTTCTAGTGGCTTCAACCTTGAAGGCCACTGACTTCTCTCTATGCTCTCCTTTTGTATTTCTTTCTTCCTCCTTCCTAGCTATTAATTGCATTTCATATGATAACAACTTTCCAAATAAGGTTGGAGAAGAAATGTCTGCTAGTTTGGCCACTTCTCTAATAGCACAAATCTTGGTATCCCAGTCCTTTGTCAAGGATCTTAGGAATTTGTCATTCAGCTCATATGTACTGAAGACCCTTCCATAGGACATCAGTTCATTGACTATCCTGTAGAATTTCTTCTAGCATTCAGATATGCTATCAGACTTCCCTTGTCTGAAACTCTCATATTCTTGGTTGAGCATAGACTTTCTGTCTTGTCTAACTTCTTCAGAACCCTCCATGTAGACAATAAAAGTGTCCCACATTTCCTTGGAGGTTTTGCAGTGAATCAAATTTTGGAAAGTAGAATCATCTATGGCACTCACTATGATATTCTAAGCTCTTTTATCCATAGTTGCCAGTATTATCTCATCCTTAGTCATTTCAGAAAAATCTTTAGGAGTTCTCTGATTTTCATCTAGAACAAACACATTCATTGGGATATATGGACCTTCTTTTACTGTGATATATATCCTTGGGTCAGAGGCCTCCATAAAAAATCTAACCCTTTCTTTCAATATTCCAAAAATCTCTTTCCTGCAGATGGGTAATTTCATTGACCCTAGTTCCTTGTGATTCTCTCCACAACCCATTTTCTTGATTCTTGATTCTGCCTTAGGGATCTAACTCAGACTGTTAAGTCCTTCTTTGAGCATTCTCCCTATGATACCACTTGATAGTTTTACTTTCAAGACCACCTAAACACCAAGAGGGGGGGTGAATAGGTTCTAATACTTGTTTTAACTTAAGGCAGAATATAACTACAGTTCTTTGAATAAATAAAATATTTCTATAGCTAACACAGCACAATAATCACAATCATACACACATCACAGATTGCACACAGATTTATAGTGGTTCCCCAAGGTCTTGGTACATCCATTTTCCCCCTTCACCTATCTAGCAGTGTGCTAGATTCGGCCTAACTTCTTCCTTTATCTCAGATCCTCAGATCCTACAACTCAGAAACCTGAAAGATTCCTACAACTCAAAACCCTATAAGGTTCCTACAGCTCATGCTAACAAGCCCAACCTTAGCCTTGCCACAAGGCCTACAACTCAGAGAATACCCTCTCCTACAACTCAGGCATAAACAACCCTACCACTTAGAGAACAAATCTCCTACACTCAGCCTTTATAAAACAGGCTTACAACTCAGATCTATAAATAGATCCTATAGAATTTGAAAAGGAATTATATAATCTCTTACCCCTATTGGGAGAGTAGGGATAAGAACTTTCTTGATCAGCTTCTTTAAGAGGCTGATGGCTGAAATCAACTTGATCTTAGCTTTCTTCAAAACTTCTTGAATCTGAACTTAGTTGGGTTGATTTCCTTTGAATATAACTGACTGGCAGCTTCCTCCTTAGATTCTAGAAATAGATCTAAATCTTCTTGACAGAATAGTTCAGTATCTGCTTCTTGAGAGACCTGTGATTGTCTCCTTCTTGACTTCAAATAGCTAAAACTCTCTCTTTCCAAACCTCTTAAAGATACATCTGAATTCTTGATTGAATTCAACTTAGACTGAATCTGAGTGGATGATCACTTCAGAATATCTTCTTAGATCTTCTCACGAAGATCTTCTTCTTTGTGACTTGTACTTTCTTGATCAGAGATCAATCTCTAATTGTGTTAGTTGTGACAATAATCAATCTATATCTTTCCTTCTTCTGAATCCATCTATTTATAGACTTCATCCATGGTAACCGGCTGATCCGGTTTATAACTAACTTCTTACAAGTCTGGCAGCTTCAGTAAACCTGGTGTAACTTACAGCTGTCAAGTCTTCAAACAGTTCTTGAGCCTTTGTCTCTGTCAGCAAAGCGTCGAGACTGACTGTCATAAAGTGTCGAGACCATATGTCAATATATGTCGACACAAGTGACTTAAGTGTCTACACAACCTTTAGTGATGTCGACATAGCTGCCTTGATGTCGACACAACTTCTTGACACTGCATCTTGAGAATATGTTAACACTGATTATTTGTGTCGACACAAACACTTCACCATTCATCAGCAATCAACTTGGTCTAGACTCTGCTGTGTGTCGACACAAGTCCTGTGTGTCGACACAGTTGATGTAGACTCAGAACATAGCGTGTGTCGACACTGCCTCTAGGTGTCGACACAGTTGTTGTCGACTCTGCCTCTGTGTGTCGACACAGCCTCCCAGTGTCGACACAGTCGATGTCGACTATAATCTTCTGTGTGTCGACACTGCCTCCCAGTGTCGACACAAACTCACTGAAGTGTCGACACAACCATTTCCAAGTGTCGACACAATCTTACTGAAGTGTTGACACAGCTTCCTCAGGTGTCGACATATGGACTTAGAATCTTTTTCCTGCATTCTAACACATTCTTAACCTGCACATATAAACTCAAAATAACATCAAATACACCTTGATGTATATCATTGAGCTAAGTGAGGCTTCTCCAAATCAGGTACACATTTTCTAATGTACCCAACAGTAAACACACGAGATCTAGTGGAATTTGGCTCGGCACAAATCCAGCCATGTGGTTTTTCACTCTTTCCGGGTTTTCCACGTCAAAAAAGCCTTCTTGTCATTTCCTATCATTTTCTTTAACTATTTGCGCGTCTGGTTCAACTCTCAGCTAAGACGGTCTGATTCTCCGAACCGGGCAAAAAGCCGGACATCCCCCAACAGTTTGACGTCGTCTGTGGGAAGGTGTTCCCATAAGCACTAACTAGTTTCTAAATCCTTAAACCGACAATAATGACGTAGAGAAGTGCATAAGTTGCTAAAGACGCGATGCTAGAGTAGCGCGCCAATCCATCCCTCATCGACTTTCCCGCAGGCAACACCTCACTTTGAGATGGATCCACCATCACCACATCACATGCATCGAGGGAATGCAAGTGCCTGATGAGGGAGCACCACGCGAGGGCGCTCACTCTGCTGGGAGGCTTGAGGGATTTTTGTGCTCCTGACTAGGATATGGCTCCTGAAGGTCAACCACAGCAAATCCCGAGCCAGATAATGCTTGAAGATATTACCCGCTCCAAGGATCCTGTCACAGACGAATCGTCTGGCGCTGATAGCTCCACGCACCCCGCAATCTCCGACGAACTCCCTAGGCATGCGCTAGAAAACCTTCATACAATGAAGGTAGCCCCCTCTCCGAATGATAGAGGATTCACTCGCGAGGAAGTAAGACGCATGATCAAAGAGGAATATGGGTACGGGGGGGGGGGGGGGGGGGCACCAAAGCACGAGCATGCAACACCCCGTCCACCGAATCTCCCAGCTGGCTCTATCGGTCCTAGCATATCCTGTTCCACCCAAGATCAAGCTCCGTGACTTTGAGACGTTTGACGGGCAGGAGATCCCCTCGATCACATTAAGCACTTTGTAAACGTCATGCATATGTACAATGCCCTAGACCCACTCCTATGTCTAGTGTTCCCGACAACTCTGAAAAGAGACGTTCACACCTGGTTCGGCTCCTTAAAGGAGGGGGAAATCAAGAATTTCACAAAACTAACTCAACTTTTCACGGAGCATTTTATCGCCAACCAACAAATCGTTCGAGACCCCTCACACCTCATAGAAATCCGGTAGATTGAAGGAGAATCACTCAAGGATTACTTTCATCACTTCACTGCAGAGACACAACTGATTACAGGGGTAAACCCCGAGCTCATGCGTGGAGCTTTTCCCGAAGGGCTCAGACAAGGAAAATTCCACTCCAAGCTGATGAGTGAAATGCCGCCTAGCTACCATGAGATTATCCAACGAGTCAAGGATCAAATCATAGCAGACGAAGGCATCAAAATGCATCGGCGACAGTTCGAAAGAAACTTGAAGAGGAAGAGGAATCTGGAGACACTACGAAGCCCCAAGAGAAACGACGAGCATTACGAAAAATCCAGGTCAAGACCTAGGTGAATATCTCGAATTTTATTGTGTCATTAGAACTCTAGTGGGCCCAATAAAAGTGACTGGAAGCTCGACCCAAGACCCATAAGGGGTAGAAGATAACCCTGTTTGGGAGATTGAGCTAGAGAACTCCGATTTGAGTTCTGTCAGTTCCTATGAATTCGTATAGCCAATATGAGTGCGTTGGAACATGTTCTTTTACAATTCAAGGACTTATGACAAATATTATTGGAGAATGTGTTCCGCATCTCTTGATTTGAGAATAACAAATACCGTGATGTATTTGGTCTAGTCTTTTGTGTGTTTATAGTGTGCGGGTTGTACAGGTTGAATGAGGAGACAAGCCCTCGACCATGGGCATGATCCAAGGGTGTGTACACTTTAGAAAAAACAAAAGAATGAGTTTTGTGTGCTAAACTTCAAACAACCATAACTTTCAATCCGGGAAGAATTATGGAACGTGCCACCCCATTCCGAAATGAGAACAAAGTCATATACCATATGAAAAAGTTTCGTATGACAAAAGTGAAGAGGATCTATCGCTGGAGATAAAAACTATTGCCCAACGATAGTAAAAATGACATCAACATGACGACAACCATGTCCCACACTATCGCCACGACACGCACTACTCGACACTATCGTCAAGCGATAGTGGTTATCGCCCCATGATTGTCCCATAACCCAAACATGTTTGTTTTCAACCGACACGATCATCGTAGTGTGGGACACGTGGCAACTTGAGGAGATATTACTTGCGGTAGCTAGATATCGCCTAACGAATAGCGATTTTTCTATAAAAGGCTGAAAACTTCGTGCATTCGTGAGAAACACCTTCTGAAGTAGTGATTCCTTCTCCATCAAGTCAGAACTCTGATTCTTTTGATAGAGGACCGTCTCTAGAGATAGAGAGAAATTCTTTATGCAAACATGAAGATCTAAAGGCGATTTTGAAGGAGAAGGGCTACAACGCACATTCAACACAAAGGGCAAACGCATCAAGAACGCCGACATCTACACCGCCTTTGTCTTCACCTTCAGAATGCCTTAAGGAGTTTCTCTTATTTTTTTTATTATCTTGTAATCTCTTTTATTCCATATTTTTGTATCGGGAGAAGAAAAATCATTCTGGGAGAACATCAGATTCCGAGGAAGGATTCTGTAGGAAATTCGCCTTATTTGTGGAGATTAGGCCCTTGTGCGGTTTAGGGAGAATTCATCGTCTTGTGTGCAGCTACTAGGTCAATATTAGATCTATGGGGAGGCTAGAGGTCATATCTGGGGTAAGATTGGTTATAACCAGTCAGTACTTAGGAGAAGGAACAGTGAATCATCAAAGAGAGATTTGTCATATTCGCCTCGATTTCTAGCGTTATAGAAATCAAACATTGTGTATTCAATTCTAAAAGAATAAAATCATGTCTCTCTTTGTATTCATATCTTGATTTTATATCTTTGTATAAAATATTTTAATTAATATTTCTTCTGAAGCCTTATTGCAAAATATATTGGAAGGTTTGTTTTTGTAAGAAAGAAACGCTTGAATTCAATATCTGCGAGATATCGCTTTCCGGTAAAACTTACCGCTGACAGTAGCTAAAAACTATTGAATGTATATATATATATTCTATAATTAATATCCAATATAATCTTTTCTGAATTATTAATTAAATTTTTTTATAAAATATTCTGAAACTTCATTTAAAATAAACTCTGATATTTTTATTAAAGTTTTAAATTTTTCATAAGACCCTTATTCACCCCCTCTAAGGGCGTCGTGGGATCCAACATGTGGTATCAGAGCTATGCAACCCCATATTCGATGAGTGAGTTTTTCTCCAGGGGAGGTGATTCATGAGCCTTTCGCTAGGGTATGCGAGAAGGCTTCCGCCTGGGTAGGCGAAAAGTCCCCGGGGTGGGCAGAACTCCTTGGACCTAAGGCATTGAGTGAGGCTCTTCCACTCAACGCTCTCGACGCTTCTCGGCCTAAGGCGTTGAGTGAGGCTCTTCCACTAAACGCTCTCGACGCTTCTCGGCCTAAGGCATTGAGTGAGGCTCTTCCACTCAACGCTCTCGATGCTTCTCGGCCTAAGGCATTGAGTGAGGCTCTTCCACTCAATGCTCTCGACGTTTCTCGGCTTAAGGCGTTGAGTGTAAAGCATCAGTACTTAGACAGATTCCCTTGGGCCGGGGACGATCTTGTCGGTTAAGTAAAGACTACGAAAGGGCTTCCGCCTAAGTATGCGAGAAGCCTCCCGCCCAGTGTGGTCTAGAGACAAATTTACCTGGATTCCCTTGGAGGACTTCATTTAGCTCCTCAGAATAGCAGAGTTTGGTTGTTGGCAGATCACTTTGGGCTGCAAATAACCTTTTGGAATAGTGGAGCTACGCTGTTGGCAAACCATATTTCTGGATTCTATAAATCGACCCACATGGTATCTCAGAAGGCAAGTTTTCTCATTTTCTGAAGTCTTATTACGCTTTCTGAGAAATCCTTAGCTCAGCACTTGGTTAAGGAGGGAAAGCGCTCTGAGATCTTCCGGGTTAGTGGAGGGACCTCCGTGCTATAGCACAGGGTAAGTTCTTTAATTCTCAGCAACTAGTAAAGGATCTGAGTTTGGGAGAAGTTGGTGTTAGCTACACCCCGGGGTCCGAACTCTTGTTGGGGACAGTTTTTGGTTCCAACATTTCTAGTGCTGTGAGTGTGGACCGTAGCTGATACAAGAAAATCTCTTGCTAAGTCTCATGGCTAGAGGCAAGGAGGAAGGCACAGGCTTAGGAGGTTCTCCACCTCCAGCGAGTGGGGTGACGATGGGTATGCTGGAAGACTTCAGGCGGGATGTCTTCCAGACCATCCAGTTGGCCTTCGCTGCGAGAAGCGAGTGGGCAACGCCTTTGGTTCTGGTGGTTGCGGCTCCTTCTTTGGGCGAGAACGCTCTCGGACAGCCTCCTGGGAAGGAGATTCCGGCAGAGAGTGCCGAGAGGGATGTCGTTGGGCAGGAACTCTTCCCCGGGCAGGCTAGTGTAAATAGGGTTAGCGAGTCGAGGCCGCATGACGTGCCCTCTCGCCAGGTTTTTGGCGTGAGCTCTTTTAGTGAGTTTATTGTCTCTGCCCCGGTCCCCGACGGGTTTAGAGAGCCAGATATGTCTTACTACATGGACAGGGATGACCCAGTGCAACATGTGCAGTGGTTCGAGGATGCCGTTTCCAAAAGCCAGATGCCTTCAAGTGTAGGCTCTTTGCCATTACTTTGAAGGAGAAGGCGAGGGACTGGTTCCATCAAGTCCGTGCAAGTTCCATTTACTGCTTTGAAGATCTGCGCTATGGGTTCCTGCTGAGGTTCTCCACCTCAAAAAAGAGGATGAAGGGGGCGAAGAGCTTATTCTCCATTAATCAAAAGTCGGAGGAGACAATGGGACACTATGTCGATCGGTTCAAGGAGGAGATCTTTCTAGTGTAGGAGGTCCTGGGGTACACGTTGATGCTTGCGTTTACCCTGGGGTTGAGATCTGGGTTCTTCAGCATGGAGGTGAAAAGAGTGTCTCCCCTCTCATTCGAAGAGCTGATGGAGAGGGCGGCGAAGGGGATAGAGATTGAAGCGGCCAACCCGACGTTTGTTAGGAAGTTAGCCAAGTTGACAGAGGATGATGTGAAAGAGCTAGGAGCAGGGATGCAGAGGGAGTAGAGAGAGGAGAGGAGGAGAGAAGATCCCCGAGGCCAGCGGCACCAGGGACAGCACCAAGGTTGGGGGCATAGGAAGCCAAACTTCCGGTTGGCTTGGAGGCCTCAAGAAGATCCCCCTCCCCAGGGGGCAGGCGGGAGGATTCCAAGGTGGAGAGAACTTCTGTGGCCAGGGAAGGTTTAATCCGCAGGCTTGGAGGCAGGGGCATATGGCCCCTCTCTCGTAATAGTAGGAGGCAATGACGATCGCTCGAGCAAGGAGAGAGGGAAGAGGAGCTTGGGGGTAAGGGAAAGAGATTGTGGAATGAAATACCTCGAGTAGATCCTGCTGTCCAGGCTCCCATCAGCTGGAAGGGCTAGAAGGCGCACCCGGTCTCGAGTAGACCCGCTATCAGGATCTCACTAGCTGGTAGGGTCATAGGCTCGCTTGTGGGGGGGGGGGGGGTAAGGGAAAGAGATTATGGAATGTAAGACCCCGAGTAGATCCCGTTGACCAGGCTCCCATCAGTTGGCAGGGCTAGAAGGCGCACTCGACATTGAGTAGACCCGCTGTCAGGCTCTCACTAGCTGGCAGGGTCATAGGCTCGCTTGGGGGGTAAGGGAAAGATATTGTGAAATGAAAGACCTCGAGTAGATCCCGTTTTCCATGCTCCCATCAATTGGTAGGGATGGAAGGCGCACTCGGACCCGAGTAGACCCACTGTAGGGCTCTCACTAGCTGGCAGGGCCGTAGGCTCGCTAGGGGGGGGGGGGGTAAGGGAAAGAGATTGTGGAATTAAAGACCCCGGGTAGATCCTGCTGTCTAGGCTCCCATCAGATGGCAGGGCTGGAAGGCTCACTCGACCCCGAGTAGACTCGCTGTCAGGCTCTCACTAGCTGGCAGGGTCGTAGGCTCGCTTGGGAGGGGGGGGGGGGGGTAAGGGAAAGAGATTGTGGAATGAAAGACCTCGAGTAGATCCCACTGTCCAGGCTCCTATCAGCTGGCCGGGCTTGAAGGCGCACTCGACCCCGAGTAGACCCGCTGTAAGGCTCTCACTAGCTGGCAAGACTGTAGACTCGCTTGGGGGGGGGGGGGGGTAAAGGAAAGAGATTGTGGAATGAAAGACACTGAGTAGATCCCGCTGACCAGGCTCCCCTCACCCGGCAGGGCTGGAAGGCGCACTCGGCTCCGAGTAGACCCGTTGTCAGGCTCTCACTAGCTGGCAGAGTCGTAGGCTCGCTTGGGGGGGGGGGGGTAAGGGAAAGAGATTATGGAATGAAAAACCTCGAATAGATCCCGCTGTCAAGGCTCCCATCAGCTGGCTGGGGTAGAAGGCGCACTCATCCCCGAGTAGACTCGCTGTCAGGCTCTCACTAGCTGGCAGGGTCATAGTCTCACTTAGGGGGGGGGGGGGTAAGGGAAAGAGATTGTGGAATGAAAGACCCCGAGTAGATCCCGATGACCAGGCTCCCATCCGCTGGCAGGGCTGGAAGGCACACTCGACCCCGAGTTGACCCGCTATCAGGCTCTCACTAGCTGGCAGGGACGTAAACTCGTTGGGGGGGGGGGTAAGGAAAGAGGTTCTTGGTTTGAATGAACCCGAGTAGACCCATTGAGTAGGCTACCATCAAGCTGACAGGGCCAATGGCTCGCTCGGCGGCAAGACATAAAATTCTTGGAATAATTAGATCCAGAGCCGCTCCCACTACCAGGCTCTCACCTAGCTGACATGGCTGCTGAACTCATGATGAGTATTATGGAGCACTCCGATAATAGGTTTTCAGATAGCTAACACCTATCCTGAGTAGGGGTGAGGTAATCCAGACCCATCTCAGCACTGTCCTCTCGACACACTTCTTTCGGCAAGGGGCTCTCGGCATGTCCCTGTCGGCGCATCCCTCTCGACAAAAATTTACTTAGTCTATTCATCAAACGGGTGGCAGTCGTCTCCTAAGAGCCTAAGGCTTGCGCAAACATGAGATTCATTCGCGGATAGTAAAGTTCGAGACACAGAGAAGAATATGAAAGACAATAGCCATTTCGGCAAAAAGTATGATCATTTAGATAATATCGAAATTGTTACATTTGCTTGGGGGATCTCGCCCCTTATAGAAATTCATAAAAGAAAAATTACAAGTCAAAAACAAAAAGGCGGGAGGTTCTCAGGAAGAGTCGACGGACGTCTCGCTGGATGATTCGTCAGTGGACCCATCACTCTCGCCGAGGATTATTTCGACATCCTTACCTGTCAAGTCATCCTCTCTCGCGGGGTTAGGGACAGGATCAAATAGCCAGGGGAGGATCCCGCGAGGCATGAGCGTCTCGCCACCCTCGTTCAGGAATCCATATTCCCGCAACACCTAAATCACGCAATTGGCTGCCGCCTGTGCATTCTCCTGCATCATCACCTCTATCTCATAATTTGAGTATTGGTGGTGTTTGACCTTCTCGACTGGCAGCGGAGGAACTGGTGCCTTGGCCTCCTGCGCTTGTTTGTTCTCGGCCGTCATCAACGCGATCTCGCCCCTGAGAGAAGCCTTGTGCGCATGCGATATCTGTGCTTGGGTGGAATCTTGTAAGAAATTCAATAGAACTAAATGGGAGTAAATGGCGGGAAGTCAAAAGGCGGAAGGCCTCTGAAGTTTCACATACCTCAATCGCTGGGCGGAGGGCGAGAAGTTTCCGCGAGGCATCCAGGTCGGCCTTCAGGGCGACGACCTCAGTAGCCGTGAGATCCTACATCTTGTACGCTCGCCTAGGTTGCGCTCGATGATGAGGCTGCGGCGTGGACATGTGCGCAAGCTCGAACGCCTGCAGTTGGGCTCGAACGCCCGCAGTTTCGCTTGAACGCCCGCAGTTGGGCTCGAAAGGCTTCATGGGCGAGAGCCTTTGTCTACTCCTGGTCATATACGCTCTCATCCATTCAGCTGTAGAGACCGAAGCTGAGAGCGAACGCTTCGCCGCTGCTTATTTCTTGCTCCATCCACGAGGGAAGGAGCGATGAGATGGAGACCCGGTTCGCCTCCGGGTCTCATTGTCGGAGGGTTTGGCCCTCTTCATTAAGGTGCTTCCTGCCTAGGCAAAATTTCTGATGCCCTCTCGACACTGGTTTGGCGGGAACCACCTTCGAGGCAGTAGAAACCTACGCAGTGACATATTTTTCACCCACGGCAGGTGGGGCTTTGACTGGGGTTTTGGCAATGGACTTGCCCTTATCCATCGCAGATGGCTTGGATTTATTGTAAGAGGCAGAAGAGGGAGCATCAAGCTTCCGCTTCCTGGCGCTTGGCTGGGAGGTAGAACCCTGCTCATTTTGGCAAGAGAGAGTTGCAGACTGGGCGAGAGCAGGGTGGCAGCGGAACCCATGGCCTCGTCGAAGGGTTGGTGGAGGGGGATCTCCTGCTCACCTATGAAAGCCATAAAGGTTTTCTTAAAATCTTAATTAAGAGTTAAATGAGCAAGGCGGAATGGTACCTTCACCGGCTGGAACTAGCAGAAGGAAGTCGAGATTTCGCCGTAAGAACTTGACATTGAAGTTCTTGGTCCCGAAGAAGGAGAGGATGGCCGTCTTGTGTTCCCCAAGTGCCGGAGGCCTGTAGGTCGCCTCATCATACTACACTGGCGAGAGGGGAACATTATCGAATTTCTCCGACAAGAAGACAAACTTTTGGGCCCAGTTATGGTTCTTGTTTGCGAGACCGATGGTCTTGATCGTCTGCCCTGAGAAGAAGACGATCCCGCTCTTTGCCCAGAAGTTGAATAGTTTCCGGAAGATGGAAAGATTGAACTTAATCCTTTTCGCATATATATAGAAGGCGAAAGCCACTAGGAGCGCGATGGAATTGGGATTGAGTTGGGTCGGGACCACTCCATAGTATCGGAGGGCCTGGCGCGCTTCCGACCAGAGGGGGAGGCGAAACCCTACCTCAAAATGCTCCAGCGATTTGTCTAGATCCCCTTCCGGCAGGAAGTTGACTCTGTCTTTGTTCCCGAGATTGCGTGCGGTGAATTCAGAAGGAATGTAGTTCCCGATTATGGAAGCAAACTTCATCTCAGTTAAGCGACAGGGGGGAAGTTGTGTTCAAAAAAATTTTGCGCACACTTAGTGTGACCCTCAGTCTCGCCCAACATGGTTAGTGAAGGCGAAAAGGGAGAGAAAATGGGTGCGCGAGAGGCTCGAGATAGCAGGGAATGGCGAGAGTGTAGAGAAGAAAGAAGACGAAGGTCCGAAAACAAGTGAAAGTAAATGTCGTTGGTAAGACGGCCTATTTATAAAAGTGTATGACAATCATGACATTTTTTTAATGGCGGAAGTGTGGATAGCAATTTTTAATAATATGACGCTTCGTATTCTACTCGGTCTTGCTAGCGCTTCCTGTACCTGCAGGTTGCGATAGCCTCAGAGAGGGATCCTTGGTAAGAACAAAAGCAACGACAAGTATAAAAGGAAAAACAAAGCGCGAGAGCTAATCATTCGACAAGATAAAATGGCGTGAAAAAATAAGAGGTTATGTACAATAGGCCTCTCGCTGGGCGAGAGCCATGCTAAAATATAATAAATGTTCAAATGTTCGTTACATAAATAAAAGGTACATGCGAAAAGGGTAGGCTGAGAGATTGGGGTAAGAGGGGGCGAGAGCTCATAAGGCTCAATATTGTTCCCACCGCCAGAAGCCCCGACCTCGCCTCCCTGTCCTCGGGGGCACTCACGGGTAATGATAAGCTGTCATGGCAGTGAGCTCCTGATGGCCCAGATGCAGTTGGTCCCGAGCCCGCGCGATATTCCTCCCGAGAGAAGTATCCTCGCTTGCGCCTCTCATACTATCCGTCTCGCCTAGAATATGCGTGTAGTCCCTCTTGATCACGCTTAGGAGCCGCTCAATCGATGTTAGGAGGGTAGTTTCCTGCATGGAGTCCTCCCGCTGCATTCATATGAGCTTTAATAGCACTTCCGCTATCCTCTCCCTCTGCTTCTCGGTATTTCCGGAGGCCTCAAGAATGCTCAGCATCTCGCTCGGGGAAGGTTGTGGCGAGATCACCTCCTCGTCTGCGTCATGCTCTTCTGACGGCTCCTGATGATCTGGTGAGAGGACTGTCAGGGCCAAATCGGGGAGAGGAAGAATAATCAAGGCGCGAGAAGGGGTAATGTTTACCTGATTGTTGGCGGGAAGATCCGGGCCGCCCTTCAAAAGGCTTCCCAAGGAGTGAGCGGTGCATTTTTACCTGACCCTGGGGGAAGGTTGCCTGCCCCAGCGAATGCGTCTCATCGAGAGGTGAGAGGGCAGTACCCTCCCCACCAAGTAGGCGAGAGTCCGCCGCGAGTCGGGGACTTATCGGCAGTTCTCCTGGGCGAGAGGGGAAGGTCGGCCGCAGGGTTGTTAGGGTCCTTGGCGGCAGGAGTTCTGGGCCTCGGGTTGACGGTACCCAAAGTTTCGAAAGTGGTTGTTGCGGAAAGTTATGAAAGTGAAAAAAGGAAAAACAAATCAGTATAAGCGAAAGCCAGAGGAGAGAGTTACCGAGAGCAAGCGAAGGCTCGGCCTGGGTAATTAGGGGGGCAACCTCTAGGACCGGTGGTAAGTTTTCGGCGGGATGCCGAATGGTCTCGGTATTCATCGGAGGGGTATTGACGGCATCCTCAGGAACCGTTCCCTGAGAGAAGGGTAGCGTATCAATGCGACAGACCAGTTTTGGCGGTTCACGCCAAAGGGAGGGACAAGAAACATACCTTCGTCAGAGCAGCAGACTCCTCCTGGGCAGGGGTTTGGGTCGGCGAGGCTGGCTCATTCCTAGGATGGTCTCGCCAAACTGACTTGGTTTTTTTTCGTCGGTAGGCCGAATCCGCAGGCCTTTTTGTCGAGAGCCAGGGAGCGAACCCAGCATAGTCAGCGCGAGCTCTCGCCTGAGCAGTAGCGAGACGATCTTGTACTTCTTGCGAGAGCGGTTTCGCGGCCCATTTGGCATACATCTTCACAATAGGGCAAGAGATCAGGTGATAAACTGTAGCAAGTGGGATGAAGTCTTGGAAACATCCCATGACATATATATAGGGCTGAAGTGGGACCCGCAAAAGATTCTCTTCTAGGTCAGAACACACTTACCGAATATTAGGGGTTGGAATTTTCTTTTCGAGCGAAGGACTCGCTCGCAAAGAGAGGGGATTGTGTACAACCCCATATTCGCTGAGTGGGTTTTTCCCCAAGGGAGGTGATTTAAGAGCTTTTTGCCAGGGTAGATGAGAAGGCTTCCGCCTTAGTAGGCGAAAAGTCCCAGGGGTGGGCAGAACTCCCTGGACCTAAGGCGTTGAGTGAGGCTCTTCCACTCAATGCTCTTGACGCTTCTCGTCCTAAGGCATTGAGTAAGGCTCTTCCACTCAACGCTCTTGACGCTTTTTGGCCTAAGGCGTTGAGTGAGGCTCTTCCACTCAATGCTTTCGACGCTTCTCAGCCTAAGGCATTGAATGAGGCTCTTCCACTGAACGCTCTCGATGCTTCTCGACTTAAGGCGTTAAGTGAAGCTCTTCCAATCAACGCTCTCGAAGCTTCTTGGCTTAAGGCATTGAGTGTAAGGCATCAGTACTTAGAAAGATTCCCTTGGGTCGGGGACGGTCTGGTCGATTAAGTAAAGCCGGCGGAAGCGCTTCTGCCTAAGTATGCGAGAAGCCTTCCGCTCAGTGTGGTCCAGAGACAAATTAACCTAGTTGCCCTTGGAGGATTGCATTTAGCTCCTTAGAACAGTGGAGTTTGGCTATTGGCAGACCACTTTGGGCTGCAAATAGCCTTTTGGAACAGCGGAGCTACGCTGTTGGCAGACTAGATTTTTGGATTCTATAAATAGACCTACAGGGTATCTCAGAAGGCAAGCTTTCTCATTTTTTGAAGTCTTATAGCGCTTTCTGAGATATCCTTAGCGCAGCACTTGACTAAAGAGGGGAAGCGCTCTGAGATCTTCTAGGTTAGTGGAGGGACCTCCATGTTATATCCCAGGGTCAGTTCTTTAGTTCTCAGCAACTGGTCAAGGGTCAGAGTTTGAGAGAAGTAGGTGTTAGCTACACCCGGGGGTCCGAACTCTCGTTGGGGCCAGTTTTTTGTTCCAACAAGAGCCAGGTTATTCCAAAACAACTTCATAATCAGGAATACTGACGCTTCATGATCTCATAACCACTAGAGGGGATAGTTTTCAGTTTAAAGAAAAATCTTTATTACCATCTTTATTTATGGGTGTGGAAATTATAAATGGTGGAAAATTTTAATGGAAAAATTTCTTAAATCCTTAAATATTGAAGTTTGGAATGTTACAATTAAAGAACCCTCAATTTTTTTAAATAGAAACAAAATGGATTTAAATGTTAAATTATTAAATAGTTTATTTTGTGCACTAGCTCAAAATATTTTCAAACTTATTTATATATTTCCTATTGCTTATGAAGTTTGGAAATATCTTGAGAATTCTTATAGTCTTCCTTCCATATATAATGAACAAGAGCATTTTCCAATGGATCCGAGAGAAGAAATCGTTTAGCACTCATGTTTGGAGGAAGATCTATCAAATTCATCTAAGAAAGAAGAATGCAACATCACAATATTATACTCAAATGATGACAACACATCAAGCAGAAGGGAAGATGAAATCCATGAATGGAAGAGGACGATGAAAATGTCAAAAGAACTATATGTTCAAATCATGTCTCATCCAATAGTGTTGTAAGAAAATTTAATTCTTCTCTTTTTGTTATAAATTCTATTTTTACATATCACATGCTTGAAATTGTAAAACGTAGAATTAGAAATTGAAAAATGCTAATTCTAAATTACGTTTAGAAAATATAAGTTTAAAAGCAAGAGCTAATGTAGAATCAAATTTTGATGTGTCTAGTTCTCCATCTTGCTCGTTAGTTAAAATGTTTACGCTTTGTATTGATTTTAATATATTGGAACAAAAAATCAAGGTATTTGAAAAAGAGCTTTCTTCTATAAAAGAACAAAATGAAAAATTATGTTTAAAAAATTCTTTTTTGAAAAATGATTATAAAATCTCAAGATGAAGATTAAAAAATTAGAAATTAAAATCAACTTGCTAAAGGATATTATAAGTAGAATTCACAGAACATAAATCTACACTATCAAGTTAAATCTAAAGGCAAGTTGAATATAAATTTTAATATTTTGACAAAGAAAAACAAAGGAATTGGAAAACATCAAATATTTGCAAATCAAATTTCAAATAATTATCAACATGATTTACAAAATCAATCCACTCCCAACATAAAATTGAATGAACATAAATTTCCAAAAAAATCACTATCCTAAGAGTCTTTATGTTAAGCAACATAATTCTAACTTGAAAAACAATATCAATATATTTAAATTCTCAACACATTGCTTTTCAAACAAATAACATCACATGAAAACTCAACATAAAAATAATTACAATGGAAATTTGAAACATAAAAATGAAATTAAACCAAAGTGTGAATGAAGACTTGTAATTAAAAATGATACATTAACTCCTCTTAAAAGGATCCATTCATTTTTTTCTCCTGATAAGTCAACACGCTATATTTGGGTACCCAAGGAACCGTCACACTTGGTCCCCTTTGGATACCTAAATCACATATTTATTAGTATCCAATCAAATACATGAAGTAGAAATGAAGCAAAATAAAATATACAAAACTCTACTTTATAATGTATTTAATATCTGTTTTATTATTTTTGTTGACTTATACACATTAAGCCTAAATTTTCTAATAAATTAAAATTGAATGAATTGGAACAACAAGTCATATTATTTTCTAGCTTTTATACTTATAAAATCCATTGCCTACAATATAATTAAAAATGAGTTTTCAAATCCTTAATTGATATTATCATGACTATTATCATCTTTTGCCTAACTAATTTCTCAAAAAATGGATTTCGATTGGTTCATTAAAGGGTCTTAAGCTAAAATATTAAATGTGCAATTTTTTAATTATTTTTATAATTTCTTTGTTGCATATGATAACCCTATAATGAAAAACCATAATCAAGATAAATCGGAATTGAAAATCACGAAAACCATGTTTTTTGAATTAAATTTCAAGTCCCTGTTTGATATTGTCATGTGATAACCCTACCGCCGGTGGTTGTTGTATTTCTTGAAAACTTGATTTTTCTAAAAGTGATAATTTTTTAAAAATTATTTTATATGATTAAGTATCATTATCAGCTATTATCAGATAATTTATATATTTCTTGAGTAATTTCTAAGAAAATAAAACAAAATAAAAAATTTGCAAAATAATTTTAAAAATCACCAAAATATATTCATATTTAAGGAATTCATTATAATAAATTAAAAAGGATAAATTTGAATATCTTGTACACCACAATGATCTTTTACAATTAAATTTATATCTTATTCTTAAATATATTCTAATCATATATCATAATTCATGATCTATCAAGAATTAATCTTAAATTGAGTATTTCTACCATACTTAGGAATTATGAATCATATGATTGGATATTGGCATTATGTTTGGTGTATTGATATGTTATACTATTGTTTGCTTGCATCTCACTTATATCTAGACCTTAGAATCAATCATATTAAAAAAAATCAAAAAGTTTAATGATTTAATTCTAGTTCTATGAAAAATCAAAAGTCTATGTTGAATGCATACAAACCAAATTATATATATTGAACATTATCATATTGTGGTATCTATATGTTTATGATGGAGAGAAAGATTATATACTTCAATTATAGTTATATTTTTAAAAGATCTTAAATTATTGAAAAATTAATGATCAATTCAATTGACATAAATATTATTGATTTCAAAATCATTATGTGAATGTATTATGTTTTTATGTTTGCATGTATCACATTTCTTTATATACTATAAAATAAAATAAAAAGCATAATTACCTAATTCTAGGTTTATTATGATTGAAACTCTATTTTTGAATACATGCAACATTATCCTTCATTAATATTATGGCCTAACATTGAAATCATCATTCTAACGTTATCATTTAATTAATATTATTATCAATGTTATCATGTATTGTCATGATAAATTATATTAAGAAAAGAAACAAAATATTTTTTTGAGATTTGAAATTCTTGATAACTATGTCTATTATAATTCTAAACATCAAATAAACACAGTTTATGAATTCTTCTTTACATTTAAACACTTAGTATATCCATGATTATTTACAACTAGTTTGTGTCTCACATTAGCGAGGGCATGGGATTGTGTGTATTAGAGACCTATCCTCTTAGTCATGTCTTGTCCTTAATCGGGGAGGATTCTAGTGGGGCCATTCGAGACAACGGGAGAAAGAGTGTTTGGTTGAGGGTCATCTTCTGTGTGCATATGAGATTAACAACCCAACGTACGACATGCGTGCAACTCCTCGTGCCCATTCGTTACTTAGTACGGGGCTAGGGTGTAAACATATAGCTTGAGTATTTTTAATCTAAGACATACTACATCACTATCACTGCAAGAATATTATTATAAAATCTATTATTATTTATGTCTTGCATATTTTATCTTTTGTTCGAACATGCCATCTTGTGTTTTTTCATACTATATACAATTTGAACATTCATGATTTTAAAAAATATAAGCATTTTAAAAAATATAAGCATTTTTAAAAATAACTTTTTTTGACACCTTATGCCAAAAATCTTTTATCCATATTTTTTTTAATTCAAAACACTTTGCGATACTTGGTGTCACTTATGTTAGAAAAAATGAATAAAAAAATTAGAATGAAAAATTATCAAAAATCATTTTTTATGCAATATAACATATATCTATGGCTATTGCACATGTTAGTACTAACGCTAGCGATAACATAAAATTGTTATTTATTTTTTCTTTTTGAATTTTTATCTGGCATAAAAGATCATATTATTGACAAGCTCTTTAAGGAATTCTATGTTTTTCAGAAAACTATTTTTTAAAAAATATTTGAAAATTTAATCTAAAATTATAAAATAATTTCAAAGAACAATAAAAAAATGTTTTTCTTATTATTTTTTTTTGTGTTTGAATTTTTTGAATTTCTTTTATAAAACTCAACAAAATAGCTTGTTATTCATTATCATTGTCAAGGATGTCTAATTATATCAATTAAAGATTAAATATAATGTTAAATTTAATTTTTCAAGTTTCTCAAAACATTATTTTGTTTATATCATGTCTTGAATATTATCTTGTAATGTGCAATGAAATTGATTGTAGAAAACATGTGTAGGATTGTTTAGCATGCCTCTAAATATGAGTAATATTTTATATTTGATAATGATTCATTCACTCGCTTATTTTGATAACATACATGTGTTTTCAATCTTATACTTGCATGGTCATATAGTGTAATAACATAATAATTAAAATGTATAAATAGATTATCTACACTATATTGAATTATTTATTTCAATTCTTTATTTTTCATGCACTTATTCATTATATAAATGTGGTTTTAAAAAAAATTAAATGATATTGTTTGCAAAACAAGTGAATTTAGAATCCTTGATCACAAGCCTAAAAAGCATATAATAAATGACAATGAAAACTCCACTATGCACTACTCACCCTCCTGATAAGTCTTAATGAAGATTGTGAGATTGAAAAAAATTATAAAGTGTCTTGTAGCAAATAATTTATACACCACTTCTCTTTGTACACAGGATCACAAAATAAAATAAAACATTAAAAAGAATAAAAGTTATATACCAAGCACTACTTCACTCCCTAATAAGTCTTAATAAACATTGTGTATGCAAAGAACCTTTGTAGTTGTACTTTTTATGTATGTGCATTAAAATATTATGAAAGTAATTTTATTTGTGTATTTTAATATTATGTTATTCCATTATATATCATATGTTTTGATTAATACACTCGTATACTTTATCGAAGCACTATTTTGTTCACATCATTATCTTTTATAAAACTTCTACTCATGAGAATTAGATCCTAATACATATCTACATAATTCTCTACAAACTTAAGTAAATGCACTAGATAACAAAGCATGATCTCTTCAATGTTTTTGTTTACTTGAAATGCAAATTTTATTACATTATAGCTTTGTATCTTTTCTTGATATTTTCAAATCATGCTTGTAATTATATCACAATGGAATAACATCTCTTAGAACTTTAACTTAAACATCAACTTTTCTGTTTTAAAACTCATTATCTTTTATATTCTCTTACTTTCTAAAAAGATGTTTATTCTTAAGAATGTTTATGATACTTTCTGCTGTGATTACTACTTACGCTTATCCATGACTATTTTTTAAAACAAGTGATATCTTGAGAAAAGAATGTTTACTATATCATTTTATCTATGTTGCTCACTACTTTAGGTTTCATCATGCTTATTTTTAATAAATTGTATTTAACAAGCTATATATTACATCTCTTTTTCTTTTCTACATAAAACACATTAATTCTTATTATATACACTCACCTAATACCATCTTTTGATACTACCAAAAGGGGAGAATAAATTGCATAAATTTAATTATTTAGGGGAAGTACTTTAAAATTTCATAGGAAGCATCTATGTAGGTGAAGTATCTATAGGAGGTACATACTTTATTCCTTTCTCGATCATGACTATTCTTCCAATAAGTTGTCCCTAATCAATCTTAAAAGGTATACACTCATCTCTACCCACTTTTGCTAATAACAAAAAGGGGATAAATAAATTGAGAACTCTAGTGAAGTAAATATTATATTTAGGGAGAGTAAACTATATATAATAACTTTATGTAGGGGGAGCAATCATATAAAAAGAGTATGCATTTATCCTTTAAAGTGATTACCTATTTTGCGTTCATATCTTTTATCACACTTACCTATAAACATAAATATTCTTAAACTCACTAATTTCTTATATTGGTATTTGTTATTATCAAAATGTGAAGATTGTTAGAGCATGCGTTCCGCATCTCTTGGTTTGAGAATTACAAATACCGTGATGTATTTGATCTAGTCTTTTGTGTTTTTATAGTGTACAGGTTATACATGTTGAATAAGGAGATAAATCCTCAGTCATGGGCATGATCCAAGGGTGTATAAACTTTAGAAAAAACAAAAGGACAAGTTTTGTGTGCTAAACTTCAAACGATCATAACTTTCAATCTGAAAAGAGTTACAGAACGTGCTACCCCATTACGGAATGAGAACAAATTCATCTATCATCTAAAAAAGTTTAAATGGCAAAAGTGAAGAGGCGCTATCACAGGCGATAGTAACTATCACCTGGGGATAGTGAAAATGACGTCAACATGATGACGTCCATGTCCTGCATGATCGCTACGACATGCACTACTCGGCACTATTGCCAGGTGATAGTGGCTATCGCATCGTGATAGTTCCATGACCCAAAAACATCTATTTTTAACCGGCACGATAATCGCAGTGTGGGACACGTGGTAGATTGAGGAGATATCACCCGCGGTAGCTAGATATTGCTTTACAAAAAAAGATTTTTTTTATAAAATGTTGAAAACCTCATGCATTTGAGAGAAACACCTTTTAACGTAGTGATTCCTTCTCCACCAAGATAGAGCTCTGATTCTTTTGAGAGAGGGTCGTCTCCAGAGATAGAGAGAAATCATTTGTGCAAATACGAAGATCTAAAAGAGATTTTGAAGGTGAAGGGATACAACGCACATTCAACATGAAGTGCAAACACATCAAAAACGCAGACATCTATACCACATTTTTCTTCACCTTCAAAAAGCCTTGGGGAGTTTCTCTTATTTTTTATTATCTTATAATCTCTTTTATTTCATCTTTTTGTATCTGGAGAAGAAAAATCGTTCAGGGAGGGACGATTCTGAGGAAGGATTCCGTAGGAAATTCGCCTTATTTGTGGAGACTAGGCCCTTGTGCGGTTTAGGGAGAATTTGTGACCTTGTGTGCAACGACTAGGTCGAGGTTAGATATAGGGGGAGGCTAGAGGCAGTATCTGAGGTAAGATATGCTATAGCCAGCCAGTCCTTGGGAGAAGGACTGGTGAATCATCAAAAAGAGATTTATCATATTCGCCTCGATTTCCAGCGTTATAGAAATCAAACATTTTGTATTCAATTCTAAAGGAATAAAATCATGTTTCTCTTTGTATTCATATCTTGATTTTATATTTATGTATAAAATATTTTAATTAATATTTCTTCTAAAGCTTTATTACAAAATATATTAGAAGGTTTATTTTTGTAAGAAAGAAACACTTGAATTCAATATCTATGAGCTATCGCTTGCCGGTAAAACTTACCACTGGTAGTAGTGAAAAAATATTGAATTTATACATATTCTATAATTAATATCCAATATATTCTTTTCTGAATTATTAATTAAAGGTTTCTATAAAATATTCTGAAACTTCATTTATAATAAACTCTGATATTTTTATTAAAGTTTTAAAATTCCATAAAGGCTTTATTCACCCCCCCCCCCTCTAAGGGCGTCGTGAAATCCAACAAATATGACCGTTTTTTACTATCGTAGCGTGCCATAATGCGCAAATTTTGAATATGTAGCAAATGAACTCCGATTTGATCTCGGTTGGAGGCATCAGATTCATATGGTCAATACTAAGTCAACGGAGTTTGTCCCAACCGATTTTGATATTGGGTGGTCAAACCGTGGTCAAACTATGGTCAAACCAAGCCTTATCGTACAACGAAAAGCATGCACGCATCAATTGTACAACAATATCCCCACTTTGACCCCTTTCCCCGATGACTTGGACTCACTTGGACATTGACCCACATGGGTGACCCACCATGGGGTTGACTTTGGTCAAACCATCAAAAATTCTTATTTTTGGAATTTTCCCAAAAGGGGCTCCACCATACCAACCCATTAAACAGTCATGGATCTTTTTCCCCGGCCCTATGGGATTTGCTAAAACAGTAACCTCACTTAGGGCAGGAACCATGGGCCAAGGTAAAATCCAAGCTAATTTCCCCCTCCTTTCTCAATTTTCCCAAAGCCCAAGGCCCACCTACCAAGGATTCCCTTTCCGGATCTTGTCATTTGTATTGTACTACCATCCCTGATGGAGGCCACTTGGCCGGACAGCTAGAGGGAGGAGAGGAGCTCCTCCTCTCGGTCTAGTCCTACAACAGGGAGGGAGGAGATATATAGGGGCCTCTTCCCAGCTATAAATTGGCACCCCCTCCACTGCTTAACCCCACACCAACATAGTCCAGCTTCCCCTACCCCTGTCCAAGCTCTGCCTTGCCGGAAAACACAAACACATTCCAACCACCTTTAATGGTGACTCAATTAGGCCCCTCCTGAGCCCCTCTCCAATAGGTTGAAATCCTTCCCTTCCTTATTTCCTATCTCCCCATCGTCTTGCATGTGCCTACCGGCCACCGGAGCGCCGTTACTACCACCCAAACTATGCTCTAGGTTTGGGCAGAGGCCTGGCAAGGCTGGCTTGGACCAGCCCCAATGGAGGCCCAGGGAGTGTGTTATCTTTTCGGAGAAACCTCCCCCAGGCAGGAGGAGGTAGTGGTGCCGCCGAAAAATGCGTTTCCGGCGGCACCCACAAACAAAATATTTTTCCTCTCGCTCTATTTTTGATTTTCCGGCGGCGGTCAGCGGCGCAAGGCCGCCATGCCACCACCGTAGCAAAGGCCGACGCCCAGTGTGCCGACTGCGGGTGGTGATGTGGCTTGAAAGCTACTGGAGAGGCAAGACGGCGTGACATCATCGGGAGTAGAGCAGGCCGCGTCACCCTACTCTCGGGTTGAAATTCCCGGCGGTGGCCTGTGACGCGTAGCCGCCGGACCATCGCCAAATAACTCACCCCATGGTGAGCAAACCGGGGGCGGCACTGGCTCCCAGCAGCTACTGGCTGGCGGTGGTAGATACCTCTATCTCTGCACCGTCCGAAACCATCGCCAAATGACTCACCCCATCCCCCGGTGAGACAACCGGTGGCGGTACTGCTGCCCAATAGCTGCTGCCCGGTAGTGGTAGAGACCTCCATCTCAACACCGCAGGGAAGTACTGACGTTCGATCTTCTTGATGAAGATCAGACGACAGGGATTTTATCAATCATCGCCCCGTCTCAGTATCAGCGCCCCCTTAGCAGATCAGTGCCAGATCTGCTCTGGGGACAAAAAGATATAATGCGTGTCTGACTGAATCTCAACCATAGGTTTGGATTAATGATGGCTAAATGCAGACCATTTTTAAATCAGAAAACTTAAGTATTTTGTTGGGTAGAATCTAGGCTCATAGGAAAAAGCATTTGAATACAAAAGTTATTCTCCTCAATGAGGGTTATATACACTAATTTTTGGAAAATTTTATAAATTAACTTGGTGCTTTAAAAATTTGAAATAAAATTTATTTGGCCAAATTATATGCCCAAAATTGATCGGAAAATTTTGGAAAAATTTCTAGACTCAAAATAGGCACTCTTTGGTGTCATATTTAAAGTTTTGTGGCATTTGAATAAAAAATGAAGAATTTTCTAACTCATTGGAGTCTAAGGTTGCGCTTTGAATTTGATGCATTCAAATATTTTGGGAAAAAAGAAATCGTGGCATCTGATCATGTTTTAATTTGGAAATTATGTTTCAAATAAGTAATTGACGAGAATTATTTAGGCGTGATCTCAAGCTCAGAGTGTTTCAAAGATTTTTGTAAATTATCGAGCGTCGTTTTTAAAGAATGTCTCGGGCGTTTTAGGCAAATCAATAGACTAGGATTACGAGTTATAAGTAAAGCAATGCCCAATCTCGAATCAGGTGTTGGATTTTCCCAGTTATTTTGAAATAATTCTCGAGGTTGATGTTTTATAAAAATCAGACTTTCTACGAAAATGCTCGGATTTGGCCCAACTCGAGTAATTAAGTTGGCTAATATTAACTGAATGAGTAATAAAATGTGAAACTCATAATAAGCTTCTACGGTTCAATTAAGCCGTGTTTAAGAGGCACAACTAAACTAATATTGGACTTTAATAATGGGTGAAACTCAAAAGAAGCTTCCTAAGAACAAAAATGGAACTAAATATTTCTCCTATGAACGGAGATGAAATTGAACATTCCTCATGTGAACGAAGATGAAACTTAACATTCCTCCTATGAACGGAGATGAGACTGAACATTCCTCTTATGAACGCAGATGGAACTGAACATTCTTCCTATGAATGGAGTAAAACTGAACATTCCTCCTATGACGGAGATGGAACTGAAGCTTTCTGGGAATATAGTGATTGGACTACTAATCATTTTTTATTGCACTTTCTCTATTTAATTCTTGTACTAATTTAGTTCCTTTTATTACTCTCAGTTCAGTTCTTTTCTTTCAGTACTACTCCAGTCTTATACCAGTCCATTTCTTTTTAGTACTTTATTTACAGTTCTTTCTGTTCAGTACTATTCCAGTTTCGTACTGGTCCAGTTTACTTTAGCACTTTATTTCAGTACATTCAGTTTTGCATTTTATTTTTGCAGCTTATTTCTATCAGCTCTTTATTACCGCTTTTAAATTACAATAATTTATTGCTTCAGCATTATAAACATGGATCCTGCTCCGACGAGCAGTTGGTTTTGGTAGAGTATTAGTTGGGAATAATGGGAGTCGAGATATTCTTCCAGAGTTAGCTCTAAATAATGTGCTCTCACGCTCGTTGCGCTCCTTGTCAAAAGTTGAGCAACATGTTTTAAGAAGGCCGCTTGCCCGAATTATTTGAAGTCTAGTAGGCCAATCCATCATAAACCCGGTGTATACCAACAAAGTAAATTAGTTATAATTGAATGCTTGTAAACTTCTTGCAGTAAATAGTGTCAGGTCAGTCACTTCCGCAGACCATTCGTACCGATGCAGGAAGGTCGACGACTCATGGCGACAGGGAGACGTGTACTACGGGTGACCAGTCATTGTATTTTTCCTTATTGGGTTTCCTCCACTAGTCGGCCTAAATTTTAGAATTCTCTAGATGTCATTCACATCTAATAGTACACATAGTTGTACGTTGTGGCTAGGGTAGTGTAGTATAACTACACCCGGAAGTGGCAGGACGAGCTAATGTAATCAACGACTATATAAGTGAGGCCCACGAGGTTCGCTACCCTACTTGAAGAGAAGAGATCCAATCTATGTCGACGTAGTGTGTGTGTGCGGGTTTGAATACATGCAGTGTGTTGGCGGGTTTTGAATTCCAGCGATGTGATTATAGGTTGTGAGTACCTGTTGATTGTGTGATAGCTAGTTGAGCGCCTAATAAATAACTGATGTTTATGCTGCATTTTTCAGTTATTTTATGATGCACTCTTTTAGATATTTTCTCCTAGTATATGAAATAAAAATGCTCTATAATGAAATGTTGCTGCTAACTCTCTCTTGATTTAGCTATTTACTTATTGTTGGGTACGTAGGCTTGCCCGTAGGATATGGATCTGGGGAGGAGATATATTTCTATTAAGCTCTATGACTAACAGTGATTTAAATAACAACTTATAGGAGACAGAGCACCGTGAAGTCCAGTTGTCACATGAGAACACACCAGCAGATATGACAGCCCGAGCAGAGGCACCCCCATCATCTCTAGACTTCTGAGACGTGAGTTTCTAGAGCTCGAGGCTTGAGAGAAAGAGAGAGAAAGAGTTTTAGTTGTAAATGTTTTGAAGCCCACGGGCTCATATGTATAAGTAGTGGCTACGACCTATGTATAAACGGGCTCATGTGTATGATTATGACTGAACGCCTCTAAGTCAGAATCCACGCTAAAAAAGCGATGTCGGAGCCTTTCATTTGCCCCATGTCCAGTAGTAGGGCTACAACTCCCAAGGGCGTGTGATGTAGGTTTCCTCCACACAAGTTTTGTACATGACTTGCATGGATGCCTTTAATTGCAGTTTCAAATGAATGATCGGTAGAATCCTTTGCAAATGACTTAAATTCACGATAAGGTATTGTACGTAGCAGAGTGGCCTTACTACCACGATCCATAAAGATTCTGCCCCATGTCGCAGTAGATTCGTCCCCCCCACCCCCACCCCTCATTGTAAAATATCATTATAAGGTGGTACTCTCACATTTTTGGTTATTATAAATGTTTGTCGGGCAACTAGCCTTCGATAACTCAAAAGATGCGCTAGTGTGAATGTTATAGCATAGCGTTCAATAACGCACATAAACGCATAATAGTAAGGCCACTACAACGAAATTTGATCCCTTAGAGACAATCTTGGCGAAAACGTTGTAAGAGGATTCCCACTACCTCGTGTAGTAACCGGCCTAAGTCCATAATATCTCCAGAAAATCTCAGAGCTCTACCTTGCCTATGGAGTTGCTTGCATTGAAATGAAGGCCTGATGGCCTATTTATAGATTTCTGGAGGGTCACGATGGTAATTGCACTTGGAGTTATTTGTGCTGGCAAATGGCGTCGCTCAATTTTTATCACGCGAATTGCCAATTTTGCAGAAATGACGATAGTGCCCCCTTCTCCCTAGGCAGTTCAGGAGGCCCAGGCAAGGTGCCTGGAGATGATGTTGGTGGCCAGAGGTGGCCGACGGTGAAGGAGGTGGTCGGGGAAGGCAAGGGCCACCTACGGCGGCCGTCAAGGCCCATATGTGTGGGAGCACACTGCGCTCATATGCTGGAGTCATAGTGCCCGCGCTCAGCGTGCTCGTAAGAGCGCGCGCTGCGACAACGTTAGGTACGCTCATGCTGCCCTGGCGCTCTGGCAGGAGTGCGCGCGGTTCTGCCCTATTCTTAGATGCTTTCAGACCTTTTGGGTGAGCGCGGCTTGTGGCTAGTCTGGTCAGGTTAGCTTGCCCTCGTGTCCTTGGACAAAACCTTTTCGATTTTACTTAGAAAATTCAGGCGGAACCCCATCAAATTCCCCCCAATTTTAGGAGGTCGTAATCCGCAAAGCTACAAGCCCGGATATTTGTATGCTTGATCATTTTATCTCGGGTTTGGGGACCTAAGAACATTTTAGCATGCGCTCGTCACCAACTACCTTGGTTCGCGACGTAAAATATCCCCTCTGTTGGGCTTTTACGCGAGCGGTGATGCCTTGGATTTGTCTGTGTTTGCTTTGTGGGCTGAAGGTTGTGTTAGGATGCCTGGACGACGATTCTTGCGGTGAATTGATCAAGCATTTATTGCAAAAATTTTGTGCTGACAAAGAATTCTCGTGATGTAAAGTGATGTTCTACCCCCTCGTCTCAATGTCGTAGGAGGACCTATGGGCTTGCAGCTATTAGAAGACGTGGAAGGACATGGTGTTTGTTTCCACGCTACAACTTGGAGTGATTCAATGTTCATTCATATCAAGAGTTAGGATAGAGCTTCTTGAGGCAGAGGCAGTCGATGGCGTTCGTGCCTTGGGATGTTGTATGGAGCGAGCTTTCGCGTTTGTAGAACACCATGAGTTCTGGGGCCTTGGAGTGGAGTGACGTCGGATAGCTGAACGGACCTTGAGAAGATGACTACGAAGGTAGGCTCGTGATGACTACATACTGTTGAACTCTGCCTTGTTTTTGGCTGGGTCTTCGTGTGCCGCAAAGGCTACGGGGGCGTTCCATTCCCCGATGGGTGTTATCTTGAAAGGTGGTGCTGGCGACGGGGAAGCAGTCGATTGCATCTGTGTCCACTATTTGTCGATGGAAGGGTTATTTGTGATATATATGTAGATGCCCATGTCTGTGCAGACTCCTCATGAAACCTTCTCCATGGAGAGAACAATGGTGGCAATGGACAATTATCACGCAGAGTTAGCAACACAAAATGATTCCCATTTATGAATCAAATGGAAATTAGTTTAGGCTCCGTCAGTGGAATTGAATGTAGTGGAAGAAATGTGAAACACTGATCATGTGATAGCTGAACTACGATAACATTATAGAATGATGCAATTGCTAAACCCATATAAAGTAGTGACATCCATTTTTTAACCGGTGCGGGCGTAATTGCACAATCAAGAAAATCTACGAGTTGTTGTCGTCTCTTTGTGTCGTACACCTCATCATATAATGTTGCATGATTTAAAATTCCATATTGGAGATTATTCCTTACATGTATTCAATCCTCACCCAAATTCAAACATTAACTTATAACCTTAAATCCACAATGGCCATCTCCTTGCACATCAACGACATCTATAATATGTTTAGAGAAAAGAGATGGCAATTGTTCGCGAACAAAAGAATGCATAAATAGCTTGCTGTCTTGAGAAGGAGTTCTTAGTTGATATGTTGCTCTCTTTTGAGCATTCAATTGAGCCACTTTCTTCACCTTTTTTGCTTCGGGTTGTGAACCTTCCATAGCAAGAACGTGCTCAAAATAGGAAGGATTACGTTTGGTAAATTTCTCATTATCCCGAATTTTTTTTATAACTCCTTTTTGGTCTTCCTTTTAGAGGTATAAACACCAAAGGCTCAACTGTTTTTCTAAAGGAAGGATCAACAAATTCTCGGAGTTTTTTTTCATTACTTTTTTGTTGAAAACCTAATTCTGCGAACTTTTTTAGAATGGCTTCAACTTTGTTGTTAATGTCAATGTCCTCTTTGTTTTTTTTCTCCTTCTTGTAATGTCAATTGTGTCCAATGTATATTTACCAACCATAGAGGAATGGATTTTGATTGTAATATGTACGGTAACAACTCATGTGAGCACGACAAACCCATTGTAAACTTCTTTTTGTGTGTACACTTTTTAGCATGCGACATTTGAGGACCTTTGAGTACTATTTTCTCTTCCTCTTTAGCAAGCACAATCGGTTTTGATAATGGATCAAGTAGTGATTGAAAACATTCAAGTGCCCATCTATAACTACTTTCGGTTTCATCGGACATGAAACAAAAACATGAGAAGAATGACTGATATGGGAAAGTAACACCTATAACACATAATAATCGCATGTGATATCAATTTGTTTTGTAGGTGCAATCAAGTTGGAAAATGGTTAGAAACATGTTACTAATTTTGATGGAGATAAGGTGAGCAAAAAATAAATTTTTTAGAGTATCGGTACTATCAACAACCCTATTGAAGCTGATATAACCCTCCAACATTATACTCTTATATAGGAATTGTATTGGTGTACCTACAACTAACTCTTTGTGTAGCCATACTCGCTGATTATAAATAGTTCTTATGATTGTTTGTTCGTAGAACTATTTTTTTGAACCGTAACTAAAATCTTTCTTGGTTTTACTCCTAAAGCATACATATCCTCCACTATCTTAGCTTCCTCCTTATCCAATCGCCCAATATATGCGTGTACCTCCAAGTGAACAAGGTCATGATTATGCAAACCGCAAATAACTGTTACCTTCCACTCATCTACATGTGCCACCTTTTTCCCGGAAATAGAAAACGAGCAACCACATCTTTTGCTTAATGATTTTTGCATGCCTTTCTTTACAAAATCATTCTTATTTTGATTGTCGCGATGATGGCCACCTCTATCACAGCCTAAGAGAACACAGAGTGTGAGCCGACAAACTAGCATATCTAAACGTGTAATAGTGATAACAAAACCCAAATTTCTTGCGATTTTCTGACACTACTCAAACAATGCTTCTCTTGTTGAGAATACTTGATCTGTTACAAAGTGGGAACCCATATCCACTTTAGTAACTTTTGGAATCTCTTCATAAGGGCATTTTCAAGAGGAATATTTATACTACTACCCTCCATACTACAGATAAATGCATTCGTCCACTCAAAAAAACAACACAATGATCTTTAAATTTTGTTCAAAAATAATCATTCAAGCATTCAATAATAAAAAGGTAGAATCATATTGATTGCAAAACTACAAGGCAATACCTTAGGGTTGCGAAAGAACTCAACACAATGAACTTCAAGAAAAAGGAGGAATCGACCGCCAGGAAAAAAACCCTAATGTAGGAGGGGGCTGGAGGCATGGAGCAAAGGATCAGTACTTGTAGGCAGCAGTGGGAGGGGGCTGGAGGTGTAAAAAACCCTAATGCAGGAAAAACCCAATTAGATGGGTAGAGGGGGTTGGAGGTACAAATGAAAAAAAAATACAAACCTTTGTTGGTCGGAGGGGGCTGGAGAAGGCGGGAGGAGTAGCCAGTAGTGTTAGGAGGCAGGAGGAGAAGGGGAGTCAGAAGGAGAAGGGACATCGACAATGATCTCTGTTAGCGTCAGCGTCGGAAGGGGGAGGTGGTCGCACGGGTTGAGGGAGACCGAGAAAATCGAGATTTTAGGGAGTGCGAGGAAGAAGTGATGCGAGTAGATTTTTAGATAGGTAGATTTTAAGTGTTAAAAGACCTAAATGCAGTGCGATTAGCCGTATTTGCGGTGTTTTTTTTAACAATTCCCCCTTTTTAATTGTTTGCGCGCTCGATTCAACTCCGAGCTAAGGTGGTCCGATTCTCCGGACTGGAGAAAAAGTCGGGCAACCCCCAACAATTCCAACTTCATGTATGGAGCATTGGTACAAAAAATGATCATCCATCGTAATGTGCAAAAATAAAGACGAAATATTGTTATAAATTTGCATTTGAAAATATAATTTTAAAGTTAATAAACTAGTAAACTTGTAAAACAAAAGAGAAATTAAATATTTTACTATTGTTCGTTACGTACCAAACAGTTGGACTCCATATATCTCAGTATATAGGCTCCCCTTTCACTACATTTCAGTAATGAGTTCTATTGTGGGCCGCCCGATCTTTTCCTGGTCCGAAGAAATCGGACCGCCTTAGCTCGGAATTTGACGGGGCGTGCAAACAGTAAAAACGAACCACAACAAATGACCATTGTTGGTTTTTCATGTGAAAAAACTGGAAAGGATGAAAACCATGTGATTGGAGCTGTGCCGAGCAAAAATCCACTAGCTTCTCAGAGTTTTACAGAGTTTTGTTTGATCTCGGATAGCGACACGCCGCTACTCCGTTACAGGTGCAGAAAATGAGGGAAAATGACTAAGTCCTCGGAGCCATAATAGAAGCGCTCCGACCTTTGAATTTTGCTGAGATCGCAGAATCTGGTTGGGAGCATTCCGACTGGAATATTCTCTAAGTCCACGAAGCTTCTGTTGGGGCACCCTCGTTTATGCAGAGCCATGATGGGAGCACTCTCGCAGAGGCGTTCGACGGGACTTGGAGTTTGTTGAAGCCTTTATGCAAGGAAAACAGCGGAGTGAATTCCAGAGCGGAGAATCGGCCTAAGTCCACAATCTTGCCGGAAAACCTCAGAGCTCTCTCTTGCCTATAGAGTTGCTTGTCTTCAAATGAAGGTTTGGGTGCCTATTTATAGTTTTCTAGTTTTCATGGAGGTAATTATGTCGGGGAGTGTTTAGTGTTGCGAATGGCGTCGCTTCGTTTCGATCATCTGGATCACCAATTTTGCCGAAATGACGGAAGGTCCTCCGGGCAGTTCGGGTGGCCTAGGTAAGGTTCCCGGAGGCGGTAGTTGCTGAAGGTGGCCGGCGAAGGAAGCAGTGGTTGGAGATGGCAGGGGTCACCGACGACGGCGACTGCCACTAGTGAGTACCGTCGGCGAGCGCACCGTGCGTTCATCGCGTGGCCGTGGGGAGTACGGCTGTATGGGGGCATGGCCCTATGTCCGCGGATAGTGCGACCGCGCGAGGGTGCGGCCTTGCCGCCGAGCGAGCTGGCCACATGTGGCCGCACGGGGGCGTGACACAGCGGCCGCGTGGAGGCGTAGCACATCGGTCACGGGGTGCTGCCATGTGCGTACCTGGTCCACGTCTTACCGGTTTGGCTTAGAAATTCAGGGGGAACCCCATCAAATGCCCCCAAATTTCCATGTTTGTGGCATGAAATGACCCCTTGGTTGGGCCTTTATGCGGGCATTGACCCCTTTGAACTGCCCATGTTTGCTTCGATGCCTTAAGATTTTGCGGGGGATGCCTGGGTGGCGATGCTCGCGGTTGTCACGGAAAGTTCATGCTGACGGTAAATTCTTGTAATGGGGAGTGATGTTCTGCCCCCTTGTTTGTTGCAAAAGGACCAGCGAGCTTGCGGTCACCTGAAGATGTGGAAGGACATGACATATGTTTCCATGCTGTAACTTAGAATTACTCAGCGTCCGTTCCTACAAGGAGTTGGGATGGGGATTTTGGAGGCGGAGGACATCGATAACGTTTATGCCCCGGGATATTGCAACGACGTAAGCTTCCGCATTTGTAGAACGCATGGAGTCCTGGGGCCTTGTAATGAAGCGGTGCTGGATAGTTGAGCGGGCCATCCGATTACGACTATAAAGGTAGGTTCATCGTGGCTGTACATACACGTTGTTAAGCTCTGTCATGTACTTGGCCAGGGGATTCCTGTTGTGCGAAGGATGCAGTGGCGTTATGTCCCCTAAGCAGGCATTGTCTTGACAGAAGGTGCTAATTATGGAGGAGCACCTTATTGCATCTGTATCATATGCACACTTGGCATTGTTAGCCTACGTACTACCTTCGTTACCTCCTTTTCTCAGTTGCGCCAGTTTTTGCATGACGTGTTGAGCTTGTGAATTCCCTAGGGCATCAGCCTTGTGTGGTGGAGACCCTATCGTCTCCATTAGGTGGGATATCTTGGCGGTTGTTGAATCATTCCTACTGTTGTCCTTGCAGTGGCGTTTGGTGTCGTTATATGTGTTATGATGGCCTGGGAGCATCTGGTGCTATTATATTCCTGTTCATTGTGCACAATTGTTGGAGATTGTCACCGGGTGTTAGTGACGGGAGCTCGCTACTTAGGTGCGATGAGGGAGTACGCTTTCCCCCTTGCCTTGGCGGTGTAGATGGAATCAGAGGTTCGTTTGTTTTGAGAGGCGGCGATGGACCTTGGTTCATACGCGCTTTGAGAGGGCCCGGGATTTGGCAAAGAGAATTTGCTCTCTTTAGCCTGAGGAGGTCCATAGTCTAGCCGTGCGGTAGTGGTGAAGGACCTTTGTTTGATTGCTCTTTAGGAGGACTTGTGTCCGTCTGGATGGAGGTTGGGAAACAGAAGAAAGAGAGTGCTCGACTGACTGCGGAGCTGAGGGACGTTGAGGTTATGCGAGCACCCGTGATGGCTGAGTACAGCGGGTCTCATGACTTCTTGATGGAGCAATCCCATATCGTAGAGGAGGTCCGCTCTGAGACGATGGTGATTGGGATTGATCTGCTTGAGTATAATGCCACGTACCGCTTGGGCTTTGGAAAGGTATTTCGTGCTGCTCAGAGATTACTAGAGCACTGTGATATGGGCGTGTAGGACACCTCAAATGACGATACTAACGTTGATGGACGATCCCATTTTGCCACTCTTTTTTTTTCTTCGCTTTTGCTTTATCTTGTGGGTGCGCCTTTGCACCGTCACATGATGATGTAGCTTATAGGGAGCCTTGTGTATGAACGGAGACCCTCTTTTTCGGATCTTCCGTGTTCTATTTATGCTTTGGTGTTTATACACGTTTGGTAGAGTTGCACTTAGCTTGAACACTGACATTTCGAACAGGTCGCTAGCGGGAGATATTCGTCTGCTTGCATTTTTGGGGGACCGGAGTCCGTCCAAGTGGAGGTGATGAAGAACCTTTGTTCATTCACATCTCAGGAGGACTGGGGTTCGTCCGGGCTTGGTGGATCTTCATTTACTTGCTTTTTTGGAAGTGTCGTAAGTTGTTTTGATTTTGGGTGTAGTGAGCCCTTGTTTGCTCGTACCTTGTACGGAGATGGTGAAGAACCTTTGTTCATGCTTTAGGAGAACCGGGGTTTGTCCAAGTGGAGGGGGCAAAAAACCTTTATTTGTTCGCGCCTTAGGAGAACTGAGATTTTTTTGAGTGGAGGTAGCAAAGAACCTTCATTCGATTGCACTTTGGGAGAACTAGGGTTCATCTGAGGGGAGACAAAGAAGAATTTTGTTTGATCACGCTTTGGCAGAACCAGGGTTCATTTGAGAGGTGGTGGTGAAGAACCTTTATTCGATGTCACTTTTAGGGAACTGGGGTTCGTCCTAATGAAGGTGCAGACATTCCTTTGTACATCTTGCCTAGAAGGTGTAAAGGACCTCTATCCATCTCGCCTTTAGGGGATTCATCTTGTTGAGATACCCTACAATGTGGGGGTGAGATGAACTACGGCGTGGGAGCGGAATACTCTGCAATCTAGGGGCAAAACGTCCGGCAGTGTGGGAGCAGGATACTTTACAATACGGGGGAGAAATGCCCGACAGAATGGGAGCAGAATGCTCTACAATGTGGAGGTGAAACACCCGACGATGTGGAAGCTAAATACTTTTGAATGTTGGGGAAAAAGTCCCGGCAGCATGGGAGTGAGATGCTCTACAATGTGGAGGAGAGACACCTAGCCGCATGAGAGCGGGATGCTCTGCAACCCGAAGGATAAATGCCTGATAAAGTGGGAGCGGGATGCTCTACAATGTAGGGGCAAAACACCCGATAGCGAGGGAGCGGGATGCTTTTCAACACGGCGGTGAAACACCCGGCAGCGTGGGAACGAGATGCTCTGCTGAAAGTATCTAGTTGCCTATCTAAGTCACCTAGAGGGGGTGGGGGGTGGGAGTGAATAGGTGAATCTTGTGGCTTTTAGCAAAAATAAAGTACTTGAAAATTAAGCGCACAGAATCAGAGAAACACATAGCACAAACACAAGGATTTATAGTGGTTCCCTTGAATGGGTACGTCCACTATCCCGCCTCGCCTATCTAGCACTTGGGGCTAGACTTGGCTACTTCACCAATCTCAGATTATAACCAATCTTACACCTCGGAGTTGTCAACTCCTACAAGCATGGAGACAACGTCCCCTACAACTCTGAGAACAAACTCTCTTACACTTGATCCTTTTAACTAGGATCTATAAACTCAGAAGAAAAACTTCCTACAAGAATTATAAAAAGGTTTTTACAACACCAATAGAATGAGAAAAATCTTCTTAGATATCTCAATGAGCTTCAAATTCAGATCTGAGAAAGTGCTTTTTCTTCCTTGTAGAATAGAGAAACTTGAACTTGATGATTGAGGAAGAAGAACTTGAAACAATGAAACCTTGATTTGAAACTTGAGAGACGACTTGATCTTGAAGAATTTCATAGAGAAATGTAGAATGAAGATCTAGTCAAAACTATCTTTGAGGGGAATCATGAGATCGAGGAGTCGACGACAAGAATGATCGAGAGCGAGTGAATCGGCTGACAGAGAAGACTTGCTATTTCTTTGATTTTATCACGACTAGGGTTTTCTAAAATTAACCCTTGTATTTAAATGTAGATTCCTCTTTCAACGGCTAGAATGAAACTTCAGGATCGAGCTCCACGTGTACTATACATGGTCGGTGCCTTAAAGGAAAGCCATCAAAAAATTCAAAATGAAAAACTATTAAGTCCATTCGTCGAGAGTATACGTGACATACCTAGAAGACTCGACGAACTGCATAACTAGTTGACGAATTACACGAGTCCATTCAATGAACTACTCAAGTCCACTCGACGAAAGGGACTTGGATGAAAATCGAAACTGAGTGAAATTTTTGCTCAGTGTTCACGAGACCTCTCGAGAGTACTCAACAAATTTGTCGAGTGTTCACGAGAGATCATCAGATCACTCAAAGAATTTTTCTTGGCCAAATCAGAACCTTCTATGAGACCTTCAGAAACTTCCTGAGTAAACTCAATGAATTACACAAGTCTTCACGTGAGGTCTCGATGAATTACACGAGTCTTCATGTGAGGACTCAACGAAGTTTACTTAGGAAAATTTCTGAAGTCCTGAACTCTGCTAGCATTCCTTCCTTGAATCTTCTATAGCACTTGGAGATGAAGTACACCCCAATAGAGACATTACACGAGTCAACACTATGCCCTACACAATGTTTAATTATATTGCATAATCCCGTGTAATATGACTCATTTTAATCTGACTTTAGTGTGTACTTGGCAATTAAGGTCTTGCAAATACATAACTAAAATGCAGCATCAAATACAAACTCAATTCATCTTAGTTCAAGGGGGAATTCTTCAAATTAGTGCTATTGTGGATACAATACCCAACAATATCCCCATATTTTAAAAAGTCTGAACCCTATATACTAAGCTGAATTGCACAAGGCATAAACATAAATAAGAGCATAGGAAAAAACAAAATAAAAGCAAATATACATAAACCTTCAAAACATTAAAGTTTATACTGTTTATTATAGGGCAATCATTGCTATCACACTTATAACAGATTTAGAAATATAATCCCATCAATGCTTCCCCTGACTCTTCTCATGTTGTCTGTCAAAATATGCGTGAGGCTTGGGATAATACTTTGGAGGAGGAGCTTTAGGATTGTCCCTTCCAAATTTTCGGAGGTGCAACCTCCTCTTCACATTGGAAACTTCATGCTTGTCCCATTCCTCTAAGCTATATTAGATTCTCGGTTCTTCATTGGTAAGATCAACAATACTGTATGTGTCTAAGATAATATCTTTAGAAATTGGACTCCATGTCTCAGCATACTTTTTGTTTTCCTTATGAGTCTCAGATCTCCTGGCAGAGGGACCTTCCTCACACCTTCTTCTTTTCTGAGGAGGTTGAGAAGATTCCCCATCGAATTCCACTCTTCCTCAGCAATATCTAACCAAACCTGCTGGTAAACTCCAAGAGGAACATAATTTTCTTCTACAAGCTGATGTTCAAAAAATTCTACTCATTCAGTATTGAACTCTTAACCTTCAGCAGGAGGTTCACCCTCAACAAGTGGAGCATGAGTTTTAACTTTTCCCGTTAATTCCTCATGCAGCCACTTGACGTTCTGATAAGTATAGGTATTGGCATTATGCAATTGTGCGCGTACTTCCTTAGAAAGTTCACTCATTCTCCTATGCAGTCTTCTCTCCCCATTTCTGACTTCTAAAATGCGGGTCTGTATAATGTCAGCATTGTACATACCCATCTTCCTATCGATGTGGTGCATGCTTGTATCATGAGAGTGGATCATGACATCATGAGATTTGGAGAGATGAGTAGTTTTATTATTGACTTTATAAATGCTTTTGATTGAGTGGTCGATGGCCTTACCCCCTTTGGTCAACCATTCAATCAGGGAAGTTTGTAGCTTGTCCATACTATGATTCACCTAAGTTAGTCCATAAGATAGGTCTTTCTCGACTAATGCTACCCTGTCCACAACTTGTTTAATAAAGCAGTCAAAATGATCTCTCTGCTTGACTAGCATAGCCTCAATTATCTTGAGCAGTCAATTGTCAGCAGGAGTGGCACTCTCATCCTCAGATCTCTGAGCTTCTACCCTGGCAGCAGTTTCTTGTCTACAGGAGGAAACTCCCCTAGAATCAGTGGGTCTTGGGCAAGAGGCATATCCACATCCTGACCCTCACCATAATCCCTTGAGCAGTTGATGTCCTCTTGAACAAAAAGAATAAGAATAGCTTACCTTCCTCTGTCAGACAGCACGATAAAGTGTTCTCCTAAAACCTCTTTAGAGGGAACAATCTCAACATTAAGAATTTCTTCAGGGAGCACCTCTAACTTCTCCCCCTCTGCAGGAACTCTAGCTTCTTCTAGGTCCTCTTGGGAAGAGAAAATCAATGGCTCCCCCTCAGCCTCTGCCGGAAGTTCCTCCTCACTTATGATCACCTAAACAGCAACAACTTCTTGAATTACCTTAGCCTGACTAACTTCTACCACCACTATCTCTGGCATATCAACTCTGATTGGAACTTGATCTGAAGTATCTGGCAGACTAACATCCTCCACCAAGGTGAGGTCCCCCTCCCCTCAACAACTGCACCATGAATCTCCTTTGTGCCATTTGGTACTGGAGACGGTAATGTTTCCTTATCAAGGAATTCTTCCTCAATAGCAGCCTCTCTTAATCCACCAAGCTTGGGAATCCTCCTCTCCCATCTGTCGAATATGGAAGAATTTATCTTCTTTTGGTGAAGAATGGACATGCCTGAGGACTTGTCAAACTCATCTGTGTCCACTTGATTTTGATACAAAGTTAAGATCCTTCCAAAGTTTGGTACGTGAAGACTTTCCTTGATCTTCTCAAATAACACAACTCCCCAATCCAATCATTTTTTGTAGATAATAGCAACAAGTAGCTTGAACATGTCACTCGATAGATAATCATGTGACCCAACTTTGTAGAGAAGAACTTTGCCAATAATATCAGACAGGAGCTTTCCTTCTTCATTCATAGCTTTCCTCCGGATTGAAATGGTCCTCCTAGATAAACCACAGAAGGAGAGTGCTCTATGGATATCTCTCTCTTCAAGTAGATCTTCTTCCTCTGATGCTGGTAGCCATAAGAACTTGTTGAGTGAGCCAACCTTCAGTCTAACCATTCTGCTCCGGACCTTGCTTTTGATCATGGTCCTTTCATGTCTGACCTTAGCATTGTTGAAGAACTCCATAACTTCATGGTCAAGTATTCTACAAGGATTCTCAAGAACGAAGGATAATTCGGCTGTCTCTAGCATAAGTATATCATTGTGGAACTCATCTAAAGAAGTTGCAAACCTTATACGAACCAGCTTGCCACCTACTTGAAGGTTTCCAGGGCCCTTGGGATCCATGAACGGGAACGATAAAGATGCTGCTAGAGGACATTCAGACTTCTGTCAGGAGACGAATCGATGGGTTTGTCCTTGAATACTCAAAGAATCGTGTGAAGATCGTGATGCCCTTAGACAATTTATATAGTTTTAATGTTTTTAGAATAAATAGGCGCGTACCTGGACTGTTTGACTCTTCAGATCCAATAAATAGAGTTAAAGAAAATATCCCTAAAGATAAGCATTCGTCGAAATGACACGAGAGTACTTCGGCAAATTCATCAAAATGACATGAGAAAACTCGCAGATTCGTCGAAATGACACGTGAAGAAGTTCTGATTTCACAAGTTGACTTGGCGAGTTTGTCAAAATGTCACGAGTAATTTCGGCTGATCCTGTGAATGCTTCCTTGATTTTTCAAGAAGTCGAATTTCTAAAATTGGGCTGAACTTTTGAACTTTTTATGATTCCTTGTTGAGCATACCATGTTCCATTTTGAAGAAATTAAACTTGGGCTCATCCAGCGGCTTCGTGAAAATGTCTGCAACTTGCTTATCCGTCGGGAAATAGCTGAGAAGAATGTCCTTGTGCTATACATTCTCTCGAATTAAATGATATCGTATCTCGATGTGTTTAGTCCGGCTATGAGAGACTGGATTGTTTGCAATAGCAATTGCACTGAGTCATAAAACATTGAAATCTCCTTCATCTTCATATTGTAATCTTCGAGTTGATTTCTGACCCACAGAAGTTGTGCACAACAACTGTTTGTAGAGACATACTCTGATTTAGCGGCTGATATAGCTACAGAGTTCTGTTTCTTACTAATTCATGATATAAGCCTCCTTCCAAGGAATTGGCAAGTCTTGTAAGTAATTTTCCTATCATCCTTGCTTCCTACGAAATCAACATCTCAAAATTCAATTAGCTCGACGTTATTACTTCTTGGATACCATAGAACAAGATTAGGTGTGCCTTTAAGATATCTCATAATCCTCTTTGCAGCGGCATAATGAGATTCCTTAGAGTTCAACTGGAATATAATATATACACATGTTGAAAACTTTATATCTGGTCTACTCGTAGTAAGGCAGAGTAATGACCCAATTATGCTTATGCACTTGGATTCATCAAAATATTTCCCTTTCTCATCCTTGTCTAGAGACTTAGTTTATCACATTGGAGTCATCATAGAGGTTGCGTTCTGTATTCAGAATTTCTAAAGTAACTCTTTAGTGAACTTCATCTGAGAGATGAAAATTCTATCTTCAAATTACTTCACTTGAAGTCCTAAGAAATACTTCAGCTTACCCATACTGCATATTTTAAAATTCCATTGCATCAAGTTAGAGAACTTTTTGCAAAAGGTTATCCTCTGTAGATCCAAATATAATGTCATTGACATATATTTGTACTAGCAGGATCTGGCCCTTTACTTCCCTAAGAAATAATGTCTTATCTATCTTTTCTTTTGAGAACTTCTTTTCAAGAAGAAAGCTAGATAACGTTTCATACCAAGATCTAGGAGCTTACTACAAACTATATAAAGCTTTATGCAAGAAATAAACATAATCTAGAAGGGATGGATCGACAAAACCTTAGGGTTGTTCCACGTATACTTCTTTCTTTAAATTATCATTAAGAAAGGCTAACTTCACATCTATTTGATAAACCTTGAAACCTTTTGAGCAGCATATGCTAGGAATAATCAGATTACCTTGAATCTGGCCACTAGAGCAAATGTCTAATCGAAGTCGATCCCTTCTTCTTGACGATAACCTTGAGCCACAAGTCTGGCTTTGTTCTTTATGATTACTCTATTTTCATCAAGCTTGTTTCTGAAGATATATTTCGTCTCTATCACATTATGACCTTTGGACATCAGTACTAGCTCCCAAACTTTGCACCTTTCAAACTGACTGAGCTCTTCTTGCATCACAACGATCCATAAAGCATACTTATTTGCTTCTTTGAACTTCTTTGGCTTAATTTGAGAAAGAAAACTCAAATGTAATACTTTGCTAGTTGTACCTCTTATTGTTCGAACTCCGTCACTTTGATATCCAATGATCTGTTCAATGGGGTGATCTCTTTAATATCGGATCACCAGATTCCTTGTATTCTCTATTCCACCAGGAGGTTCTGTTACGTCTAGTGCATGCCCTTCATCTCGATGTTCTTCTTCCTCTTCAACCAACTATGGAGAGTTGATCTTGATTGATCTAAGAACATCTACCTATTTAGCTTTGCCCAAGCTTAGCTCTTTGAGTTTAGCACTTGCATATTCAATAAGAACGCTAGACGAGCCACTATGAAGCATACTTGTCTCATCAAATATAACATTTATAGATTCTTCTACAACCAGGATTTTCTTATTAAAAATCATATATGCCTTACTATGGTTACTATATCCTACAAAAGTACCTTCAAAATATTTTTCACTAAACTTAGTTCGGTAATGTTTCGCATTAATAAGTACAAAATATTTACTTCCAAAATTTCTAAAGTAGGACACAGTCAGTTTTTTGCCCTTCAAAAGTTCATAAGGTGTCTTATAATGGTTCTTGTTAATTAAAGCTATGTTTTGTATGTGATAAGCTGTATTGACTTCTTCAGCTCAAAAATATTCTTGTAAAGAAGAGTCATTCAACATTATTGTACATGCTTCAATGAGTGTTCTGTTTCATCTCTCGGCCACTGCATTTTACTGTGGAGTGCAAGGAGAGGAAAACTCATGAAAGATACCTTGGCATACACAGAACCCTATCATAGCCCTAGACTCAAATTTTGTTCCATAAACACTTCTGATTTTGACCACAGAGCAGTTCAATTCGTTCTATATCTACCTGATAAAGTTTTTGAAGGAGTCAAAGGTATTTGACTTGCGTTTCAGAAAGAACACCCAAGTAAAATGTGAGTAGTCATCAACAATAACAAAGGTGTAGACTTTACCTCCTAAACTATGAACTGGCATAGGACCGAATAAGTCTATATGAAGCAAATATAAACATCTGTCAGAATATTTGACAATAATGCTCTTAAAGGTAGCTCTTGTCTGCTTGCCCATCTGGCATGAATGACACAGACTCTCTTTAATGCACTTAATATTGAGTGCATCACGTACTAAGTTGTGAGAAAATAACATACTTATAGTTTTGAAATTAATATATGATAGTCTCTTGTGACATTAATCACAAAGAGATTCACTATCTTTTGTCAAAAAGCACACTGGTGTAGAAGATTCTAAACAAAAAAAATTGAGAAAGAAAATATTTCTACTCCGAGTGTCTGATAAAATAGTTTCTGAGTTTTCAGAAGACTTTATCAAGCAAGTTTCCTTATAAAACTCAACCATATACCCTTTGTCACATAGTTGACTTATGTTTATAAGATTATGTTGTAATCCTTTAACAAAAGCCAAGTATATGAAAGAGACTATACCGTTGGTAATCATACTGTAGCCTTTTGTGATTCCCTTATCAGATCTACCAAAAATATTTTTTGGAATGTCCTCAACTGGAGTATTGTTCTGAAGTAGGTTTCTTGTCCCGGTCATGTGCCGATAGCAACCACTATGTTTGAACCCCACCTATGTTTAGGGTTGATTTTGGATAGGTTCACTATTAAGATTATTAGATGACCCAACATGTATAGTCTAGGGTCATAGGTTTTTACCAGTGTCAAAGTCAAGTCAACAAACCTTGATTGATTGGTTCTCACCTTCAGAAGACTTAGAGAAAGAATACCTCCAGAGAAAAGCAGTTTTCTAAGATACAGAAAAGGCGTTCGGCGATAGCTGAACTCAGCTCGATGATCCTCAATCTCAGATCGACGAACTCAGAGTTCCTTCTCTGAGTTGAGGTCAATGAAAGTCCAACTGAGATAGATGATCTGTGAGCTTATATTAGATTTTTAGCTTGACGAAGTGCCTTCTCAGTTCAACGAACTTGGAGCTCAGATTGGCTAGTGTATTTTCTGCTTGACGAAATTGGAGCTATGTTCGACGATCTTCTACCTCTTAATCTTCCATCTCAGGTCAAAGATCAAGAAGTTTTCAGTTCGATGAATTTGGATCTCAGGTCAACGAAAGTTTGCTGAGTTCTATTTTTTTCTCTCAGGTTCAGTTCAACTATTCTCTGATGTTTTCAGTTCGACTATGGCAGAAGAATTTCAAATTATGTTATAATATGTCTGTAATGCTCTGATATTTAATGCTCAATATTCTTATGAATATAACCGCTCCATGACAACATTAATTATGGTTTTCACAGAGTTATTACTTGTCTTATTTACTGGGATAGTTGAGGAAATTCATTTAAGATAATTTCTAGTCATTCAACTCCCAGAATTTCTGCAGTCAATCAATGAAAGGAATTCAAATTTTAAATGCTGAAATCTATAAGGAATATATCTAAGAATTTCTTTTCAAGATAGATAGTAGCTAGACAGGAATAGACACAGAGAGATAGCTGTGATAGAAAATTATTTTGCAGAAAATTGAAAGAAGAACAGCTCTTATACAACTCCAGTTCTTCATCAGTTTTTTCTTTAGTGCTTTCAAGAGACAATCCATCAACATCTGTCTAAAATCTTCCTGAAGATCATCAAGTAATCTGAAGGCCTACACCCTGAGCAAAGCTTCTTGAACTATTCTACATCTCAGGGGGAGCTTTGACGACATCAACAAATCCACTAGTCTTCTCTCAGTTTATTGACAGAGAAGAACAACATCATCTTTATTTTATTTCACTGTAAAAGGGTTTTTAAACTCCCTTCAAAAGTTATCCCGTTGGTTGTTAAGTCTCCTGATCAAAAGACTTAGTTTGGTTTTTGAGCACCTGGTCAAAAGCTCAAAGGGTTGCAAGGTCTCCCTTAGAAAAATAAATCTTGTGGTGGCAGGGCACCTGATCAAAAACTTGTAGTGGATTCCTATCAGGGTGGTAGAAGAGTGGATGTACCCAAGTTTTAGGAGAACCACTATAAAATCTTTGTGTCGTCTAGTTGCCCTATTTGTTATTTTCTGTGCTGTGATTTTCTATGTTTTATTTATGCCTATTTACATATAGTTATCACTTATTTTAATCTGCTATAAAAATTAATCAAAAGATTTTTAAAACTCTATTCACCCCCCCTCTAGAGTTAGTTTGATTTATCCCTTCACTTTCAATTGTTATCAGAGGGAGGTTGTTTGGTTTCACAGGCTAACACCTGAACCAAAAGATCTTTGATAGATCCCATTTACTCTAGTGTCTTATTATATCATGGCACAAAATAAGGAGTACTCAAGAACCAGACCTCCAGTGTGCAATCTTAACAAGTTTGCACTTTGGAAGGCAATGATCAGGTAATATATGAATTCCATTGATAAAGATATCTATAATTCTATTTTGATAGGTCCCCCTACTCCATCTGCAACAACCACTACAAGCACCCGTGTTGTTCCACCACCTGAGTAGACAAAATCTTAGAATAAAGCTAAGATAACAGATGCCAAAGCTATGAACATTCTAGCTCAAACTATGTCTGATGACATATTTCAAAAAGTTACTGAATGCATATCAGCAAAAGCCATTTAGGATTCCCTCAACCAAATGGTAGCAGGATCTGTTGATGAAAGGAAAGATTAAAGATCCCTTGTCATTTCATAATATGAGTATTTCAAGAAGGAAGAGTCAGAGTCAGTTGCAGAAATATATAACAGACTCAACCTGACTATCAATGAGCTAAAGAACTTGGACAAGAACATCTCATTAACAGAAATTAATGATAAAATTCTTATGTACTTCCCCAGCACATGGGACTCTAGGATCTAGCCAATCAAGGAGGCCAAAAGCCTAAATGAGATTTCTACTGAGTCATTATTAGGCAAGCTCAAGTCTTATAAGCAGCTTATCAAAACTAGGGAAGCAGCTGAACAAAAGAGTTCTACCTCAAGAAAGAAGGAGCAAAGCATTTTCTTTAAGGCATCTGAGGAATCAGAAGCACTACCTGTAAATGAAGAGCTAATGAGTCTATTAGCTAAAATATTCTACAAAATAGCTAAGAAGGACTTTAGAAGAAGGTCAACTAGAAATAAGGACAAGCCAAGGTATGACAAGGCTCCTACTAAGGAAATTGTCTGCTATGGATGCAGGAAGCCAGGACACATTCTCCCAGATGTTCAGAGGCTCAAAAGAAGGACAAGAGAAAAGAGAAAGAATCTAAGAAGCACTCCAGCAAGCCCTCCTCCAACAAATACAAGAAGAAGAAGGAGAGTGGCTTTATAGTTGAGACCTGGAGTGACTCAGAAGAAGAAACTTCTTCTAGTTCTAGTGAGGATGAAGAAGAGGCTAAAGCCAGAGAGATCTGCTTGATGGCAATTGATGCATCATGCAGTCACTCGGTAGCTGAAGAATCAGCAGCAGAATCTGAATCAGAAGAGGACCAGGTAATAGCTTATTTTGATTTCAATTCTGATCATTTTAAAACTGAATTCAAATTTCAATGTAATGACTTAATTAAATCTGAGAAGGAAATCAAACTTCTCAGAGAAAAACAAATTGAATATGACAATCTATTTTCTGAAAACATCAAACTAAAAGATGAATTAGACTTAGCTTTAGAACAAATTATTTCATTAAAACTAAACTAAATGAGGCTAAAGAATTTGAAGAATCCCTTAATGAGAGAAGCATCAAATTTATGAATATAACAAGTGCAGTCAATGCTAAGCTTAATGGCAAATTGGGCTTGGGAGCTTCATCAAGTCAGCCTCCTCTTCTTATGAAAAACATTCTTTCTACCCCTGTTAAATTCATATCTGAAAAAGTCAAAGAAAAAATAGAAGATAATAACCAACAAATTGAAGTGTTTCAAAAACCTAAACAAAAGAAAAAGAAATTTTTTTTTTAATAAAAATAGTGTTCAACATTTTTCGTCTAACCAAGATCGACGAAATGTATATGGTTTGTCGAACTCAGATCGACGAACTATGAACACATATTTTCTATATAACTATTCTTCTAACTGCGATCGACGAAATCAATATGGTTCGTCAAACCTCGATCGACGAAATTGGGGCGTAGAAAATGAATATTTTCATTCTCTGAGCGGAGCTCGACGAACTCATCCCTATTCGTCAAACGCAGATCGACGAACTTACTAGAATTCGTCGAACCCAGAAAACTTTAACAGAAATTTTAATCCTTGTAAAAATAATAATCAAAGACAAAAATTTGTCAACCATTTTACTCAGTGGATAATTCCACCTAGAAAATTTCACCCCTTAGGTTATAAAAATCAACCAGAATTTTCTTTCATTTCTAGTTATAAATTTGAGAAGAATCAAGGACCCAAGGTTACCTGGGTCAAGAACACCTAATTTATTTTCATGCAGATGATGGACTATCCTACCACAGAGCAACAGTGGTACTTGGATAGTAGGTGTTCAAAACATATGACAGACAGTAGGGGAAATCTAACTGATTACAAGTCAAAGCTTGGACCAAAGGTGATCTTTGGAGACTCCAATTGTGGCCAGACAAAAGGATATGAGAATGTCAAAGTTGGAGCTATCACTTTCAGGAAGGTAGCCTATGTGAGTGATCTCAAGCATAACCTGATATCCATAAGTCAGTTATATGACGAAGGATATCAGGTAACCTTTAACAAGTCTTTATGCATTATTTCTTCTAGTTAAAAAGAAATTGTTTTAACAAGAACTAGAGTAGGCAACATATATGTAGTAAATTTTAAGTCTGCTATTTCAGAAATCTATTTATTTAATCAGATTAATAATACTAATGACTTATTGCATAAAAGACTAGGACATGTAAATTTAAGAAATATTGTTAAACTATTTAAGGACAACCTTATTAGAGGATTGCCTTCTGGCCCCTATAAGAAGGAAAGTATCTGTAAGGTTTGTCAGTTAGGCAAGCAAACAAAAAATAGTTTTAAATCAATTAACTAGAATCTTGTATTTGCTTCACATGGATTTTTTTGGACCCATTGCTGTACAAAGTCTGGGAGGGAATTCTTACACTCTGGTTATTGTAGATGACTTCTCTAGATTCACTTGGGTATTCTTTCTGAGAAATAAGTTAGATAACTTTAAAGTTCTTACAGACTTTCTTAGGAGCATAAAGATTGAGTACTCTACTCCAATTGCATTGATCAGAAGTGATCATGGCACTGAGTTTGAATCTCTTCGTATGCATGAATTCTGTGAGAAGGAAGGTATCAGGCATTGCTTCTCTGCTCCTAGAACTCCTCAACAAAATTGGGTAGTAGAAAGGAAAAATAGAACCCTTATTGAAGCTGCAGGGACATTGCTTGCAGATGCTTACTTGCCCCTATCCTTTTGGGGAGAGACTGTAAGCACAACAAATTATGTTTTGAATATAAGTTTAATACATAAACTTAAGGGAAGGACTCCCTATGAATTGCTTAAAGGGAAGCAATCTAAAATAGATTATTTTAGAGTATTTGGTTGTAGATGTTATATTCACAATAATAACAAGAAATATCTTAGAAAGTTTGAAGCCAAAGCTATAGAGGGAATTTTTCTTTTATATTCCCAAGTCAGCAAGGCCTATAAGGTATTTAACAATTTAACCTTAAAAATGGAAGAATCTGTACATATAACTTTTGATGAAGCTAATATGTGTTACAAGGAGAAGGATTCTTCTACCAGAGATACATTGCAGGTACCCCTTCTGTGTGAGAAATTGGATGACTTAAACCTCGCCCAAGAGGTTATATTACATCCTTCTCCACAGATTGATGAAGAGAGTGAAGAAGAAATTATTGGAACAATTGAACCAACAACAGTTAACATAATTCCACAAGAGGAATTAATTCCCCAAGCTATTGATGAACTAACTCCTCCTACTAATCTTGTCACACTTAGAGATCATCCTATATCTCAAGTGATTGGACACATATTAGTTGGTGTGCAAACAAGGCATCAACTCAACCAATATTTGATGCATGCTTGCTTCATATCTCAGATTGAACCTCAATCCATAAAAGATGTAGAACAAGATCCCCACTGGATTATTGTAATGCAAGAGAAGCTCAATCAATTTGAGAGATGCAGAGTTTGGGATTTAGTTCCAAGACCCAAAGACTTCCCAGTCATTATAACTAAATGGGTTTTCAGGAACAAATTGGATGTACAAGGAGCTATTGTAAGGAACAAAGCAAGATTGGTACCTCAAGGCTATTCTCAGGAGGAAGGAATTGATTATGACCAGAACTTTGCCCCTATTGTAAGGCTAGAGGCTATCAGAATATTTCTTGCATATGCAATATATAAGAAGTTCAAAGTCTACCAACTGGATGTCAAGAGTGCCTTTATCAACGATGAACTCAAAAAGAAACTCTATATGGAGCAACCACCAGGTTTTATCTCTCAAACTCATCCCTCTTTTGTTTTCAAATTGCATAAAGCTCTTTATGGTTTAAAGCAAGCTCCAAGAGCTTGGTATGAGACCTTAACTAGCTTTCTTTTAGAGCATAATTTCACTAGGGGCATTGTAGATAGAACTTTGTTTATTAGCCATCATAAAAATAAAAATTTTCTAGTACAAATATATGTAGATGACATCATTTTTGGCTCTACTGATTCCAAACTATGTAAAAGGTTTTCTGACCTGATGCATTCCAAGTTTGAACTGAGTAGCATGGGTGAGCTTTCCTACTTCCTTGGTATTCAAGTGAAGCAATCCCTTGATGGCATTTTCATCTCCCAATCTAAATATGCTAAGGAGCTAATTAAGAGATTTGGGATGTTTGATGCCTCAGCTATGAAAACACCCATGGATTCCAATGCTGTGATTGATTTTGATGAATAGGGCAAGCCAGTTGATCAGAAAATATATAGAGCTATTGTTGGGTCCTTGTTATATCTCACAGCTAGTAGGTCAGATATAATGTTTGCTACATGTCTTTGAGCTAAGTTCTAAGTGAACCCTAAAGAATCTCACCTTATTTTACTAAAAAGAATTTTGAGATATATAAAGGGTTGTCTAAATCTAGGAATCTGGTATCCAACTAAGTCAGAAATTGAATTAACTGGATTCTAAGATACTGACTTTGCTGGATATAGAGTTGATAAGAAAAGAGCATCAGGAACATGCCAGTTTCTTGGTGATAGGCTTGTGTCTTGGTTTTGTAAGAAACAGACATCCGTGTCAACTTCAACTACTGAAGCTGAATATATAACAGCTAACAGTTATTATTAACAAATTTTGTGGATTCAAAACCAACTCATGGATTATGGTTTCAATCTAAATAATTCAACTATATTTTATGATAGTACTAGTGCAATTTCTATTGCACAAAATCTAGTGCATCATAGTAGGACCAAGCATATAGAAATTAGACATCACTTCATTAAACATTGTGTAGACAAAAAACAATTAAACTTATCTTTATCTCTACTGATTTACAAAGATCAGACATTTTTACCAAACCTTTGGATGAAAAGAAACATCTGTTCTTCCTAAATCAGCTAGGTATGACTAAGGGAGAAGTTCTAATTTGATTTCTGTCTGAGGTCGAAGAATTGATCACTTTTCGTCGAACGGAGACCGACGATCTGTGAACTCTTCTTAAGTTTTTCGTCGAATGGAGATCGATGAAATCTATTTGTGAAACTTTTCGTCAAACAAAGATCGATGAATTTTGTTTCAGAAACTATTTCATCGACCTGAGAACGACGAAATGTTTCCCCCTCTTCAAACTGGGATCGACATTTTTTATTTCTTCATGAAATTTTTTGTCGACCAGAGTTCGAAGTTGTTCTTTTGCGTTGGACAGAGTTTGCCGTTTCACCTTCTGAAAACTTATAATAGGGTTTTCATCGAACTCCATGTCGTGCTTTTTAGTTCTTTTGCACTTGATCTCTCTCTTATTTTTACAGGAAAATAATGGAGACCTTGACGGCGACCCTTTCTGTAATGAAGTTCGATGTAGGTTTCGACATTGACGTCGGCTCCTTCAGTCACTCTGATCAAATATTCAAAGACATCCTTCAGTTGTTTGAAGGACCTCAGTTGAAAAAGTTCATGACCTTCAGAATCAAACTTCCAGTGGCTGAAATTAAAGAATGGGTATTTACAACAACATCTCCAGAACAAACTATCATCTCAGGATCAATTTTTGGAAACCAGGTTTTTCTTACTCCTGATGTTTTACATAAGTTTTTGGTTTTATAAATGGAGAAGATGATTTTGAATTAACTAGCAATGAGTTTGAGGACATGCTAGTTATAATGGGTAACTCCCAAGAAAATCCTAACAAGCTATTGAAAAAGAACTTGTTAGTTAAATACAAGTTTCTAGCATATGTGGTTAGAAAGGTCATCCTGGGCAAGCACTCTGCCCATGACCATATTACCAGGCATTATTTTGACTTGATGAGTGCCTTGGTAAACAAGAAATTAGTGAACTGGGGCAGGATTAAATTTGATTTGATCAAAAAGAAGATAAGCAAAAAGGATGTAAGTTTTTGAAAAATTCTGGTAATCTTCCTCCAGGAAAAGGTTCCAGAATTATTGGTCTCCCAAACCATCTTCATTAATGCATCAAAGAAACTTACCTCTGCCATATTTGGCAGATGGGAGATGACTATCCCCAAGCCCTCCAGGGCCTCCTCCTCCATGATTGCTTCAGAGGACACAAGGGCTGAAACAGTAACTTCTCCAACCCTAGAAGAAGCTCCTGCTCCTCCTCCATCTCCACCTCATTCTATATTTCCTTCATCAACTCCACTTCAACAACCTTCTTCCTCCACTCATCCAGTCTCACCATCTCAACCACCATCTCAACCACAATCACCAATTCATATCCATGAGGATACACCACCATCTCCACCTCCTCAATCACATATTACACAACATCTTGATGACATTCCATCATCTCCTACATTCAATCTGCTCTCATCTCCATCTACTCAACCATCCCCACACCATTTACCTCTTCAGGATCAATTACCTGATGCAATCCCTCCATATATCTTCCACCAACATTCCTAACCTTCCTACAATCAGAATTCCCTCAAGGATTCTCTGTCTGTTCAAATTGTGGTCACCAATCCACTTATACACCATCTACTCCTGAACCCCATTATCTAAACTTCTCTGACATAGCTAATGATCTTCTCAAATTCATCACTCCCTCTTTGAAAAAGCTAGTAGAGGAAGCAGTTTCCCCTCTTATTTCTGTCATTGCTGATCTTTCTTCCAAAATTGCCTCTTCCTCTTCTGTCCCTTCTTCTAGGGGCCTGGGTTCAGGTATCTCTGAATCTAGGCAGAGGGAGATGTTCAATGAAGAAGCTCCTTCAGCAGCAATAACTCCAGCAATAGCAGCAATTCCAATAGAGATTATTGAAATTCTTGATGAAGATATAAAAATGACTTGTTTTGAAGAAGATTCAGCAGATACAGAAATAAACACTGTTGGTGATTTCATTATAAATCCCACAGTTGATATTCTCTCCCTCTTATATTCTTTTGATTCAGTACATAGCTCAAATCTACTAGCTTTTGTTGATACAGTTTAAGATTTTTCTAAAGCTATAGTTTTCTACTCAGCTCCAATTATTCCTGAAGTTTTGGAACAACTAAGGACAAGTTTTTCAGTTAGTAATATTATTATAGAGCCAATAACTGATACAGAACCAAAGTCTTTCTCACCTCTAACTTATGGCTTGGCTGAGTCTCCCATGCCAGATCTTCATGAGATTATGTTTTAAGATATGAAAGAAGAAAGTGACTATATTCAGGCTCAAGTTGTTACAGAAATTATAGAGCCAGAAGTTCAAGCACAGTCTCAGGCTGTTATAAACGATACAAGTCCACAACCACAGGCTCATCCTATATTTTCTAAAGAAATGCTTCAAAGGATTCATGACCTTTAGGATAATACTGTCAGTGAATCTGATGATTGAAATGAGTCAGATGATTCAGAAGACTCTAGTTCTAAAAAGAGAAAAACTAAAAAGAAAGGTCCTCCCAAAGCTGCTCCAAAACCTAATCTCACTGTTGACACTCCCTATTATATTCTACATAACATAACTCTCACTCCAGACACCCCTAACTGGATGATATATTCAAAAAATGAAATGAAATCTAGGAAGAAGAGTAGGAGATACTCTCCTCCACCACAGTTTAGGAGAGGTCCTCCTCCTCCTCCTCCTGCAGCTGGATAGGCAGGCAGTGTTTCTCATGCTCAAAGATCTACTTATCACTCTTATCAATAAAGATCAACTCACAGCAACAGAGAAAGACCTTCTAGGTTAGATTCTCATTCTAACACTCAATAGAGAAGACAGCAGCAACAACAACAGCAGTCTGACAGTCAAGACAGCCAAAAAGACAAATCTAGTCTGAAAGGCCACTATCTCCAATGTGTGATCCCAAAATGGATCCTAATTTAAGGATGGATAGATTTAAAGAGCTTATAGGACTGTCTCCAATTAGAAAGGCTAAATAAGAAGGACATGATGTTTCCTAGTTTACTATAATTTTATCATATAGAAAGAAAGAACTAGACAAATATCAGGTACAGAATCTTTTTAATGTTGATACTTACATGTCTTTACATCCTGAAGCAGTTGTGATAAGAGCTGCTTCTGTGATAATTCTTGGAGCTGAAGACATGAAAATGACAAAACTGCAAGCAGGTGATCCCAAAAGAGAAATAATCTTCACCAAACCATCTACTGAAACTTCACAGGATGCATCAGAGAAAGTTTGAAAGTTTTTTCCTTTTTCTGCTTTTTGAACTTAACTGTTATTTGTTGTAAATATTTCACAAGGCACATTTTGTTTATATCTGCTGAAATATTATAATTCTGCCAGATATTATTTTATGCTTTGTGATTTTTCTTTTATGTTATTCATAGTGACCTCACCCAAATAGGGGGAGATTGTTGGAACCACACCTATTTTTAGGGTTGATTTGGGCTAGGTTCACTATTAGGATTATTAGATGATCCAACATGTATAGTCTAGGGCCATAGGTTTTTACCAATGTCAAGGTCAAGTCAACAAACCTAGATTGATTGGTTCTCACCTTCAGAAGACTTAGAGAAAGAATACCTCCAGAGAAAAGCAGTTTTCTAAGATACAGAAAAGGCGTTCGGCGATAGCTGAACTCAGCTCGATGATCCTCGATCTCAGATCGACGAACTCAGAGTTCCTTCTCTGAGTTGAGGTCGATGAAAGTCCAACTGAGATAGATGATCTGTGAGCTTATATTAGATTTTTAGCTTGACGAAGTGCCTTCTCAGTTCGACGAACTTGGAGCTCAGATTGGCTAGTGTATTTTCAGCTCGATGAAATTGGATCTTCGATTGACGATCTTCTACCTCTTAATCTGCCATCTCAGGTCGATGATCAAGCAGTTTTCAATTCGATGAATTTGGATCTCAGATCGATGAAATTTTACCGAGTTCGACTATTTTCTCCCAGGTTCAGTTCGACTATTCTCTGATGATTTCAGTTCGACTAAGGCAGAAGAATTTCAAATTATGTTATAATATGTCTGTAATGCTCTGATAATTAATGTTCAATATTCTTATGAATATAGTCATTCCATGACAACATTAATTATGGTTTTCATAGAGTTATTACTTGGCTTATTTACTAGGATAGTTGAGGAAATTCATTTAAGATAATTTCTAGTCATTCAACTCCCAGAATTTCTGTAGTCAATCAAGGAAAGGAATTCAAATTTAAAATTCTAAAATCTACAAGGAATATATCTAAGAATTTCTTTTCAAGATAGATAGTAGCTAGATAGGAATAGACACAGAGAGATAGCGGTGACAGAAAATTATTTTGCAGAAAACTGAAAGAAGAGCAGCTCTTATACAACTCCAGTTCTTCATCAGTTTTTGCTTTAGGGCTTTCAAGAGACAATCCATCAACATCTTTCTAAAAACTTCCTGAAGATCATCAAGTAATCTGAAGGCCACACCCTGAGCAAAGCTTCCTTTCTCCTGAACTATTCTACATCTCAGTGGGAGCTTTGACAACATCAACAAATCCACTAGTCTTCTCTCAGATTATTAACAGAGAAGAACAACATCATCTTTATTTTCTTTCACTATAAAAGGGTTTTTAAACTCCCTTCAAAAGTTATACCGTTGGTTGTTAAGTCTCCTGATCAAAAGACTTAGTTTGATTTTTGAGAACCTGGTCAAAAGCTCAAAGGGTTGCACGGTCTCCCTTAGAAAAATAGATTTTGTGGTGGCAGGGCACCTGATTAAAAACTTGTAGTGGATTCCTACCAGGGTGGTAGAAGAGTGGATGTACCCAAGTTTTAGGAGAACCACTATAAAATCTTTATGTCGTCTAGTTGCCCTATTTGTTATTTTCTGTGCTGTGATTTTTATGTTTTATTTCTGCTTATTTACATATAGTTATCACTTATTTAAATCCGCTATAAAAATTAATCAAAAGATTTTTAAAACTCTATTCACCCCCCCCCTCTAGAGTTAGTGTGATTTATCCCTTCACTTTCACACAATCAAAGTACCAAATAGGAGTTTTGTTGACCTTTGAACATTCCTAAATTTACCAATCAAATACCCTTAGGAACCCAAACAAATTTTGGTCCTTGGTTCCTGGTTAGATGACCACCACTAGGAGTGTTAGCATTGCGAGTGGTCATTCTTGATGTGTTAACTAATGTAGTCTTATAATTTATGAAATTAAACCAACAGTTGATGGCGAAGTGACCAAGCTTGTCACATCATCAATAGTCAAATCTGTTGTATCTTCTCTTATTCTCCTGCTTTACCTTATGAACAGGAGGTCTTGCAGGAGCAACTGACTTGGAAGTAGAAGCCTCATGATTACATCATACACACGACTTCTTTGTCTCAAGTGGCTTAACATCAACAGGTTTTACTTTTGGTGCCCACTTAGTACTCGGTCCATGAATGAATGGACCATAATCCTTAAGGATAATTTCTTCGTGAGGTGCTTTTAGAGCACTCATTCTAAAATCTCTAGGGTGGCTCCATCCTTGGTTTTTTTGTTAGAGTCAACATATGTTGGTCTAACAAAGTGATAGTAGGATGTCTCAAAGTCATACTTGTTTGTCTGAAAGATGACTTTCTTTAAAGTAGTGTGACTTTGAGGAGCTTTTCCTATCCCCTTAGCAGATTTGTGTCCAACACCACTACCCTTCTTCGGAGTAGAAAATCCATCTATGAGAGGAAGGACAGTGTTTGGCTTCGAGAAGCTTACTACAAGCTTCTTCTCGGCTAATAACTTTTCTTCCAGTTCATCGATGACTTTCTCCTTCAGACTTACTAGTTCAGTAGAGGTCTTAAGTTTCTCTTTTAAGGATTAAATTTCATCCTTGAGAGGAGTTAATCTCTCGATTTCTTCCTTCAGTTCAGAGTTCAATTCCTTGTGAGAGGCAATTTCTTTGCTTTGGGATTTGACGACCTTATGACATTTATCAAATCCTGCCAGCAGTACCTTATACTGAGCCAATAGATCTGACTCCTCCTCAGAAGAATAGTCTTCATGACTATTTGAGTCTATTTCAGACTTAGATAGAGGGGTGCTTGAGTTTACCTTCCAATTGTATTGGGAGTTGCATTTTTCCTCGTCAGTATGTTCCATGAGCACAAAGTAGGCTTCCTCATCAGAACATGACTCATCTGAGTCATTATAGCTGAGAGTATTTGGATTATTTACAATGAAGCTCTTCTCCTCCTTCTTCTTACCTTTGAATGGTCTCCTTTCTTCCTTCTTAGATCCTTCCTTCTTCTTGTCAGGACATTCAGTGATTATGTGCACTGGCTTATTACAGCAATAACACACAGCATCAGACGAAATATGTTTGTTCGGTTTAGATTTATACTTGCCATTGTTGTAGATTTTTTAATAATGATCACTATCATGACGTGATCTCCTGTAATTAGACGAGGAGGGATGATTTTTCATCTGCCTCCTCTTACTATGCATCCTCTTGAATTGCTTGGAGTGAAGAGAGAATTCTCCATCAGACATTTCTGAGCTCGAGGTGCTTGGCTCTGATTCTTCATGATCACATGAAGTTTGAGTTCTGGCAGGAGACACGACTCTATCTTTCCTTGACCCTTCAGCCATTAGGGCCACTGATGTTTCTCTAGTTGAAGATCTGCTTCCTTCTTCTTCAGCTTTTCTCGTGTTGATTTGAAGTTCATAGGAAAGCAGCTTTCCAAAGAGATTTTGTTGATTTGTATCGGCAAGTCTACCAAACTCCCTTATAGCGCAAACTTTGTTGTCTCATTCTTTCGTCAGGGATCTCAAAAATTTATCGTTAAGTTCACCGTTTGTAAATGTGCGACCATAATTCCTTAGTCCGTTTACAATCTTGAAGAACTTCTCATTGCAGTCAGCTATGGAGTCTCTTCTATCTTGTCAAAAAGCTTTGTACTCCTGATTTAGGAGGAATTTCCTGTCATCCCTAACCTCCTCCGTTCCTTTCATGAGAACAATCAGAGATGCCCACATCTTTTTAGCAGACCTATAATGGATTAGGTTTTGTAACATAGAGTCGTCCACTGCACTAGCAATAATATTCTTGGCCTTTCTGTCCAGAGAGATGGGAGCAATCTCATCTTTAGTTAAATCCAACATCTTTTTCGGAACCATCAGAGTATGATTAATGGTTAAAGCAGTAATGGGCATATGGGGGCCTTTTTCAACAATTTGAAATATTCTGGGATCGGCAGCTTCCATAAAGAACCTCACTCTTTCCTTTCACATGGGAAAGTTTTCTTTGGAGCACACTTGTAGCTTCATAGAGGGCATATCCTTACTTCTATCCATTCCAAACATATTGTTCTCTGACAACTAGATAGAGACCTTGTTCAAGGTGTTAACCATTTAACAAACTACCTCACTTTGATACCAATTGAAAGTATCTAGTTGTCTACCTAAGTCACCTAGAGGGGGTGAATAGGTGAATCTTGTGGCTTTTAGTGGAAATAAAGTACTTGAAAATTAAGCGCGCAGAATCAGAGAAACACGCAGCACAAACACAAGGGTTTATAGTGGTTCCCCAGAATGACTATGTCCATTGTCCCGCCTCGCCTATCTAGCACTTCGGGCTAGACTAGGGTTTGTGCTGATAGAGAAACACGCAGCACAAAGACAAGGGTTTATAGTGGTTCCCCAGAAAACCCTAGTCGGGATAAAATTAAAGAAAGCACAAACACAAGGGTTTATAGTGGTTCCCCAGAATGCTTTGTTCGTAGAGAATACTTGTGATTTCTTTGATTTTATCACGACTAGGGTTTTCTGAAATTAACCTTTGTATTTATGTGTACATTCCTCTTTCAACGGCTAGAACAAAGCATCAAGACCGAACTCTACGTGTGATATACATGGTCGGTGCCTTAAAGGAAAGCCATCAAAAAAATTCAAAATGGGAACTGTTAATTCCATTCATCAAGAGTATACGTGGCATCCACAGAAGACTTGACGAACTGCATAACCAGTCGACGAATTACACGAGTCCATTCGACGAACTATTAGAGTTCACTCGACGAAAGGGTCTTGGCTGAAAATTGAAATTGAGTGAAATTTTTGTTCAGTGTTCACGAGACCACTCAAGAATACTCGACGAATTTGTGGAGTATTCACGAGAGATCATCAGATCACTTAACGAATTTTACTTGGCCAAAACAGAACCTTCTCTGAGACCTTCAGAAACTTCCCGAGTAAACTTGACGAATTACACAAGTCTTCATGTGAGGTCTCAACGAATTACACGAGTCTTCACGTGAGGACTCGACGAATTTTGCTTAGGAAAATTTTTGAAGTCCTGAACTCAGTTATGATTCCTTCCTTAAATCTTCTGTAACACTTGTAGATGAAGTACACCCCAATTGAGAGATTTCACATGAGTCAATAATATGTACACACAATGAGGAATTATATTGTATAGTCCCGTGTAATATGACCCATTGTAATCTGACATTGGTGTGTACTTGGCAATTAAGGTCATGCAAGTACATAAATAAAATGCAACATCAAATACAGACTCAATTCATCTTATTTCAAGGGAGACTTCTTCAAATCAGGGCTAGTGGATACAATACCCAACATCTGCAATGCGGGGGCGAAGCGCTCTTCCTATTAGGATTGCTTTAAAAGCAGAGGAATGCCTGGCTGTGTGGGAGCGGAATGCTTTACAATACGGAGGAGAAACACCCGACAGTGAGGGAGCGAAATGCTCTACAATACAGAGGAAAAATGCCCATCAACTTGGGAGCGGAATGCTTTGCAATGCGGGGGAGAATCACCCGACTTCATAGATGCGCCACATTTCTTGTCGCTTACTTATGGTATTCACCTCAGAGCTTTGCTTCGAAGAGGCATGTATGTCTAATGAAAGTCAAAAGCAGTTGCAATATTATAAAAAGGAGATACGTAAGAGTACATGCACGTTCCACTTCGTGGCATATTAAGTCAAAGGAAAAATAGGAAGTTGAGATGCAGGCTTCGCACGCGTTATTAGTGGGAGCGAACCCAGCTTGTGCCCCGTAGCTTATCTGCATCGGGCTGCTACTCGGCCTTTGGCCAGACTCCATGGTGCGGGGTTATTTGGGGTGGAGTTTTGCATAACTATTCTGAGGTGACCTTATTGGACAAGGCGCTCGATCTCGTCCTTCAACCAGTTGCATCCCTCTATCTTATGGTCATATCCGCGATGGAAGTCACAATATTGTGACTAGTTTCCTCTCTTTGGCATAAGCGGTTCAGGCCTGAAAAGCTCACTATTATCACGGAAAGCGAGGAGCAAATCGAATCGAGTGGTGTTCAAGGGAGTGTAGTCTTGATGTAAACGAGTTACTTGCTCCTAGTAGGGATTATCGTGTAACACCCCCATCTGTTGTATGGCATATAACAGAAGGTCCAGCTGGAACCCGACGCCATATACCACGGACAGTCGGAAGGGTTACATAATAATACCAAATTCTCAACTACTCGCCCTAACACAGAGCATTCTAGTGGAAGCTTTTACACAGTTTGAAAGAACCCATAATTGGAACACAACTATCATGAATGTCCACTTACTACCATAGGAATGAAATAACAAATACACTAAAAGTACTTGGCCTTATGGCCTTACAGGAGTTCACTTAACAAAGTAGTATTTTACATACATCGGTTCACAGGTCGGCCACACATGACAAAAGTAAAACAACAATTCGCTTTGGCCTTCGAGGGCCAGCTCAGCAGCATGGGCTTCAACACGCTATTTGATACCTGTCTCTGCAGCACCTGCAAGTAATATTCCACCGTATGGCGGTAAAAAAAGAAACGGTAAGCTAAAGCTTACCAAATTATAACGACCCCGCCCCTTATTCGGGACGGCGGTGCTCCTTCCCTGCATTTCATTAGCCCAGCTAAACAATTAAGTGCATAAGTATATTTCGCCATAGGTGTAGGCTCGCCCGGCCAAACACCCCGTGCACTCAGGTCACATTCTCGGTGAATCCGGTCAATTCTGTGGCTTCACCACCATCCTCGGGATGGCAAACATTGTGATCATTTTTGAGTCTTTCCGACCGCAGTTCAAGACTCCCGACTATGCCAATGGCCAGTTCCACTTTAGGGCCTCTAGCATCAAACCACATAGCCCAGGTCCGTTTCCACCCGCCCGTTGCTCACTCCGCCTAGTCACATTAAGACGTACGCGCCAGACAAGCTTCACCCGGATCCTAATTCATTACCAAACATCACATAACCTAGTTATGTTCAAGGATGGCTCCTCGGTCGCCAAGTTAGCAGAATTACGTTTCCGCCAAGTTTTCCGGGTGCGCCTTGGAGTTAATCCCCAAGGATCCCTGCTGCAATCTACCGCGTAGAGACCATAAAACACAAATAACGGAGTCTTATCCGGCAATCCATATAATATGCAACATCACCGATCCATACAACCACGTCCGGGTAGGCTTCACACACAATGCCTAAGTCTGTACATCGATTCCGGATTCTACATGCAACACAAGGGGGACTATTCTTATCTACCCTAAGGCACACCATACACTCACCACACACTCGCGGGAGCGGGTTTCCTATGCAGAAAAGAAAAGAACTTCACATGTCCAAGTGGAGAATCGTTACCCTTGAAGTCCGCTTTGGCGCCATGAGAAACTAGCCGGATGGAAGGCTTCGCAAGGGAATTTCCTCCGCAGATCCGGTCTCGGTTCTCGACTCGGTGCTCTGATGCTCTGTCGGCGGCCGGATTCCTCCTCTTCCTTCCTCAACCGGTCTCTCCTCTCTCTAACTCCTTAGAAAGAGAAGGCTTGAGAGATAATGAGGAATTAATCCTCTATTCACAGCCTTATTAAAGAAGGAATACATCTGGGCTGTCAGATCTTGTTTAAAGAAAATGAACGGCTCGGATTTGCCTGAAATCTCTCAATCCTGGGCCGAACAAGGCTTTGCACACGGCTGTGTCCCAAGCTGTGTGCCTCGATCTAGCCACTATTATCGAGCACAGAAAAGAACACGGGTTGGGACATGCTAGTGTCCCAACCTGACACGTCCGTTTTGGGTCCTCGACATGCCCGTGACCAGGGACCGTGTCACAAATAACCGCCACGCCAACCGTCACGTCCCATAGTGGACACGGGTGGCGACACGCCCGTGTCAGACTTCAGAGGGCAATTTATGGTTTGAAGCAAGCATCAAGGAGTTGGAACAAACGCTTTGATGATGAGGTTAAAAATCTCTATTTTATTCAAAGCAAGGAAGAACCTTGTGTATACAAGAAGGTCAGTGGGAGTTACACCATATTTCTGATTTTGTATGTCGATGATATATTTCTAATGAGTAATCATATACCTTTAATGGAACAAACAAGAAGCTCATTGGAAACCATATTTTTAATGAAGGACATGAGACAAGCTCAGTATATCTTGGGAATTAAGATATACAAAGATAGGTCGTGTAGACTCATTGTCCTGAGTCAAAGTATTTACATTGACAAAATCTTAGATAGGTTTCGTATGGAAAACTCTAAGAAAGGAAATGTGCCAATAAAAGCATCTTTACAACTTGGCAAGTCTCAATGCGCCTCTGCGCATAAAGACATTGAGTATATGAAGAATGTGCCCTAAGCTTCTGCTATAGGGTCCATCATGTATGCCATGAACTGTACAAGACCAGATGTTGCATATGCTCTAAGCATAACAAGTCGGCATCAAGCTTCGCCGGGTCCTGACCATTGGATCGCTGTCAAAAATATTCTTAGGTACCTGAAAAGGACCAAGAATAAGTTTCTTGTCTTTGGTGGACAAAAGGAACTGGCTGTAGAAGGCTACACAGATGCTAGTTTCATGACTGGTCCGGATGACAGGAAATCTCAGTCTGGGTTCGTTTTCCTTCTGAATAGTGGTGCCGTGAGTTGGTGCAGTTGGAAGCAATCAACCACCGCTTACTCAACCATCGTAGCAGAAGTTATGGAAGCTGCAGAAGCCAGCAAAGACGGTGTATGGATAAAGAAATTCCTTGAGGAACTTGGAGTTGTCCCCTCAAGTGAAGGCCCCTTAAAACTGTTCTGCGACAACAGTGCCTCCATTTCTCAAATCAAGGAGCCAAGGTCGCATCACAAAACAAAATACATGGATAGAAAGTATTTTGTCACGCGGGACTTCTTTGAAGAAGGAAGGATTGCACTTCTATGAATAGATACAAATAGCAACACAGCTGATCCATTCACCAAACCTCTATCCCAAGCCAAAGGCGAAATTCATTTCGAGTCCATGGGGTTACGTGACTATGGAGAATGACTTGATGAGTGATTTCGTGGGTTTCTCCCTTCTCGTGTTTTTTTTCTTTTATTTTAAGAAAATTCAAAACAAGTGGGAGATTGAAGGATGTGGTGTTTTGAAAGTTGCTTTATTTCCTTATTTACTAAGTGTTCATGGTATGGAATGATGTGACATTTTATATTTAGAATGTTATAACATTTTGTTCCTTGATTGTGTGACTTATCTCATGTAAGGTTTAGGAATATGCTCTTGGTCTTGAACCATAGAACCATGAGTTTTGTCAAGTCACGCAATCTCATGATATCCTCACAATCGTGGTATTCAAAGAGGAACATTGATTGCCGAGTTAAGATTGTCATATCGATTAAAGTACATTTGAGTTTTATAAATGTTGATAAATGATTATCATTTAATCATATGAGTGTGTCTGTGTGTGATGTCATACATATTGAGATTGACCCTTTTTATGTTGTAACATTATGTGGAATGTGTTAGGTGTCAATAATGTTGACAACGTGTCTATTAAGTTGGAGATACAAGATGTGTAGATTTAGGGTGTCGGTGTGAGCAACGTGATTATAGTTGAGGACCATCCTTTGATGGTAATAAATACTATGATTCGTTGTTCATACTTACGCACAGGAAATATGCACATCAAAATATCATTTTGTCCCCAAGGTAAAACGAGGTTGTATAGCATGCATTATAACTAACGTAGTTATAAATACAACTCACTTGTGAGATCAAGAAAGACAGATATAGTGCGAAATTGACACAGTCCTGGTTCGCACAATGTCAATAATATCATACGACAAAGGTAGACATGGGTCATACGTTTATTCTTGTGCCTTACAACCACGTCGCTGAGGCTTCTATAATGCCGTGATAAGCCTATTATAGACCATAATAAACGTTATTATGTTGTTATCTCAATATCGTGGTTTTCTCTATAAGGTCACACCAAATGAATAGAAACAACCTTAGTCCGACTCAATTGTATATTCAACATGATTTATATATTCTTGATATATGAGTTTGAGTGTGGATATAAATGTCATGTAGTGACATGCTTAGACAAGAAAATATCGTGTGCAATGTTGTGCGGACATAAGTTTATGTCGCTAACTTTCCAAGGATGTATTTTGTGATCAATGGGAGAAGTGTTTCTTTGAGGATGGCAATATGTGTAAAAATCCCTCTTTGCACATAGCCCTCATCCCTTTTGTTAAGAAGCAAAAACCGTTTTTTTACCTTGCCAAAAATTTTGGGTATAAATAGGCTTTTTCAGTTTAGGTCAAGAGCTTCTGATTCTTCTCCCAATCGGATCCTGCATGGGTTTTTACCGACTCCCCGATCGCGAATCTGGCATCGCTTCTTCTGCGTAACCGGCGCTGCTCCTCCTCCCGATCGCGCAAAGGGCGTCGGCCTTCCCCCGATCTCGGTCAAGACCCGTTTCCTGGAGGATTTGCCTGCTCTGCTCTCCCCGATCTCGCCGATCCCGTCCAGATATCGCCTAGAGCGCTGGCCGTCTGCAAGCATCCTTAGTTGACTGGTGTGGCTTGGCCACTTAGAGTCGTCGGCATTGAGGAAGGTCGTCTGAGCATTTTCCTCCTCCTTCCTCCTATCAAAGGTTGGCGGCGGCGGTTGTTTCGGTTCAAGGTGAACCTAGGGTTCTTAAGGCGCACATTCAGCTTGGATTTCCTCATCGCGTCTTCGAAAATCTGCTCTCCACCTAGAGATTTATTCTCTAGAGGTACAAACCCTAATATCCTTATGGCGAATAGATGTGATGAGTTAGGGTTCTAATTCTTGCTAGTTGCGCTCCGTTAGTTTTTCGAGTATCGCTTGGCCATTGTTATAGGATGTCCAATCCTTTCTGTGTTGCCTTGGTTTTGGGATAAAAAAAAATTCCTACCACTACACGTGAAATCCTATAGTGGTATCAGAGCCAGGTTCGATATCTCATGACAATGTGGCTCCCGTTTGCTAGTAGTTTTGCCTAGTGTATTGGTTTGACTGTGTTCTAACCCCTGATTCATAATGACATAATCCGTTGTATGGATTATGAGGAGATCATTTTTTTTTGGATTTAAGATGATCTAGATGAGTCATGTTGGGATGTGTACATAGTCTTACCCTTCGTTAGGGTTCCGTTTAGCAACTTTTTTTTATCGCTTGTTTTAGCATTGTTTTATTTTATTTTTGTATCTCTGGAATGTATAATGTATAGGATGTATGTAATAATTAGAATGATATGAGTTAGGTCGATATGTTTGTTATTCCTCCATTTTTTGGTGGAATGCATGTGAAAGATTTGAGATGTTTTTCCTCCTCATTTTATCCACTAAAGCTAGTGATCTTGGATGATCATGAGTGTGATTCCAATCACTGGACATGGTGGAATGTGTATGAGCTTGGTATTAGGGCACATGAGATTAGATCTTGTGTGAGGCATAGTTTAATCTCCTAGCGGGAATACCGGGTCCACACCTATTGGTCAATAAAATGAGTTTTCTTAAACAAGATTTTCAAGATCTAGGTTTGAAATTTTTGGGAAAAAGGCCTTCTTATTATTTCGTTTTTCTTTAATAAAAACATATAATAATATTGTTCAAGAATCATAAAGGTTAAGCATCGCTTAAAGGTTGTGATTGGTGATTGTACCTACCTGGACAAACAAATGGATGAGTCCAGTTCTTTGGAAAGGATCTTGTGCATGGCTATGTTGATAATTCTTTTGATATAGCAATTACAAATTTTATTGTTTATGACTCATAGTAAATGTTTATTTTCTCTCTTTTTTTAGAATCATGTCAACTCTACCAAATTTTTTGCGTTCCATGATTGATAAGAGTCATCTTGCTAATGATGGTTCAAACTATTCTGATTGGATCCTCAAGTGGAACATCGTGCTGCATTTGGAAAATCTCAAACTAATTCTGGATGGCAAATGCTCAGAAGAGAAGGAGAAAGGCAACCCAACCGATGTTGAAAAGGAGGAACAAAAGAAATGGAATGAACAGCAGCGTGTTGTACAAACACTGATCTTGGCCAGCATTGGCGATCAGTTGCAAAGGAAATTTATCGATACTCCCGCAAAGGAAATCATAGCGCAATTAGAGAAGAAGTTCACTGATAGCGCTCAGAAAGAGCGCTACAAGACCACCATAGCACTCATAAGGTGCAAGATGATGGAGGGTGAATCTGTCTCGGTGCACTTCCTAAAGGTACAGGGCTATCTGGAGAAATTAGAGAAACTAAATTCTCAACTCCCCGATGACATAGCTGAGGATATAATACTGGGGTCACTTCCTTATTCCTATAAGGATTTCATTATGCACTACCATATACGTGAAAGGAAGATGATCATGAATGAACTCCATAATGTCCTCAAAACTGCTGAGGTGGACATGGGCAAGACAAAGGCAAATTCTTTCTTGGTCGTTGCGTCGAGTAGCAAGAAACCCTTTAAGAATAAAGGCAAAGTCACAAACAAAACTTCAAGTAGAAATTCCTCTTTCAATGGCAATAAGGGAGGAGCTCATGTGAGCAACTCCAAGGGAAGCAAAGCGAAGAACTCTCCAACGGATCTCACCGAATGCTTCCATTGTCATGAGAAAGGACACTACAAGATGAATTGCCCCAAGTATAAATGCGACTTGGATGAAGGAAAGATTGAACACAAACGTCCCAAAGGTATATTTGTTATTGAATTAAATTTAAACTTAACCACCGCTATCCTCGATTGGGTAATTGATACTAGATCATGTGCTCATTTAGTTTCTAATGTGCAGTCACTAAGGGATAAAAGAACGCTCTCGAAAGGAGAGGTTGCTGAAGGTTGGAAATGGTGCAAGAATCTCCGCAGTTGTTGTTGGCACCTTAGATCTTCATTTGCCTTGTCGTTTATGTTTAATTTTGAAAAACGTTTATCATGTCCCTTCTATTGTGAGAAACATTATTTCTGTGTCATGTTTAGATGCAGAAGGCTTTTGTTTTGTGATATCCAATTCACAAATGACAATTAAGAAGAATGGTTTATTTTATGCAAGTGCTATTATTTCCAATGGCTTGTATTTGCTTAATATAATTGAGGATAAACATGTAATGAATATTAATAACAAAAGACTCAAGATATCTCATGTGAATGAGACACTCCTATGGCACCCTCGCTTCGGTCACATAAATGAAAAACGCATATGGAAATTACATCAAGCCAATCTTTTGAATTCATTTGATTTTGATGCAATTAGGACATGCGAATCATGTTTAGCAGGAAAAATGACCAAGACACCTTTCGGTAAGAAAGGTGAAAGGGAGAACAACTTGTTGGAATTGATACACTCCTATGTATGTGGTCCAATGAGTACGAGTGCTAGAGATGGTTATAAGTACTTCATCACCTTCACGGATGATCATAGCCGCTATGGCTATGTTTATCTCATGAGGCATAAAAGTGAATCCCTTGAGAAATTCAAGGAGTACAAAAATGATGTAGAGAACCAACTTGATAAGAGAATTAAGATCTTGAGAACCGATCGTTGAGGTGAGTACATGAGCAACATGTTCACTACTTACCTGAAGGAGTGTGGTATTGTACCACAACTTACTCCACCTGGCACCCCGCAGTGGAATGGTGTCTCCGAAAGGAGAAACGAACCCTGCTAGACATGGTCCGTTCCATGATATGTCAGACCGATCTACCTTTATATTTTGGGGTTCACACACTTCTTTCTGCAACTCTCACTTTAAATATTATTCCAACAAAATCTGTTAATAAAACTCCATATGATGCATGGTTTGGAAAGCCGCCTAGTTTATCGTTCCTTAACATTTGGGGTTGCGAGGCATAAGTAAAACGTATGCAATCGACAAAGTTAGAACCCAAAGCGGACAAGTGTTTTTCATAGGATACCCAAGAGAAACCAAAGGGTATAGTTTTTGGCACAAGTCAACGAATACTATATTCGTAAAGAAAGGTGCTACATTCTTAGAGAAAGAGTTTCTCGAAAGAATAAAGGGATGTGATCGTAGGATAACACTTGAGGAAACTCAAGAGGACCTACAAGGATGTGATCATGATATGAATTTTGATATTCAAGATGACCAAGAGCTATCACATATAGTTACTTTGCTCAGTAAGAGTGTGGCCAATCCACCTCCACAAATTCATGTTGAGGAGCTACGCAATGCGCCACCATGCAATTGCTTGGCTCGTGTTGAACATGAATTAATTCCACATGAGGTCTTAGAATAAATTTGAGAGCCTCAAGGTGAACAGAATGAGCAAAGAGAACTGAGAAGGTCTACCAGAGTAAAAAGAAAGCCCGACCTTTACATGGGTTTTCATGATGTATTGGTAATAGACACTGAAGATCCCCTGACCTATGAAGAAGCATTAGGAAGGAAAGATTCAGAGGCCAGGATAGGGTCCATGAGATCCGAAATGCAATCCATGTATGACAATCAAGTATGGGACTTGGTTGACCTTCCTGATGGAAAGAAAACCATTCCCAACAAATGGATTTTCAAGAGGAAGATGGACATGAATGGGAACTTGACAACTTATAAAGCAAGGATTGTGGAAAAAGATTTTAGTCAAATTCAAGGGATTGACTACGATGAAACCTTTTCACCAGTTATAATGTTCAAAACAATTCGGATTATGTTGGCCATTGCGGCTTTCCATGATTATGAAATATGGCAGTTGGACATCAAAACAGCTTTCCTAAATGGAAAACTAGTTGAGGAAGTATACATGTTACAGCCTCAAGGTTTTGAAGATCCGAAAAATACCGAGAAAGTATGTAGACTTCAGAGGGCCATTTATGGTTTGAAGCAAGCATCAAGGAGTTGGAAAAAATGCTTTGACGATGAGGTTAAAACTCTCGGTTTTATTCAAAGCAAGGAAGAACCTTGTGTATACAAGAAGGTCAGTGGGAGTTACATCATATTTCTGATTTTGTATGTCGATGATATATTTCTAATGAGTAATCATATACCTTTAATGGAACAAATAAGAAGCTCATTGGAAACCATATTTTCAATGAAGGACATTGTACAAGCTCAGTATATCTTGGGAATTAAGATATACAGAGATAGGTCGCGTAGACTAATTGGCCTGAGTCAAAGTATTTACATTGATAAAATCTTAGAAAGGTTTCGTATGGAAAACTCTAAGAAAGGAAATGTGCCAATGAAAGTGTCTTTACAACTTAGCAAGTCTCAATGTGCCTCTGCACATAAAGACATTGAGTATATGAAGAATGTGCCCTACACTTCTGCTATAGGGTCCATCATGTATGCCATGAACTGTACAAGACCGGATGTTGCATATGCTCTAAGGATAACGAGTCGGCATCAAGCTTCGCCGGGTCCTGACAATTGGACCGCTGTCAAAAATATTCTTAGGTACCTGAAAAGGACCAAGAATAAGTTTCTTGTCTTTGGTGGACAAAAGGAACTGGCTGTAGAAGGGTACACAGATGCTAGTTTCATGACTGATCCGAATGACAGGAAATCTCAGTCTGGGTTCATTTTCCTTCTGAATGGTGGTGCCGTGAGTTGGAGCAGTTGGAAGCAATCAACCACCGCTGACTCAACCATCGCAGAAGAAGTTATGGCAGCTGCGGAAGCCAACAAAGATGGTGTATGGATAAAGAAGTTCCTTGAGGAACTTGGAGTTGTCCCCTCAAGTGAAGGCCCCTAAAACTGTTCTGCGATAACAGTGCCTCCATTTCTCAAATCAAGGAGCCAAGGTCGCATCACAAAACAAAATACATGGGTAGAAAGTATTTTGTCACGCGGGACTTCTTTGAAGAAGGAAGGATTGCACTTTTATGGATAGACACAAATAGCAACACAGCTGATCCCTTCACCAAACCTCTGTCCCAAGCCAAAGGCGAAATTCATTTCGAGTCCATGGGGTTACGTGACTATGGAGAATGACTTGATGAGTGATTTCGTGGGTTTCTCCCTTCTCGTGTTTGTTTTTTTTCTTTTATTTTAAGAAAATTCAAAACAAGTGGGAGATTGAAGGATGTGGTATTTTGAAAGTTGCTTTATTTCCTTATTTACTAAGTGTTCATGGTATGGAATGATATGACATTTTATATTTAGAATGTTGTAACATTTTGTTCCTTGATTGTGTGACTTATCTCATGCAAGGTTTAGGAAGATGCTCGTGGTCTTGAACCATAGAACCATGAGTTTTTTCAAGTCATGCAATCTCATGATATCCTCACAATCGTGGTATTCAAAGAGGAACATTGATTGCTGAGTTAAGATTGTCATATCGATTAAAGTATATTTGAGTTCTATAAATGTTGATAAATGATTATCATTTAATCATATGAGTGTGTATGTGTGTGATGTCATATATATTGAGATTGACCCTTTTTATGTTGTAACATTATGTGGAATGTGTTAGGTGTCAATAATGTTGACAACGTGTCTATTAAGTTGGAGATACAAGATGTGTAGATTTAGGGTGTCGGTGTGAGCAACCATATTATAGTTGAGGACTATCTTTTGATGGTAATAAATACTATGATTCGTTGTTCAAACTTACGCACAGGAAATGTGCACATCGAAATATCATTTTATCCCCAAATTACTTTGGTTTTGATATAGTCGGGCCCCTTGACAAAGCAAGGTTGTATAGCATGCATTATAACTAATATAGTTATAAATACAACTCACTTGTGAGATCAAGAAAGACAGATATAGTGTGAAATTGACACGGTCCTGGTTCGCACAATATCAATAATATCATACGACAAAGGTAGACATAGGTCATAGGTTTATTCTTGTGCCTTGCAACCACGTCGTTGAGGCTTCTATAATGCCGTAATAAGCCTCTTATAGACCATAATAAACATTATTATGTTGTTACCTCAATATCGTGGTTTTCTCTATAAGGTCACACCAAATGAATAGAAACAACCTTAGTCTGACTCAATTGTATATTCAACATGATTTATATATGCTTGATATACGTGTTTGAGTGCGGATATAAATGTCATGTAGTGACATGCTTAGACAAGAAAATATCACGTGCAATGTTATGCGGACATAATTTTATGTCGCTAACCATCCAAGGATGTATTTTGTGATCAATGGGAGAAGTGTTTCTTTGAGGATGGCAATATGTGTAAAAGCCCTCTTTGCACATAGCCATCATCCCTTTTGTTAAGAAGCAAAAACTGGTTTTTACCTTGCCAAAAATTTTGGGTATAAATAGGTTTTTTTTGTTAAGGTCAAGAGCTTCTGGTTCTTATCCCAATCGCAGCCTGCACGGGTTTTTCCCGACTCCACGATCGTGAATCTGGCGCTGCTTCTTCTGCGTAACCGGCGCTGCTCCTCCTCCCGTTCACGCAAAGGGCATCGGCCTTCCCCCGATCTCGGCCAGGACCTGTTTCCTTAAGGATATGCCTGCTCTGCTCTCCCCGATCTCGTCGATCCCGTCCAGATATCGGCTAGAGCGCCGGCCGTCTACAAGCATCCTTAGTCGACTGGTGTGGCTTGGCCACTTGGAGTCGTCGGCATTGAGGAAGGTCGTCTGAGCCTTTACCTCCTCCTTCCTCCTATCAAAGGTTGGCGGTGGCGGTTGTTTCGGTTCAAGGTTAACCTAGGGTTCTTAAGGCGCACATTCAACTTTGATTTCCTCATCGCGTCTTCGAAAATCTTCTCTCCACCTAGAGATTTATTCTCTAGAGGTACAAACCCTAATATCCTTATGGTGAATAGATGTGATGAGTTAGGTTTCTAGTTCTTGCTAGTTGCGCTCCGTTTGTTTTTCGAGCATCGCTTGGCCATTATTATAGGATGTCCAATCCTTTCTGTGTTGTCTGGGTTTTTGGATAAAAAAATTCCTACCACTATACGTGAAATCCTAAACCTTCCTTGTCTACGTCGTGAGTGGTAGCGTTATCCGCGAGAAGTTCTCTACGAAGCGTCTGTACTAGCCGGCCAGACCTAAAAAACTTTGGACTTTTCGCCAACGTAGACAACATAGGCAACTCACGTATCGCAAATATCTTTGACGGATCTACCACGATACTTTCTCCACTCAAGTCGTGACCAAGAAATGCTACTGAGGGTAACCAAAGCTCGCACTTGGAGAACTTGACATACAATTGATTTCTACTGAATGTCTCCAATACCGAATTCTGATGCTCGTACTGATCACCCTCATACTGAACGTGTACCAGTATATTGTCGATAAAGGTTATCACGAACTGGTTCAGGTACTCACTGAATGCCCTATTCATTGAATCCATAAACACAGATGACGCATTTGTCAGCACAAGCGGCATGACGATGAACTCATAACACCCATATCATGTGTTGTACGCCATTTTGGGAATGTCATTTTTCCCTTAACGACATTTTATAGTATCCGGATTTCAGATCCAACTTGAGTACATAGTTGACCCAACGAGTTGATCGAACAAATCATCATTTCTTGGTATTGGATACTTATTCTTTTCCGTTAACTTAATTAACTTCTAGTAATCATTATAGAGTTATAAGCTTCCATCCTCCTTTTAACAAGAGGACCGGTGTGCTCCAAGGCAATAAACTTGGATGCACATAACCCTGTACCACCAGCTCTTGAAGTTGTACTTCAGTTCCGACATCTCACAACCTATAGCTAGCACCAATATGACCACCCCAGCAGTAGCGACGCTTGCAAGTCAAACTCCTGACTCCCTATCTGTAACTCCATACAACAGACTCTATTTGCAAGTATGGAGCACCTGTTAGGCAGCAGTACTTTTGATTTGTCTCTTGCCATCGAAGAAGGAACTCCGATGCACGATACACATCCTTCGGACAAAAAGGATTGGGAAGTTCCCATGACGAACGGTGCTTTCACCGGACACTCAGAAGATCAATAAAAATCCTATCACAACCAATCACAGGATAACATGCGTAAGGCAATAAGTATCTAAAGCTGACCTACCAAAAAAAATTAAACCATACCTGCCACCATGTCAGCATGTTCCATGGCCTCCTGATGGCCAAAACTGTACACTCTAGGTTGGGATGGAGCATATTGAAATGTAGTTGCCTCCAACCCCTTACCCTTCTCCTCATAGGTTGCTCTCGGCTTCTTATCAGACTCCAGATGTCCGCTCCGACACTCTCGGGTAAAGTGTCCCAGCTTCCCACAGTAAAAGCATGCGTCTAGGTCTCATCCAATAGTTGTTTCAGACACACCAAAAGAAGGAATTAGACCCGAAATCTTAGCCTTCTTATACCATCTACGGAAACGGGACTTTGAGGAGGTCATCCCCTTGAACTCTGTCTTCTTTGCACTTGAGTCTTTCTTCTCTTGCACTTTCTTCATAATTTTCTCTGTCCTCGGATCGTCTCTATGATAATCTCGGGCAAAGTGACCAAACATTCCACATTTAAAACAGTAATATGGAGCTTGACCAGTAGATACTTTAGGCCTTACTTTACTCCTCTTATGGTATACAGACTTTGCGGGAACTGGGGAGTTTGGTAACCTGAACACTGATGTTTGGTTGATTCTAGCCAGATATGCTTCCAAAGCTCTAGCGAACTCCACTAATGCTCGAAATCCAAGTAGCTTTGGTCCTACGAGTAGCAGTCGTAATTCATCGTGCAGACCGTTGTAGAATCTATTAACTATAGTCTGCTCGTTCTCCAACTCAAACCCTGGGTAGCGCCTTATGATAAGAAACGCCTACAAATACTCCTCAACTGAGTGCGTACCCTGCACTAAGAGCATGTTCAACTGCTGATCTGAAGGTCTTATACATGTCAGTTGTTCCATCACAACACTCGGTGTTGAAGCCACCCCAGGGACAGGGGGCTGCACTTACCCTCCAAGTTATGCTTTAGTCACAGCGAACACCACTTCAACTATCCTTCTTATGGTTTCAACAGAAAGAAGGGTCTCAGGTACGTTGTTAAGTGCGCTACTCTCCGTGGAGTGATGACCTTGCGACTGCCTCACACCACTCCTAGTCACCTATATAGCAAAACCATCAATTAGGCGACATACAGATTGCTAAAAGCAATCATTGGAACACTCAAGTTTATCCTAACAAGTGTATTTTAATTCCTAAGTGGACATTCATGGGTTCTTTTATATTATAACGATGACGCACATACATGTGCTCACCTCCCCTTAAAAGAATTCGCCCACGAATTCAAATAAAGAAGACCGACACCTTAGTCTGATACCAAATTGTAACACCCCCATCCGTCGTATGACATATAACAGAAGGTCCAGCTGGAACCCGACGTCATATACCACAGACAGTCAGAAGGGTTACATAATAATACCAAATTCTCAACTACTCGCCCTAACACAGAGCATTCTAGCGGAAGCTTTTACACAGTTTGAAAGAACCCATAATTGGAACACAACTATCATGAATGTCCATTTACTACCATAGGAATGAAATAACCAATACACTGAAAGTACTTAGCCTTATGGCCTTACAGGATTTCACTTAACAAAGTAGTGTTTTACATACATTGGCTCACAGGACGTCCACACATGACAAAAGTAAAATAACAATTTGCTTTGGCCTTTGAGGGTCAGCTCAGCATCATGGGCTTCAGCACGCTATTTGATACCTGGCTCTGAAGCATCTGCAAGCATCATTCCACCGTACGGTGGCAACAAAGCAACGGTCAGCTAAAGCTGACCAAATTATAATGACCCCGCCCCTTATTCGGGACGACGGTCCTCCTTCCTTGCATTTCATTAGCCCAGTTAAACAATTAAGTGCATAAGTATATTTTGCCACAGGTGTAGGCTCGCCCGGCCAAACACCCCGTGCACTCAGGGCACATTATCGATGAATCTGGTAAATTCCATGGCTTCACCAGCATCCACGGGACGGCAAACATTGTGAGCATTTTTGAGTCTTTCCGACCGTAGTCCAAGACTCCCGACTATGCAAATGGCCAGTTCCACAATAGGGCCTCTAGCACCAAACCACATAGCCCAGGTCCCATTTCCACCCGCCCGTTGCTCACTCCGCCTAGTCACATTAAGACGTACGTGCGGGCCAAGCTTCACCCGGATCCTAATTCATTACCAAACATCACATAACCCAGTTATGTTCAAGGCTGGATCCCCGGCCGCCAAGTTAGCAGAATTACGTTTCCGCCCAGTTTTCCGGGTGCGCCTTAGAGTTAATCCTCAAGGATCCCTACTGCAATCTACAATGTAGAGACCCGAAAACACAAAGCACGGAGTCTTCTCCGGCAATCCATACAATATGCAACATCACCGATCAAGACAACCACGTTCGGGTAGGCTTCACACACAATGCCTAAGTCCGTACTTCGATTCCGGATTCTACATGCAACACAAGGGGGACTATTCACATCTACCCCAAGGAACACCACACACTCACCGCACACTCGCAGGAGTGAGTTTCCTATGTAGAAAAGAAAAGGACTTCACATGTCCAAGTGAAGAATCGTTACCTTTGAAGTCCGCTTTGGTGCCATGAGAAACTAGCCGGATGGAAGGCTTCGTAAGGGAATTTCCTCCGCGGATCCAGTCTCGTTTCTCGACTCGGTGCTCCGATGCTTTGCTGGTGGCCAGATTCCTCCTTTTTCTTCCTCAACCGATCTCTCCTCTCTCTAACTCCTTAGAAAGAGAAGGCTTAAGAGATAATGAGGAAATAATCCTCTATTCCCGGCCTTATTAAAGCAGGAATACATCTGAGCCGTCAGATCTCGTTTAAAGAAAATGAACGGCTCGGATTCGCCTGAAATCTCTCAATCCTGGGCCGAACATGGCTTTGTACACGGCCGTGTCCCAGACCGTGTGCCTCGATCCAGCCACGATTATCGAGCACAAAAAAGAACACGGGTTGGGACACGCCCGTGTCCCAACCTGACATGCCCGTTTCGGGTCCTCGACACGCCCGTGACCAGGGGCCGTGTCGCAAATAACCGCCACGCCAACTGTCACGTCCCATAGTGGACACGGGTGGCGACACGCCCGTGTCAGACTTGACACGCCCGTATCAACCAAGTCGTGCACTCCTGGCACCACGTCCTAGGTTTTCAACCTGAGAAGGACACGGGTGGTGACACGGGTAAGGACACGCCCGTGTCACCCCTGACATGCCCATATCAACACTGTTCAAAACCGTGTTTCCTGTCGTGTCCCTCACTGGACACAGCCGGCCAACACAGAGAAAGACACGGCCTTGGACATGCCCATGTCCCAGGCCGTGTGCCTCTATTTAGGCACCAAAAATTTCTTAGGATGCGATCGGTTCGTTTATGATTTTCGGGGCGTTACATATCGTGATGCTCTTCGTTTCACTTTAGGCCTCGTAGTGGCCTTAGATTCCTCTTTCTCTTCGAGCTTCCTTTGAATTGATGTCGATGCATTTTGGTGGCTTCGTCTACTGTGATTTGATACTTGACTCGATGTATGAGGTCATGGTAGCTGGGCAGTGTTTTTCTCATCACCATGGAGTATAATTTTCTTAGTTTGAGTTCTCCTAGTAAGGTTCCTCGCAGAAGCTTGGAGTTAACTTCTAGAATCAATCGTGCCTCTTCGCTGAAGCGACGAAAGAAATACTTGAGAGATTCTCCTTTAGCCTGCTAGATTCTCGTGAGGTATGAGGGGTTCCGAAAGATCCACTGGTTGGCGATGAACTGTTCCGTAAAAAGTTGGGTGAGCTCCATGAAGTTCTTGATTTCTCCCCCCTTTCATAGAGTGGAACTAGGTGAGAGCTTTTCTTCTTAGAGTTGTCGGGAACACTTGGCACAAGAGCGAGTCTGTAACATTATATATGCACATGACTGTTTCAAAATGCCTGACATGTTCCAGAGGGTCGGCTGACCAATCAAATGTCTCGTAGTCTCGGAGTTGGATCCCTGGTAGAGCGGGATATGTCAGGACCTGCGAATCTATGGGGAGATGCGTCGTACTTTTGTGTCATGGTATGCCTCATGCTTGTATTCCTCCTTGATCATGCGCCTCACTTCCTCTAGAGTTATTCCTCTATCGGTCAGAGTGGTAGCTTCCATCATTGTATGAAAGCTTTCACGCGTAGGCCTGGGAAGTTTGTCGGGGATTATGGGGTGCATGAAATTGTCAGTGTCGGATGATTCTCATGTGATGGGATCCTTGGAGCGGTCAGTGTATTCAGGCATTATCTGGCTTGGGATCTGCAGTGGTTGGCCTTTAGGAGTTAAATTCGTGTTAGGAGCGCGACGAGCCCTTAAGTTTCCCAGCAAGGCGAGCGTTCTTGCATGGCGCTCCCTTATCAGACGCATGCATTCTTCCTCTGATGCTTGGGATACAGTGACAGTGGATTCTCCCTGAATCGGGGCATTATCTACGGGAAAGTCAGTGGGGGCTAGATTGGTGTGCTCCTATAGTGTCTCATTGTTGGCAGTTTGTGTGCTTCCCTTAGTCATTGCTACTAGTTGCGGGATGTTGAAACTTGTCGGAGCTTCTGGGAATACCTTCCAATAGACGGCGCCAAACTGTTCCGGGTTGCCCAGTCTTTCTCTGGTCTGGATAAATCGAAACGCGTTAGCTCAGAATCAGACCGGGCATGCAAACAATCAAAACGAACCACAATAAATGACAAAGGGCATTTTGGCGTGGAAAAATCGAAAAGGGTGAAAACCACGTGGATGGAACAATGTCGAGCCAAAATCCACTTTCTTTTCGGAGTTTTACAGAGTTTGGTTTAATCTCGGAGGGTGACAGGCCGGTACTCCATTACAGGTGCAGAGAATGAGGGAAAACAACTAAGTCATCAGATTCTCGATGGAAGCGCTCCAGTCTGGGAATGTTGCTGAGCTCGCAGAACCTGGGTGGGAGCATTTCGACTGGAAAATTCTCTAAGTTCACGGAGTTTCTGGTGGGGGCGCACTCATCATGCGGAGCCTTAATGGGAGTGCTCTCACGGAGGCTGTCGGCGGGACTTGGAGCATATTGAATCCTTAGCACAAGTAGAAGAGCAGAGTGAATTCCTGAGCTGAGAATCGGCCTAAGTCCAATATCTCGCCAAAAAACCTCGGTCATGGAGTCAGGAAATAACATCATCGTCATCTCCCAACGTTGCGGCCACCGCCGCAGTTACTTCCGGACTCAACGACCACCGTCTTCGTCCATTTCTCAAGCGGTCGCTGCCGCCGCCGCCGTCTCCCAACGATGCGGCCTCCGTGGCCGTTATTTCCCGACTCCACGACCATCGTCATCGTCCGTTTCTCTCACAGTCTCCGCCGCCTCTGTCTCCCAACGTCGCGGCCACCGCCGTCGTTACTTCTGGACTCTACGACCTCCGTCGTCATCAATTTCTCCCACGGCCGCCGCCGCCATCTCCCAACATCGTTGCAACCGCCGCCGTTATTTCCCAACTCCACGACCAATGTCGTCATCAATTTCTCCCGCGGCCGCCACCGCCGCTGTCTCCCAACGCCGTAGCCGCCACTACCGTTATTTCTTGACTCCACTACCGTCGTCGTCATCCGTTTCTCCCGCGGCCATCGCTGCCATTGTCTCCAACCATCGCCGCCGCCGCTGTTATTTCCCAACTCTACGACCGCCGCCGTCATCGTACGATTCTCCCACAGCCATCGTCACTGCCATCTCCCAACTTCGCGGTCGCCGCCGCCGTTATTTCCCGACTCCATGACTGTCATCGTCGTCATTCGCCGTCAACGTCCGCCGTCGTCCGTCATGACTTTCCTCCGCCTTCCGATCGCGCTCCCGCAATCGCCGCCATCGATTACGTGGGTAACCACCCATATAACTACCCCCATGATCTTTCGTAGTGGGGAAATGCGCGGCTAAAAATAGACTGGTCTGCGGTTAGTATAATTATTAAATATTATATGTGCATATTATTTCATGAGTGGACCTATTAATAGCACTCATGGTGGTTATGGGCTGCGAATAACCGTATGACCTCCATAACCGCATGACCTCCATAACCACCCATGAAGTCTATAAATAAGACTCCTCTTCCCCCTTTTTATTCATTCTCTCCTTCTTCGAAAAATCCTCCGATGGATTCCCTCTCTCTCCTCCTCCTTCATCTTCTTCATCTCCTTCTCCCCCTTCGAGGATCTTCAAGCATTCTTTGAAAACCTCCTTCATCTTCGAAGATCTTCATCTTCTCTGCCCAAAATTTCTCTCTCCCCCGCGAGCCTAGTCCATGCGCACTCCCGCGCACGTCGTCTCCTTGCGCGCTCCCACACGCATTTCTCCCTCGTGCGCTCTGGCACGAGCCACCTCCTCGTGTGCTCACGCGTGCACCGCCTTATTGCGTGCTCCCGCGCACATTTCTCCCCTGTGCGCTCCCACGCACGCCGCCTCCATGCGCGCTCCCGCGCACATTTCTCCCTTGCGCGCTCCTGCGCATGCCGCCTCCATGCGTGCTCCAGCGCACCCCGCCTACTTGCGCGCTCCCGCACACATTTCTCCCTTGTGCGTTCCCGCGCGTGCCGCCTCTTTGCACGTTATCACGCCCGTCTCTCCCCTACACGCTCCCGCGCGTTATCACACAACTTGCTCCCTTACACGGGTCTCTTCCCCCAGCGCTCCACGCGCTCTTCTCCAACAAGAGCCCAACGTGCTCTCCTCTAGCAAGCGCCCAGCGTGCTCTCTTCTAGCAAGTGCCCTGCGCACTCTCCTCCAACAAACGCCCTGCACGCTCTTCTCCAGCAAGCGCCCAACACGTTCATTGCCAACAAGCACCCTATGCACTCAAGAACAAACGTTCCATCTACCGATAAGATAACCAAACGACGCTTCTTCAAAAGACAATCAGAGACAAGAAGCGGAGGGTAAGGTGCGTTAAGCGCGCCTCCGAGCCTCAAAGCTGCAGACATCAGAACGCGTATAACAAGCTACTCTCACCTTCAGGAATTATTAGAAGACTCCAGAATACAACGAGCGCATCACTCCCCGCGGCACTCGAAGAAGTAATTAGCTATATGAGTGGTGGTCTGTCACGCTCCAGGTTCTCTCTCTCCCCAATAATTGTAATGAGAGGCGGAATGTCGCCCTCGAGTTCTTGAAAAAGCCCCGTAACAGCACTCAGATCTAGTGGAGGTTTGGTTGGCTCAGATCCGGCCACGTGGTTTTTCACCTCTTTCCGGGGTTTTCCACATCAAAAAAATTACCTTGTCAACTTTCCATTTTCATAGACTGTGTGCACGCTCGACCGTTTTGAGAGCTAAGACGGTCTAGGAATTCCGGTCCGACCGGGACGTCGAGTTAGTCTGCAACAATGTCCTTAATATATGTTTGCACAAGATGCCTCTAGTCTCAAAACCTCTACATGAACAGTCAATATCATTAGTATCATAATTATAGTTAACAAACCATATTTTATCTTCAACATCATCACAGTGCTCTGTAACATATAAACTATGACTTTCATCATATCTTATTTATCCCGCTATATAAACACCAACAACTTCCTCCATGAAAGATTTCTTAAAAAGTGGCAAATATTTTGCGTGTGTAAAACTTGGACACATGTTTAAGAAGCACGCAAATTTTTAACTTTAAGTTTACACAACCTTGCTTGCATTTAAAATCTTTGTCGTGCTCTTCTCACCACCATGACCCCACCAATTTCTCAAACCCTTTAAAACAATCTACCAGTGTACTGACTCCCTTTGAACAACTATGCAATCCATTATTGGCAGATTCGTTTCTCTGTGTTGACAAAATACCAAGATCTAACACATATTTATTGAAGGTTGTAGACCAATTCCTCCTAGCAGTATATAGATCCACCAGCCATTTGTTCTCATGCAAACTTCCTCTAGTAAGAATCTCATTCCAATATCTATTAAACTCAAACTCTCTATCGCGCTTGTTCATGCACTGTTAAAAGAAGTAGCGCACACTTTTATCATTATTGAAGCACTGGACTTTTTAAAGTACTTTCTTGGAGATATAACATTGGCATAAATGGTGACGAGTCCTAGTAAATACCCTCCCAATAGCTACGGTCAAGTCCTGGTCTTGGTTCATGAAAATAGTTGTTGGTTATTTGTCACCAACAAATTTTAGAAACATGCCAAAGTCCCAATAAAACGAATCGATGGTTTCTTCAATGAAAGCGTCACATACAAAAAAATTCTACCAATGATTGTTGATAGCAATGAGTGACACACATGCCAAATTAGACTTATTTAGTCTATATATGGTATAAAAAATAATGAAGTCACCAAAATAGTCATAATCTATTTTGATATGTTCATCCATCCAAAAGAAGCTTGTCAACATTTTTAATTCATCAGTTCAAACATTACATGAGAACATGTTGTCGTCTAATTGCTTCTCTTGTATTATCTTCAATAAATTTGTGAGCCACCAGTTTCTATTAACTCCTTTCTTTTCAGCTGAACAAAATTGTATGCATCAATTTTTTAGAACACAACATTTTTGACCCCACTAACTTCATCAAATATGAAGTTGTATGCATCCACTGTTCTAATTCTCATGCCTGTCTAATTCTTAATAAGGCTACCTGCATGTTTAACATAGGGGCAGACCTGCATGGCGCACACCCGGGCCCGGGTCTAAATTTTTGCGGATTCCAAGAGGTATCACTCCTTTCCGCCGCCAGTGAACTACAACTGCGCTTTCAAACTAGGTTTTTCGTCGCTCTTTCTCTCTTCTGCTTCTGCGGTGATGTCAAGTGGTAAGTCGTGGAAGTGTGTGTAGGCGCGTCGACTATATATTTATGCGATTCTACTTTGGTGATGACGACAGAAGGTGAGTTATTGACTTCTATGTTCAACATTTGATTTCCTGCTTACTTTTTATTTCACTTACTGGAAGAGTTGGTTGGTTGTAATTGTTAGTGAGTGTTGCAGGCATGAGGAGAGATTTGGTAGGACTTACACTTGCTGGAAGAAGGAAGGAAGGCTCGACAAGGGTATTCCGAGAGTTCTAGTGGGGATGTTAGCAGATAGGATGCATTGAGTGGCTTTGGTAGAGGAGAATAGGAGTTTCTGGGGCTAAGGGAGTTAAGGACAGGGAGGGGTCTGTCTACTAGCAATTTACTATTTGCAATGGATTGAAGAGGTGGGGAATAGTTGGCAGTTTGTTGTAGTGAGATTTGGGCTTCGTTTGGGGGGGACTTATTTTCACCGGTCAAACGGTTACGACTGCATGAACCAGATCTTAATTAAGGTCCCGTTCATGCGGTTATGGCCGCTTGACCGGTGAAAATAAGTCCTCCCAAATAGAGCCTTGATGGTTGAAAAGGTGCAGCCGTAGGTTTCAATTAGAATAATGGATAGTTTCTTTAGAGGGAAGAGAGAAAGATATCTTAAGACATTTGGTCATTTGCCCCAGCAATGCATAATTTTTTCTCTTTGGGCCACTGTTTTTCCCCTCATTTCTTCTAGACCTCTATCCAACTACTCAACCAATGTATATAGGATGTTTGGTCAATTTCCCCAATAGACACAAAAATGTTTCATGAAGTATATACAAAATGTCTTGGCATGAGCCGTGTTTTCTTTTATTGCTAGTAAATGAGTGAAGATTTTTTTGCTGTGATTTCTTTGATTTCCTTCTTTATCTTATTTGATTGCTTACTTATTTAGAATGGTAGTACCTTCAGGTTTTCAATAGGAGATTGAGAAAAATTGCTCTAAATGAAGCCATGTTTCAAGAATGAAATAACATATTAACCACTAACCAACCACTAATTTTTCAAACCCAAGAAATAACAATTATAGTAGTTAAAAACAAAACTGCATTCATTCTAAATTTGATTACCACAAATTATAACGAGTCCCTCTCCCCAACTAGATAAAATGTAAACTTAACCTTCACCGAGAATGAAGAATCAAAAACAAATTAGAAATCTAATTTTTCAATAACTGAAAGAGTTAGATAAAAGCTCTGAAGACCAAATAACCTTCTCATTTCTTGTACACATAACATGCTCTCGACCAAGAAAATCAAGGAGAAATTTATATCCTTTACTTGGTGCCCGGATCGGATGAAATTCCTGGGTCCGCCACTGGTTTAATATGTTGGTATGAGATCTCAATAAATTAATGATATTCGTTCTCAATCGCTAGTGGATGGTTGTGTGCTTCTCGACAAACCTTGTAACTATCGAATTCTTACCATCCTTATCAGTGCTCGGTGCGTGTATTTAATTTGTGATATTTTTTGTGATGACTTTGTATTCCTCATACCAACTTTGGATTAACTATATTCTCGACCACTTATAATTCTTGTATATGTCCAATAGGTCAAATGTTGTTTCTGAATACTAAAACTTGTGCTATGGGAAAATACATGGCATATGTCTCGTCCTCTGAATGCACAATAGAAAACATAATGAGCTATTTTTTTATCTAAGAGAAATCATATGTTATGTTACTGTATTTTAAACTGAAATCAAACCGCAAATAAATATTAAAATGCAGTTCATTTAAAAAGTCAGTTGGAATTTCTAAACAAAATACAGTTGCAATTATAAAAGAAAGAAGAACAGTATCAAAATAACATTGGAGGTTGAATAAAATACTAGCGTTTTAATAAAAAAGAATTTAGCAGCTAAAATAATATACTAGCTTACATGGTCTATTCCTTCAGCAATAATGTCGGAGGCTTGAATAGTTGTTGCTCCTTCACCTAACATCTTCATGCTTTTAGTTGAATCAAATCGACATGGAAAATTTGGTTTGCTTAAAGACCTAAAATTCAGGAATAAAAATGTTGAAAATAGGTCTAATACAATTTTTTGTCAGGGTTCAAAAATCATGGCTAATATAGTAGTATTAGCCATGATTGTAAAACCATGACTAATAACTAGGTTTTAGCCACAACAATAAAAAATTATGTCTAATACTGAAGTGTTAGCCACGAAATGATTGCTGAGAGCATGCCAATTTCTAGATCTCAGACGACATTGTCGCAATCGAGGTCTTCTTCCTCCTCTTCATCAATTCTAGGGGTGTAAGTTGAAACCAACCAAACTGCTAAACCGAACTGAACCAAGTCAAACCGCACGGTTCAGTTCAATTTTAGTTGCCCACGGTTCGGTCAGGGTTCCATTTTTTGAAAAACCATAGGGTTTGGTTTGGTTCACGGTTCGTAATGTCAAACTGAACCGAGTCGAACCGAACTAAATCATATTAGCTTTAATAATATTATATTAGGGATAATTTATTTCATAAACTCAGCTAACCCTAAGCTATTAAAAATAAACAATATTTTAATTATTAAGACTAAATGTTATTATTTATGATTGAGAGGGACTGGGGTTCTGGGAAGGAAGCTCCTGCAAAGGAATTACTATTTTTAAAAAATGAGGTTATATCCCTGATGCAGAACGCCTGATCTTGAGATCATAAATGAAGGCATCTACTCTACTTCCTCCATATCTCTCTTATCACACTATTTGTGAATGTTATTTATGACAAATTGAATCTTTGACTTTAAATTTTACAGATAACCTTTCAAGTTATTTAAAAACTCAATTACTCTTCAATTTATGTTGTTTTAAATTGACCCCTTCAATTGAAAGATGAGCGCCTTGCTTGATTTTCCTTCATAAGTATAACAATAATTGATTTGTCATTTCTATACCATACTTGTAAGGCAAAGAATGCCCACAAAAAGACTAGCATTGTCATTCTAGTGATAGTTACATTAATGAGCAAATTTCTTTTCTTTTAAGTATTAAACCACTCAAACCAAACCAAGCCGAACCGAACGGTTTGGTTCTATTCTGATGGTGCTCGCGGTTCGGTTCGATTTCAATTTTTTGGAACCACACGCGGGTGGTTCGTGTTGGGAAAAAAACTCTTATGATTGAGCTTAACAAATTATATTTAATGATTTTACATTCTAGATCTATTACCCATGATATATAGAGAGGGTACTTTGGTCTTAGATGTACTAGGGTGTCATTGATATAAAAAATATATACAAGACATACTGAATTGAAGAGAAAAATCATAAATTGCCAACATGCGTCGATTAAATCTCGACGCAACGTTGACTGGAACTCGACATTACTTTGAATAGAAGTCATAGTAACTTAATCTAGATAAGTCAACGACAATTAAAAATTAAATCGACGTATTCTTCGACATGATATTGACGGAATGTCGACTACAGAGATTTTCATACAGACAGTCAGAAATTGATGTTGTTCCGACTAGAACTCGATGTTACATCGACTAGATTTCTAAATAAATTTTGTTTTGTGCCTTCAATTTGATTTAAATCAACGAGGGGTTTTCATAATAGATTTTTGATCTATCATAGTTTATTAAATTGATTATCAATCAGCAGACAATAAAAAAATATATATCAGATTGTGAGAAGATTGAATTCGATAGAGAAAGCTTGGAAGATCATCATCATCAATTGAATCTCTTCCAATATCAGTCGATTGGTTTGATAGTTGCTGAGTCTGATTAAAGAATTAGTACTTTTCTTAAGAGGAAATTGCATCAGATTCAGAGAAGATTTTGAAAGATCATCTGGAGATTGGGCATATAGTCTTTGATATTCAGCGATTCATCAGAAGTTCTAGAGATCATCATTGATTGTCCTCAGAAATCTTAAGAGAGGACACAAAGAGAAGAATCATTCTAACTCAAATATTCTCTTATCTTACTTTTTGTATTGGGAAAAAGATTTTTGTGAATCCCTTGTCAAAGTATTTTGTGAGAGGTTCTAAGAGTCTCCTTGAGAAAAGACTCAGATTGTAATTGGTTCAAGATCTCCTTATCAAAAGATCTGGTGTGATTCTAAGAGTCTCCTTATCAAAAAAATCAAACACTGTGATAGTGAATTCTTACCAAGGAGGTAGAAGAGTGGATGTACCCAGATTGAGGGGGAACCACTATAATCCATGTGTATTCTGTGATTTTGTTTTTTTTCTTATTTTTGTGGTGTTGTGTTGTGATTTTACTTTACTGCATCTGATTCTGGATAATTATTTATGTGAATGCAAATTTTGTGATTATAATTAAGTATTTAAAGATAATTTTTTTAATCTCTATTCATCCCCATCTAGATAAAACTATGAAGATTATAACAACTGTACTCCCATTTCAATTGGTATCAGAGCCAATTTGATCATTAATGGGCTAATCTATAAGAGATTAATATATAATAAGGTTAACAGCTTGATCAAAAGATCATTTTAGTTGCAACAATATATTCACATACACATTTACTATAATAGTTTCAAATTCTTTCAAAGGATTTGCATCAACTAGACTACCAGTGTGTAATCTTGATAAGTTTACACTCTAGAAAGTCAGGATCAGATTGTATTTGAACTCTATTGATGATGGTATTTTTGAATCAATCTTGATAGGACCACCAATGCCATACAGAAAGGATATAGAAGGCAATATAACTGCTAAACTAGTACTAAGAAATGAATGGACTGATGTGGAAATGAGAATTAAAGATTATGATGCAAAAGACATGAATATCTTAGTCTCTACCATGTTAGATGACATATTTCAAAAGGTTGTAGAATGTCTCTCAGCAAAAGAGATATGAGAATCTCTATCAAGAATTGTTGATGGAAGTGTGGATGAAAGGAAGGATATAAGATTGCTTCTAATCTCACACTATGAAAATTTCCAGAAGAAATTGGATGAATATGTAGCAGAGAGGTATGACAGATTCAGCATGATAATTAATGAGTTAAAAGGATAGAATAAAGACATATCTCTTATAAAAATAAATGACAAGTTACTCATATGCTTCCCTAGTATATGAGACTCTAGTATTTGGGCAATAAGAGAAGCTAGATGTCATAACGAGATTACTACATATACTTTACTTGGAAAGCTAAAATCATATGAACAACTATTGAAAAGTAGAACCGAAACTGAAGTAAAAGTAAATAGCATATCATCCAAAGAAAAATCAGTAACATTCAAAGTTTTTGAAGATGAACAATCTGTTACAAAAAATGAAATGTTAAATCTTCTGGCAAGAAGATTCAGAAAATGCGTTAGGAAGTCGGTGCTTATGAAGAGTATTAAGGTCATTCAACGCATTATTGATGTTATTCAACACTTGCGTCGATTTTGACTAAAATCCTAATACATCGAATATAACTCGATGTAACGTCTACTACAAAAGGTTATACTGAATTATTGATACCCTAATATGTCAATGTTTCATCTATGGTTATATAATTTGTATTTCATTCAAAATTCTTCATTTTCCCGACTCTCTATTTTTGCTTTCATGTTTTATTTTTGTTAAGAACATTTGCAGGAAACACAATGGCGCCAAAGACAAATTCAAGATTCAGTGTAGATCTGAAATCATTTAGTGCATCATCAGAAAAGTTCTGAAGAATTCTCAAACTATTCACTAGTTCAGGTCTTGATAAGATTATTTCAACACGATGTAGATTTTTGAGATAGAGCTTGCAGAGTTTGTTATAAGTGTTCAATGTGAAGAGGATGGTTCATTGAATGGAATAATTGCTACACAAAAGGTACTTATAACTGCAAAAATTATACAAAGAACATTTAATCTCTTGTCAGGAAATGATTCTCCTGAATTATCTGAAGAAAAAAATTAAAGATGCATTAAGAATTATGAAATATACAAAGGATAAAGTTATTTTTCTCAAGAAAATAAATATATCAGAAGAATACTAGTTTTTGGCAGATAAAGTCGGAAAAGTATTTGTTTGTAAAATTTCTGCACATGATGTAATTCCTAAAATTCAATTACAGTTAATAAGAGTTATTGTGCTTGGTAAAAAGATTAATTGGGGAGAAATCATCATGAAGCTTATTAGTTACAAATACAAACAAGGAAATAATGCTTACATGACTATAAAGAGTCAAGTACTGCTGAATATTTGTCAACGTTTATGTATATCCAAGAGAATACTAGTAAATCCAGTGAATAGAAGATCAAAGAAGCAAAAACTTATTGCTGATCCAAAGTTCATTAAAGGAAAACATGTGGTGAAATTAACAGATGAAATCAAGAAATGTATTAAGGAGTTGGTAAAAAGAAAAGTAGAACTAAGTGAAGTATATAAGAATGCTCAGAGAGACTGGGAAAGAATAATTTCTGTACAAGAGTTCATCAAAGACAAACCTGATCACTGGAAAGCTCAAAGTCTAAAGAAGTACATTCAATTGACAAAAGCTAAACTGCTAGAGAAACTACACGGTTGCTTATTTGATGTGTTCATTTTTCAGTCTATAACTGATGTCTGAACAAAACAAAGATCAAGATCAAACTGATGTATTTGCTCAGGGGGAGACAGATGTACAACCCCGTATCAGGCCAAGCGGGATCCTCCCTAAGTGGTGGTCTCTGGGTATGCTATGGGCGATGATTTGGTGCAGTCTCGTTCAAGGACGTGCGAACGCTCATACATGTGTATGGAGTTTTCGTGTTTTATGTTATAATATATATATATATATATATTTTTTGTTTACAATATATATTCATTATATATATTTATAATATATATATTTATTATATATATATATATATATATATATATTTATAATATTTATAGATAAGGGGGATACGGGTTATAAGGAGGGGGCAGTAAAAAAGAGGAAAAGAAAAAGGAGGGCAAGGAAGAGGTGGATCGGGTTTTTAGGTTAGAAGGAAGAGCCGTACCTTGCCACCCTCTCCCCTGACCTGCTCTGCGCCGGCAAGCATAACCCGATCTCCCCCCTCTCCAGCTTCTCTTTCGTCGCTGATGCCTGGAAGGAGATCGGTCGGGAGCTCCTCTACCGGCGCCTCCTACAGTGAGGATGTCTGGGAGCTCCTCTCCCGGCATCGCCTACAGCAAGGATGACCGGGAGCTTCTCTCCCGGCACCGCCTACATCAAGGTCGATCGGGAGCTTCTCTCCCGGCGCCGCCTACGGCAAGGTCAGTCGGGGGTCTCATTCTCAGCGTCGCCAAAACACGCGTGGAGGTCGGATCCGTGCGTGGACAACAGCTACGATCACTAGACGTCGGGCTTCGTGCGAGATATTCCGTTGCGGCTCTGCCAAACATGCGTCAAGGGTAACGAAATTTCTTCTTGGGCACGTCAGCCCTTATTTTCCATATTTGCATGGAAGCCCCTTGATAGTTTCACTTTCAAGATAACCTAAACACCTAGAGGGGGGGGGGTGAATAGGTTCAACTTATTTTTAGAAAAACTTTAAGGCAGAATTCAAAACTAAATCACAGCAATCACAGAAAATAAGCATCACAGATTGCACACAGTTTTATAGTGGTTCCCCAAGGTCTGGGTACATCCACTTTCCCCCTTCACCTATCTAGCAGTATGCTAGATTCGGCCAAACTTCCACTTATCTCAGATCAATAGATCTTACAACTCAGAACCCAACTGGTTCCTACAACTCAGGCACAACTGCCCTACCTCAGCCTTGCCCCAAGGCCTACAACTCAGAGAATATCCTTCTCCTACACTCAGGCAATCAGCCCTACCACTCAGAGTTCAACACTCCTACACTCAGCCTTTATAACATAGGCTTACAACTCAGATCTGTATAAACAGATCCTACAGAAATATAGAAAAGATTGTTTAAATTGTCTTGCCAAGTTGAGAGAGAAAAGGCAATGACAATTCTTAATCAGCTGATGAATCAACTGTTTCTTAGCCTTCTTCAAAGCTTCTTGAAAATGTACTTAGCTGAGTTGATTCCAAACAGCTTCTTGAGAATCCACTGGTGGATTCTTTCTTCTTCTTCAAATTCTGACTTGATCTCTCTCTATCCAGAACTTTGAATGATTCTTCTGAATTCTGATTAGAACTCTTCTTAGATCTACCCTTAGATAGTCTTCTTAGATCTCCCGGAGAAGATCTTCTTAAGTGCCTAGCACTTTCTTGAAATGAGTAGAATGTAATCCTTCTCCACTTTCTGATCCAATGTATTTCAAAGGGTCAGTTCTATATGTTGTTGATTGTTGTCTTCTCCTTCTGAATCTGTCTATTTATAGACATTCTTCATGGTAACCGGCTGATCCGGTTTCTAACCGTTTTCTGACAAGTCTGACAACTTCAGTTAACTGGTGATAACCCACAGCTGTCAAGTCTTCAAACAAGTCCTGTGCCTTAGTGTTGAAACAGTCTGTCAGAAAGTGTCGAGACCATCTGTCTATTTGTGTCGACACAATTGACTTTGGTGTCGACACTGCCTTCAGTGATGTCGACTAAATTGCCTTTGTGTCGACACATCTTCTTCTAAAAATAACTTGGTCTTTGACTCTGCAGTGTGTCGACACAAGTCCTGTGTGTCGACACAGTTATTGTAGAATCATAACTTTAGTAAGTGTTGACTTAGCCTTCAGGTGTCGACACATTCATTTTTTTTAGCTTTGCTATAATGTGTCGACTTAATCACTATGTGTCGACACATTCTGCTGGTGTCGACAAACTTGTGGTCGACTATTTTCTTCTGTGTCGACATATTCAGATGATGTCGACAAACTTGAGATCGACTATACTCTTCAGTGTCGACGCATTCTCCCAATGTTGAGGTCGACATTTTTCTTCTGTGTCGACACAATTTCCCAGTGTTGTGTCGACTTACTTCTTCTGTGTCGACACAATTTCCCAGTGTTGTGTCGACTTACTTCTTCTGTGTCGACACTTTTTCCCAGTGTTGTTGTAGACTATGTTATGTGTCGACACTTTTTCCCAGAGTAGTGTAGACTTACACCTTCTGTGTCGACACACTTTCCCAGTGTTGTGTCGACAACTTTCTTCTATGTGACGACACATGTTCCTTTGTGTCGACACTTGGACTTAGAATTTTTTCTGTAAACTTTAACAATTCTTTACCTGCACATGTCAACTCAAAACAACATCAAATACAACATGATGTATATCATTGAGCTAGGTTGGGCTTCTTCAAATCAGGTACACATTATCCAATGTACCCAACAATCTCCCCCTATTTGGAGAAGTCATAACCCTTATAGCCAATGATATACACCATTTATAAATAGTATAAAATGATGATATATGACAATACACAGGGATACTTAATTATAAACAAAATAATAAGAACATCATGGATAAAACAATCTATCACAGATTTAACAATATTTTGTTTATTACTGGGTAATGTTTGATTACATGGTTTTTTCTTTGACTGATCACATTACATCATTACAAAACATTATGAAAGAACTAAAACATTATCAGGATTGATCAGGCTCTCTAATAACAATCCCTTGGCCAGATTTAATTTTAGCTGTCACAGGAGCTTCTGATTCTTCAGCCATCTTTTTTCCTTTAAGATCAGCTTTCTTCTTAGCTTCTTCCTTGAGCCTTTGCCTTTCAAAATAGTGAAAAGGCTTTGGGAAGTATTTGCTTGGCTCCATAGCATCAGGTGGAAGTCTTCCCAGCTTAGCTTTCCTTCTGAATTGTACAATGGCTTCTTGTCTTGCCTCATACTTCTGCCATTCCTGCTCATTGTACCACTTGCCCCTTTCATGAACTTGATCTTTGACAGCTTTCCATGCAGTGAGTATTATATTTCTGGAAGTAGGACTCCACTGCTCAAAATCTGGCTTCAGCTCAGCCTGCTCTCTAAATCTTTTCTTTGACAGTAGAGCATCTTGCTGTTCTTGCAAATTTACCTCAGGCTTATCAACCTTTCCAAAGATAACATTTACAACCTCCTTAGAAGGACTATACATATATTGCACTTGCTGATCCAATATATCAAAATCTGGAGGGGGGTATATGACTTGGGCAACCTCAGGTTGGTCACCTTCAAGTAGTCCTGTTTGTAGACCTGACTCAGCCACCATATTATCATCACACAATGGTGGATATCCCAATGTGGCTCTTATACTATTGGTCACCCATTTGGCATACTCAGAGCCTGCATGAATTAGCATCCTCTCCCCCTTTATGGCTTCTCTTGATACATGATCTCTAAGATCTTCTTTCTGAAATCGAATTTGGCCATCCAAATAATTCACTCCCTCCTTGAAAAATGGTCTTAACTTTTGAAGCTTTTCAGATATTTCCTGTTGAGAGGTTGTGATGGCAGTCTTCACAGATGCAATAGCAGCCTGAAAATTCTTATCAAATTCTTCCATTTCTTTGGCTCTATCTGCAGGCATCCCTGGAACAATCTTCTTCACCTCTTGAATGATCTCATTATGAGATTCAGTTAAATTGTCATTCATTCTTATTTGATTTTCCAGAACATAACCTTGCTTCAAAGCAATATCATCCACCTTTGTAGAGATAGCCTGCTGTTGTTTAGCCAGATAAACTACAGCATTGCCACCCTTGTGGAAGCAATCTGTCATTTCAGTTTTATGCAAGTTGACTTGAAATTGGATGGACTTGATGTCCTGAGCTAAGTCAAACTGAACTAACTTGCTATTTTCATCAACATACTTCTCCAGAGCCATCCTTTGGTCATCCAATTTTACTTGAAGATCTACCATAAATTTATTGTAATCAAAGGCTGGAGAAACTTGTGGAGTTGTTGTCTGCAATGCCTGCTTGTAGTTCTTGCTTCTTCTCTTAAAGACAACAAGTTTTCTTTTCTTAGCCACCCTGGCTTCTTCAGTTTCTGTGTCAGAGGAAGTATCTACATGAATTCTTTCTGTGTCAGGGAGTTGTTGCTCAGCTTCAACATCCACTGGCTCATCCTCAACCTGTGTTTCCACAGCAGCTTCCTGATCAATGTCCATTCCTATGAACTTCTCAATATCTGGTCCACCTCCTTCTTTATCAGCAGCAGTATCAACATCTGGGAATAACTCCTCCATAGTAAATTCCAGTTGAGTGGTCACATCTGCAGCAGTTAAATCTTGAGATATGTTTAACTGTGCTTCCTCTTGGACTTGCACCTCAATATTTGTAGTGGCAGGAGTAGGTGTGGACACTAGCTCCCCCTGAACCTGTGCAGTAATAATAATTTGAGCAATGTCTTTTATAGTAAAATACATTAGCTCCCCCTAAACCTAAGCAGGAGTAGATACCTTTGGAGCAGAAGTGGAAACTGGCTCCCCCTGCATCTGGGCAGGTGTTGATACTTCCTGGACCACAGTTGAGGCAAGCTGTGTCCCTTCTTGTACTTGTTCAGATTCTTGATTTGGTGTAGGGGATTGCACAGGGGTGTCTGGCCTGCTCTCTTCAGGCACATCCTTTGACAGCACCCTATCCCACCTGGTGAATAGTCTCATATCCATTCTTCTCATATGGTTAATCTTACTCCCTTGCAGCTGCTGCATCACATCTGGAATCACCCCAGTGAAGTACAGACTCATGATCCTAGCCATGTTAGGCTTCTTAATTCCCTCTTTGATCTTGTCAAAGAGTACTCTTGACCAATCAGTAGGAATAGTAAAAACTATCCTGGTCATCAGGCTGAACATATAGGCAGAAATCCTATCATGTCCACCTGTCTTGCAGAGGATTACCTTTCCAACAACTTCCGACAAGAACTTCCCTTGCTGATTCATTCCCTTTCTGTTGAATGCAGCTCCTATCTTCAATCCTGAATCCAGGCCACACCATTGAAGGGCTTCCCTTGTCTTAGATATAGGAACTGCCTCTTCATTCTCAACCACTTGCAGTTGGAAGATCTTTCGTAAACTTCTTTGAGTAATCTTTACCTTCGTCCCTTGAATAGTGGACTTAATCTTGAGGCCAGTAGAATGGACTGATGCAGAGGTAAAGAACTCGTGCACCTCCTTCTTCCAGATCTTAGTTGGTTCTGAAATGAGAAATTCTAACCCTGATGCAGAGAGAAGGGTGATAACTCTTTGAACATCAGGCGGCGCCTCTGCAAAGGCCTGGCGCACTAACTCATATCCTTCATTGATGTTATCTTCAATCCTTGGCGCCATCGTTGTGTCAAGAAAGCTTGAGAGAAGAGAGAAAGAAAGACTGTCGACACAGGGTTTGAGTCTCGAAAACCTTGAAAGCGTGTCGACACAAAGAGCTTTTGACCTATTTATAGCTTCTGTTGAAAGAAGTTCAAAAGGCGCCAAAAACAGTCTAAATGTGTCGACACAGACGGAATGTGTCGACACAAGCTTCTATTAACTCGACATTTCTTCAGCCTACTATGTGTCGACACCAATTTGTGGTTATGTCGACACCTTGGATACATAGTAGAAAGACAGAAATTCTGTGTCGACTCTAATGATAAGTGTCGACACAAATTCTGTAAGTGTCGACACCATTATTCTGGTTGAGTCGACATTACATGTCTGGTTAAGTCGACAATAAAACTCTTAAGTGTCGACACATGTTCTCTGTGTCGACACAATATTTCTGACTTGTCGACATAATTTCTCTGAGTCGACACATTATTACTGAATGTGTCGACACATTCTTTACTTACCCAATTTCTGTAACTTCAATGTGTCCTTTTTAACACTTGATTATGTTGTTACTACTTTTACTTACTTATAAACCACTTGATAGCATTGTTAATGATTTTGTTTAATGCATTAATCAATGGTTAACATACCTAATTCAATTTTGAATTTATTGAATTTGGTTTTATCTAAAGGCTTAGTAAATACATCTGCTATTTGATAATCTGTTTTTACAAATTCCAATGAGATGTCACCTTTTTCTACATGTTCTCTAAGAAAATGATATTTGATTTCTATATGCTTAGTTCTACTATGAGAAACTGGATTATTAGCAATAGAAATAGCACTCTTAGAATCACATAAAAGAGGTGTTCTACTTACTTGAATACCATAATCCTTAAGTTGATGCTGCATCCATAATAGCTGTGCACAGCAGCTTCCTGCAGCAATATACTCTGACTCAGCTGTGGAAATTGCCACACTAGTCTATTTTTTACTACTCCAAGATATTAGTCTTCCTCCCAGGAATTGACAAGTACCTGTAGTACTCTTTCTATCCTCTCTACATCCTGCAAAATCTGCATCTGAATAGCCTGTTAGTAGAAAATCTCTATTCCTAGGGTACCAAAGGCCTAGATTAGGTGTGCCCTTTAGATATCTCAGAATTCTTTTGACTGCAGTATAATGAGATTCTTTAGGGCAGGCTTGGTACCTAGCACAGACACATGTAGCATACATAATGTCTGGTCTACTAGCAGTGAGATATAGTAGAGACCCAACTATTCCTCTATACAATGATTCATCAACAGGTTTACCTGCCTCATCTTTGCATATTGGCATACTTGTTCCCATAGGAGTTCTCATGGAGGAGGATGACTCCATACCATATTTCTTAATTAATTCTTTGGTGAACTTAGACTGGGATATGGACAATCCATCATCAGTCTGTCTTACTTGGAGTCCCAAGAAGAACTTAAGTTCTCCCATACTGCTCATCTCAAACTTCCCTTGCATAAGTTTGGCAAACTTTTTACAAAGGTTGTTTTCAGTAGATCCAAAGATTATGTCATCAACATAGATCTGGACTAAGATGATCTTTCCTTTGGATTCCCTAAGGAATAGAGTTTTGTCTATCTTTCCTCTTGAGAATTTATTCTCAATGAGGAAGGTAGACAGGGTTTCATACCAAGCCCTTGGAGCTTGTTTTAACCCATACAAAGCTTTCCTAAGCTTATACACAGAATCAGGTTTAAGAGGATCTACAAAACCTGATGGCTGCTCTACATATACTTCTTCTTTAAGATCACCATTCAGAAATGCTGACTTTACATCCATCTGGTATACTTTGAAGTCTTGGTAGGCTGCATAGGCAAGGAACATTCTGATTGCCTCCAGCCTTGCTACTGGAGCAAAGGTTTGATCAAAGTCAATCCCTTCTTCCTGCCTGTATCCTTTTGCAACCAATCTTGCTTTATTCTTTATTATTATTCCACTTTCATCTAGCTTGTTCCTATAGATCCACTTAGTCCCAATTATGTTGTGGCCTCTTGGTTTAGGAACAAGCTCCCAGACCTTGCACCTTCTGAACTGATTCAGCTCCTCTTGCATAGCATCAATCCAGTGCTGGTCTTGGATAGCTTCTTCAAACTTCTTAGGTTCCATTTGAGACAAGAAACTAGAATGCAAAACTGTGCTTTGATTTCTGCTTCTAGTTTGCACTCCTTGTCTTGGATCACCAATTATCTGATCAGTAGGATGATCTCTTAGATATCTTATAGCTGGAGGTAAATCCCCTTCAGGTTGAACATCTCCAGCTTCTTCATTCTGCTGTTCCTCTTGGTTTTCATCAGCTTCCATTATCTCTTGTACTCCCCCTGGACAGCAGCCTTCATTTTCCAATGCTCCCTCTTCCTTTGAAGCTTCAGCAATGGAGAGCTTGTCCATCTTCTTGCTTATACCTGTTGAGTCATTTGATCTACAAGACAATTCACAATTGATTAATCTTGTTTCATCAAATACAATATGCACAGATTCTTCAACAACTTGAGTAGTTAAGTTGAAGACTCTATAGGCCTTACTATTTGTGCTGTACCCAACAAATATCCCATCCTGGGATTTGGCAGCAAACTTAGTCAAATAAGACTTACCATTGTTAAGTATATAGCACTTGCAGCCAAAGATCCTAAAATAGGATAGATTTGGTTTTCTGCCTTTCACAATCTCATAGGGAGTCTTCCTGTGGCTTTTGGTGATAGAAGCCCTATTGATGACATGACAAGCAGTGTTAACTGCCTCAGCCCAAAAATATTCTGGGAGAGAGGTGTCACTCAATAGAGTTCTACCAGCTTCAATTAATGATCTATTCTTTCTTTCAGCAATTCCATTTTGCTGAGGTGTTCTAGGTGAGGAGAACTCTTGGAAAATCCCAAAGTCTATACACAAGTTTGTTATGCTTTCAGATTGAAACTCAGTACCATGGTCACTTCTGATTTTGACCACTGTACTGTTCAGTTCATTCTGAATTTGCTTTACAAACTTAAATAATACACTTGGGGTTTCAGATTTTTGTCTCAGAAAGAACACCCATGTAAATCTAGAATAGTCATCTACAACCACTAGTGTGTAGACCTTCCTACCTAGACTGTGAACTGGCATAGGACCAAAAAGATCCATATGCAAGAGGTATAAGCACCTCACAGAATCCTTGTTTTCAAGGCTTTGAAATGAGGTTTTTGTCTGCTTGCCCTTTTGACAAGCTGAGCATACCCCTTCCTTTATACACTTAACTTGAGGCCCATTCCTCACTAGTTCTTTACTAAAGAGTTGGCCAATTGTCTTGTAGTTTAGATGAGCCAATCTCTTGTGCCACTTAACACAATGAGAAGCATTGTCATCAGCTACAAGACAAATGGGGGATGCCTTATTCTCACATTCAAAATTAAGGCAATACACATTTCTCTTCCTATACCCAGTCAATATGATCTCTTGATCACTTGACCTTTTGATATGACATCCATCCTTACCAAATGAAATGTCATATCCTAGATCACTCAGCTGGCTTATGCTTATTAGATTATGTTTCAAACCTTTTACATAGGCCACTTGGGTGATAGTAATTAGGTTTGAAGAGATGTTACCAAATCCTTTGATGACTCCTTTTTCAGATCCACCAAAGATCACTTTATGTCCATCTTTGACAGATGAATACTCCTTCAGCAGCCCCTTTGTTCCAGTCATGTGCCTGGAACAACCACTATCCAAGTACCATATAGGGGCATGGTAACTTGGATTCACCTGCAATACAGAATTACTTACCCTTAGAACCCAAGTAAGTCTTGGGTCCTTGGTTCAGGTTAGCCTTAATAAAGTTATCATAACCTCTTCTAACAGGTAGACTCTTATTCTTTATAACACTTGTGTTATACCAGCAGTCCAATGCAAAATGACCCCTCTTGCCACAGCACCAACATTCAAACTTATTGTATCTAGATCTAGATACATCCTTGTCAGAAGCATTTCTGTTCATTGTTGGTGCTGTTGCAACTTCTCCTACTGGTTTCTTAAAACCATAGGGCTTATGACCATAGGTAGGCCTGCTTGCCTTAACACCCTTGTTCTTCAGAACATTTGTCTTGATATGATCCTGAATGTCTTCATGATCATATATGTTAGAAGGCACTTTCTCCTTACCAAACCTTATGGGGACTGAAAGGTTTAGTGGCTGAATAGGGGCTTTGCCTTTCCTCTTGAATCTGCCAGCCCTGGAGTTACCCTTAAATCCTAATCCAGCCTTACCCTTCTGAGTGACAAATTCATCTATCAAGGGTAAGACAGATTTTGGCTTAGAGTAACTAGCCACTAAATCCCTTTCAATTCTAAGTCTGTCCTCCAGACTCTTTACTTGATCATTAGTATAATTAATTGTGCCCATCTGAATAATAGTTATATTCTTCAGCTTGGCAATTTCCGCTAACTTTTGATCAAGGACTTTTTCTAACTCAGTTGTTGCAACCCTTAGATCAGCAATTTCCTGAGCCTGTGATTTAACCAGGTTCTTGCTTTTCTTAAGGGCCTGCAACAGGTCCCTATACTTGTCTATCAATTGATAGACATCTCCTTCAGATCCAGATGCATCTTCATCACTTGATGCAGATGTAGCTGATTCTTCACTTGTATTACAAACAGATGTACAAGATGAACAGTTTACCTCATTAGGACCAGACTGATTCTGGCATAGGTCCTCTTCAGATCTTGTCATCAAACCCATGCACTGATGTTCATTGATGGAGTCTAGCAACTGCATAAACTCTTCTTCCTCAGATGCAGCATATAATCCAATATATGCTTCAGCTTCAGATCCTGATTCTGAAGTTGACTGGTCTGACAGACCTTTATCTTTCTTTGCTACAAAGGATTTCTCCTTCTTGCCTTTCTGATAAGTCTTCTTCTTTTCTGAAGATTCCTTCCTTTTGTCAGGACAATCAGCCACTACATGTCCAGGCCTATTGCAACAATAGCAGACAATCTTTGAAGTAGTGGCTTTGCTGGGCTTTGACCTGCTTTTCTCTTTCCTAGATGACCTTCTTTTCTGATAATAGTCATCTACTTGCTGTGATGAGGAAGGCCTAGACTTCCATTGCTTCTTTTTCAAGAACCTTTGAAATTGCCTAGTGAATGCAGCAAAGTCTGCATCTGAATCACAGCTGACTGAATCCTTATCTGAATTTTCAGAACTACCTTCTTCAACTTCCTTAGGAGGAGATGGTGATTTCCTCCTATTCTTTCTAGTGGCTTCAGCATTAAATGCCACAGTCTTTTCTCTATGCTCTCCTCTTGAGTTTCTTTCCTCCTCCTTCCTTACCATAAGTTGCATTTCATAGGATAGCAACTTTCCAAACAGAGTTGGAGGAGATATCTCTGCCAATTTTGCCACTTCTCTTATGGCACAGATCTTTGTATCCCAATCCTTTGATAAGGATCTTAAGAATTTGTCATTCAGTTCATAGGTACTGAAGACTCTTCCATAGGATATTAGCTCATTCACAATTCTATAGAATTTCTTATAGCACTCAGTAATGCTATCAGATTTTCCTTGTCTAAAACTTTCATACTCCTGATTTAGCATAGATTTTCTGTCCAGCCTTACTTCTTCAGATCCCTCCATGTAGACAATCAATGTGTCCCACATCTCCTTGGAGGTCTTGCAGTGAATCAGATTCTGAAATGTTGAATCATCTATGGCACTGACAATGATGTTCTGTGCCCTTTTGTCCAAGGTTGCCAAGATGATTTCATCCTTGGTCATTTCAGAATAAGTCTTTGGTGTTTGGATATTTGCATCAAGAACAGATATCTTCATTGGTATGAAGGGGCCTTCCTGTACTGTGATGTAAATCCTTGGGTCAGATGCTTCCATAAACAATCTGACTCTTTCTTTCCAGATCCCAAAGATTTCCTTCTTGCATATGGGTAATTTCATTGACCCTAGCTCCTTATGATTCTCTCCAGAACCCATCTTCTTGATTCTTGAATCTGCCTATTAGATCTACCTCAGACTGTTAAGTCCTTTTTGAGGAACCTCCCTCTGATACCACTTGATAGTTTCACTTTCAAGATAACCTAAACACCTAGAGGGGGGGGTGAATAGGTTCAACTTATTTTTAGAAAAACTTCAAGGCAGAATTCAAAACTAAATCACAGCAATCACAGAAAATAAGCATCACAGATTGCACACAGTTTTATAGTGGTTCCCCAAGGTCTGGGTACATCCACTTTCCCCCTTCACCTATCTAGCAGTATGCTAGATTCGGCCAAACTTCCACTTATCTCAGATCAATAGATCTTACAACTCAGAACCCAACTGGTTCCTACAACTCAGGCACAACTGCCCTACCTCAGCCTTGCCCCAAGGCCTACAACTCAGAGAATATCCTTCTCCTACACTCAGGCAATCAGCCCTACCACTCAGAGTTCAACACTCCTACACTCAGCCTTTATAACATAGGCTTACAACTCAGATCTGTATAAACAGATCCTACAGAAATATAGAAAAGATTGTTTAAATTGTCTTGCCAAGTTGAGAGAGAAAAGGCAATGACAATTCTTAATCAGCTGATGCAATCAACTGTTTCTTAGCCTTCTTCAAAGCTTCTTGAAAATGTACTTAGCTGAGTTGATTCCAAACAGCTTCTTGAGAATCCACTGGTGGATTCTTTCTTCTTCTTCAAATTCTGACTTGATCTCTCTCTATCCAGAACTTTGAATGATTCTTCTGAATTCTGATTAGAACTCTTCTTAGATCTACCCTTAGATAGTCTTCTTAGATCTCCCGGAGAAGATCTTCTTAAGTGCCTAGCACTTTCTTGAAATGAGTAGAATGTAATCCTTCTCCACTTTCTGATCCAATGTATTTCAAAGGGTCAGTTCTATATATTGTTGATTGTTGTCTTCTCCTTCTGAATCTGTCTATTTATAGACATTCTTCATGGTAACCGGCTGATCCGGTTTCTAACCGTTTTCTGACAAGTCTGACAACTTCAGTTAACTGGTGATAACCCACAGCTGTCAAGTCTTCAAACAAGTCCTGTGCCTTAGTGTTGAAACAGTCTGTCAGAAAGTGTCGAGACCATCTGTCTATTTGTGTTGACACAATTGACTTTGGTGTCGACACTGCCTTCAGTGATGTCGACTAAATTGCCTTTGTATCGACACATCTTCTTCTGAAAATAACTTGGTCTTTGACTCTGCAGTGTGTCGACACAAGTCCTGTGTGTCGACACAGTTGTTGTAGAATCATAACTTTAGTAAGTGTTGACTTAGCCTTCAGGTGTCGACACATTCATTTTTTTTTAGCTTTGCTATAATGTGTCGACTTAATCACTATGTGTCGACACATTCTGCTGGTGTCGACAAACTTGTGGTCGACTATTTTCTTCTGTGTCGACATATTCAGATGATGTCGACAAACTTGAGATCGACTATACTCTTCAGTGTCGACGCATTCTCCCAATGTTGAGGTCGACGTTTTTCTTCTGTGTCGACACAATTTCCCAGTGTTGTGTCGACTTACTTCTTCTGTGTCGACACAATTTCCCAGTGTTGTGTCGACTTACTTCTTCTGTGTCGACACTTTTTCCCAGTGTTGTTGTAGACTATGTTATGTGTCGACACTTTTTCCCAGAGTAGTGTAGACTTACACCTTCTGTGTCGACACACTTTCCCAGTGTTGTGTCGACAACTTTCTTCTATGTGACGACACATGTTCCTTTGTGTCGACACTTGGACTTAGAATTTTTTCTGTAAACTTTAACAATTCTTTACCTGCACATGTCAACTCAAAACAACATCAAATACAACATGATGTATATCATTGAGCTAGGTTGGGCTTCTTCAAATCAGGTACACATTATCCAATGTACCCAACACCCCTCTCCACCATTGGGTGGGAGAAGGGAGCTCTCAGACGGGTCGATGTGTACATCCCCACTATTAACTGCATTAGCACCTGGAAGCGTGAGTACGGGTTTAGGCATGCTGTGTGAAGCCCATCCGGATGTGTAAGCCGGATTGGTGATGTTCGGGGTTCCCGGAGAAGACTTAGAGGAAGTTGTGTATTATTTTTTAGCGGGGAGCAGTGAGCTTCAACCCAAGTTTGTGCCGACCCTAGAAGGCCTAATTGGTTTATGTTGCCGGCATGCGTGCCGAAGTATGGAATTCATATTCCTGTAATTATTTATAATGTCTGCGATGCTCTGTGTATGTGTGGTTTACCCCTTCCATCTTAGGCAAGTGGTGTACTCGTGAACCACTCGCCCCGTGGGAGCCCCGAGGTATAGTTGCTGGGAAGCCCCTGATGGCCTGTTGGCAGCCTTTCAGAATAGCGGAGTTACGCTATTAGTGGCCCAACTTGGGCAGCATATCATAGAACTGTTTGGCAAGGCTATGTTATTAGTAGGGCTAATGAAGGACGTTTTACATAGACCCGAGGTGGCACCTCTAGTTAAAAGGGAGTGGATCTTGAGATCCTCCTTAGGTGTTCTGGTCGGCCAAGAGAGCCTTCCAAAGGTGCCTAGTTAGCTCAGTCTTTGGCTTGGGAGGGTAAGAGTTTGTTAGTCTTCTGGGTATGTGGTGGGAGCTCCACGCTGATACCTTGGGTCTGTCCATTATGTTCCTAGTCTAATGCTTAGATTGTTCACTTGAGTGTAGTAGGTGCGCAGTCACCCCTCTTTTGGGACCTCGAACTCCACAGAGACCGGTTTCCGATTTCAACATTTATGGTGCGGTGAGCATGGAGAGTGACCAGCACAAAAGTACTCAGGCTAACGTCATGGCTATAGAAGAGGAAGCAAGTGACGACCAGGTTCATGTGATGAGAGAAGCTCCCTCCCACCCCCCTTTTGTCGCTCCTAACAATCCTGACATTTCGTCTCAAATGTTTCTTAAATGCCAAAGTATAAACTCTCACAGCGAAAAAGTAGCACTTGAAATAATTTTCCACTTGCTTAAATTTCAAGGTTAGGAAATGCACAGTCGAAAAAATGAAGTGTTAGTATTAGCATACTGGGTTTAGATTTATGTAAGACATCTAAGTTCCAGAAAACGTATATTAACAATTATTCTCAAATGTGTGTTTTAGGATGAGAGGGGTGGGAATAAAAAGAACAGTAAAACCAAAGAGGACCACGACATTCACGAACCAAACCTAATTCAGAGAACAAAGATTGACCAGAATCAAACTTGTAACCCTTAATTTCAAATGAATGTGTAGCACCACCAGTTACATCATGACTTTCCAGCACAATAATATCCTTATTATATTTAGCTAAAAGTCCAACACAGCATTACCCACCAATACCACTACCAATTACCACCACATCTACTCATAACTCCTCTGAACATTTGTCATGGTTAAGCAAAGAGATGTTTGCTATAAGTGAAATAGAAGCATAATTTCGGTTTTTTAGATTTATATAGGAAAAATTAGCATGCAACTAACTACTAAAGGCTCAATCATTCACCCTCCCATGATAAGCATACTTATGAATATGAAGCGAAGAATATTTACTGTATTACCATGTAACACAGGGCGGTTAAAGTGATGTGTATAATGAACCAAGTAAAGATTATTTATTGTATTTCTCTTAGTTGAAATTCTACTTGAAGTTGGTTGTTAGCATATTATTTATAAATCTCTAATTGCAAGTATAGCCATGAGAGCCTAATACATCAATAAAGTTATAAGATTTTATTCTATCAAGAAAAATACCAAATATGATAAGATATGAGAACAGAAAATTTAAATTATGATTTGATTTAAAATAGTGAAACAAGAAAGATATATATAAATCACATAGGATGTTCTATCCTTGAGATCAAAAATGTGCCTTAGGGAGAATATTGTATGATTGACCCCAGTTCTCAAGAGGGTGGACGTAGTGGGCAGAGGTGCCTCGTGTCGGACTTTGACTTGGTTGACCGGGTCAACAAGTCTTGTGAGTTATTTGATTATCTTTATGTTTGCTTTATATTTATGATGGAGAGGTTGGTTAGTGTTAGGTGGCAGAATTTATATATTATATGCAGAATTTATATATTTATGATGGACGTAGCTATAATTACCTTCAAGAAGTTATATGTTATATGCAGAATTTATTTGTTATAATTTGAATGAAGGACACTTGATGAGAAGCTTGTTACCATTGTTCAGAATTGTATAAGCTTACACTTTCTATTAAGTGTTGCGGCATTGTCAATCATTTTTAGGTTATGCCATGTATACATTTACTCGAAATGTTGATAAACTTAAGATCTTTATTCCTAATCCTTTTGTAAATGGATTACCACTGCAAGGCTAGATAATTAACTGAGTTTATTAGGTTCAAACTGTGATCCCTTTGTTTGTTAGTATTGACTACTTGACAAGGAAGACACATTTTCTTTTTCATGCATATCTTAAATTATAATCTTAAATTCTGTCATGTTGTCCTGGCTGTAAGTTGTGAGAAGTAGAGGTAATGACGAATATCCTGTGATTTTGTATCTATATAAACTACCTGTTTTCATTTTATTATAAAAGCTGGTTGTGTTATTTTTGAACTGTAAGTCTAAGCTGTATAGTTGCGTAATTATACAAGGTCATATATTTCTAATGAAGATATGCCTCATAATACTGAAGATAATGCGAAAAATTAGTAAAAGGATACCGGGAAAATGAGAAAAGATGGAAGAGAGGAAGAAAATGAGGAAAACTTACCTAGACAGAAAATATCTTCCCTTGATCTTAGAGTTCAGTTTACCGTTTGTGAAATTCGTACGCTGGACATATTGTTTGTGTTGCACGGTATATTTTGTATGGGCCTATAATTTTGTATTTGGAGTTATTTTTTAGAAGAGCTGAATATACACTAGGTCAATCCGGTTAGTGAAGCTATCTGTCTAAAAATATTAGATACTCTAGTTTCTTCTATGGAAAATGTTTCAAAGTGTAAACTTGGCTTAAGGCTTATTGGGTTGCTTGTGTTACAAAACATGTTTTAAGTTTCTAGATTCTCCATCATTTGGTTAGATTTAGTTAAACTCTTTGTTGGATTTTAAATATCAGAAGTTTTATCAAAGCCTTTCAGAAAGTAATTGTAATATATTTTTCACTCTGAATGAAATTGAATCATTGTTTTCTATTTTACAAGCGACTAAATGAGTTTTCAGTGAAATCAGTTGGTCAGGGGATCATCATGATCTTCTATCTACCGAACCTAAAAATAATAGTACTAGTCAATGCTCTGCAAGTACTAGGTTGATGTCAATTCCCCCATATAGTGGTAAAAGGGAGACTTCTATCTATACTACTGTCTGAGGGTTATATGCCAAAGTGCTCTGAAAGTGATTTCCCCAATTTTGGTTTGTGCTTAATCATTCACAAGATATGAGTAATTTCTCCAATTCTGTATCACTTTGGATTTTCTTAATAGTTTGCCATTTTTGAGAAGCATATGCAGGAGGTATCTTACATTTTTCAATACCTATAAATATGTTGTGCCCTTCTAATATTATGAAATTTCAGGCGGTTTCTTCTATGGCATGGGAGTAAAATAGAAGGATGAAAAGACCCTGAGAAGACCCACTGACCAGGCTCTCACCTAGCTGAAAGGGTTGTAGGCTCACTCGGTGGTTGGAGGTTGTTTGGAGAGGAGACCCCGAGAAGACCCGTTGACCAGGCTCTCACCTAGCCGGCAGGGCTATAGGCTCACTCGGTGGTTGGAGGTTGTTTGGAGAGGAGACCCCAAGAAGACCCGCTTACTAGGCTCTCACCTAGCTGGCAGGGTTGTAGGCTCACTCGGTGGTTGGAGGTTGTTTGGAGGGGAGACCCTGAGAAGACCCGCTGACCAGGCTCTCACCTAGCTGGCAGGGTTGTAGGCTCACTCGGTGGTTTGAGGTTGTTTGGAGAGGAGACCCCTAGAAGACCCATTTACCAGGCTCTCACCTAGCTGGCAAGCCTGTAGGCTCAGTCAGTGGTTGGAGGTTGTTTTGAAAGGAGACCCCGAGAAGACCCGCTGACCAGGCTCTCACCTAGCTAGCAAGGCTGTAGGCTCACTCGGTGGTTAGAGGTTGTTTGGAGAGGAGACCCCGAGAAGACCCGCTGACTAGGCTCTCACCTAGCTGGCAGGGTTGTAGGCTCACTCGGTGGTTGGAGGTTGTTTGGAGAGGAGACCTCGAGAAGACTCGCTGACCAGGCTCTCACCTAGCTGGCAGGGTTGTAGGCTCACTCGGTGGTTGGAGGTTATTTTGGAGAGGAGACCCCGAGAAGACCCGCTAACCAGGCTCTCACCTAGCCGGCAGGGCAGTAGGCTGACTCGGTGGTTAGAGGTTGTTTGGAGAGGATACCTCGAGAAGACCCGCTGACAAGGCTCTCACCTAGCTGGTAGGGCTGTAGGCTCACTCGGTGGTTGGAGGTTGTTTGGAGAGGAGACCCTAAGAAGACCCGCTAACCAGGCTCTCACCTAGCTGGCAGGGCTATAGGCTCACTCGGTGGTTGGAGGTTGTTTGGAGAGGAGACCCTGAGAAGACCCGCTGACCAGGATCCTACCTAGTTGGCAGGGTTGTAGGCTCACTCGGTTGTTGGAGGTTGTTTGGAGACTTTTACACTACCCCGAGCCTGGCTCGGCCCCAGGTAGACCCGCTGCGCAGGCTCCCATCTAGCTGGCAGGTCCGTAGGCTCGCCCGTGGGGGTAAGGGACCCCGATTGCTGCTCGGCCCAAGGTAGACTCGCTGCTCAGGCTCTCATTAGCTTGGCAGGGCGGTAGGCACACCTGGGGGGAAAGGTTTGGTTCTTTGAGACTTTTGCACTACCCCGAGCGCGGCTCGGCCCCCGGTAGACCCACTGAGCAGGCTCTCATCTAGTTGGCAGGTCCGGAGGCTCGCCTATGGGGGAGAGGTTTGTTTATTGGTCCTTCGTTACTTTTGCACTACCCCAAGCCTGGCTCGGCCCCAGGTAGACCCGATGTGCAGGCTCTCATCTAGCTGGCAGGTCTGAAGGCTCGCCTGTGGGGGTAAGGAACCCCGAGTGCTGCTCATCCCCGGGTAGACTCGCTGCTCAGGCTCTCATTAGCTAGGCAGGGCGGTAGGCACGCTTAGGGGGAAAGGATTAGCCTCACGTGTACAAGAGAATGCAAAAAATATATGGCTTCGTTGTTTCACAATATCTTGAGAAATTATATACTTATTGAAAGTAATGGTATAAGGGCAATTCAATAGCAGGGAGCATTTTCAGGTATCGAGTGGTTCAAAAAGATTAGAAGGGGCATGGAGAGATTAGTGTTCTAAGTGAAATTTTTAGTTTCTCTCAAAAATTTTCTTTGGGTTGGCTCCCACTCGCCGGATACTCGGGGTTGCACATTTCTTTCCGAGCTTGTACCAATCTCGAAAAGAGCGGGGATTGTGTACAACCCCGTATCCGGCCGAGCGGGATCCTCCCCAAGTGGCAGGCTCGGGGTATGCTATGGGCGATGATTTGGTGCAGTCTCATTCGAGGACGTGCGAACGCTCGTACAGGTGTATGGAGTTTTCGTGTTTTATGTTATAATATACACACACATATATATATATATATATATATATTTATATTTGTTTATAATATATATATTCATTATATATATTTATAAAATATATATATATATATATATATATATATATATATATATATATATATTTATAATATATATAGATAAGGGGGGATACGGGTTATAAGGAGGGGGCAGTAAAAAAGAGGAAAAGAAAAAGGAGGGCAAGGAAGAGGTGGATCGTGTTTTTAGGTAAGAAGGAAGAGCCGCACCTCGCCACCCTCTCCCCTGACCTGCTCTGCGCCGGCAAGCACATCCCGATATCCCCCCTCTCCAGCTTCTATTCCGTCACTGCCGCCTGGAAGGAGATCGGTCAGGAGCTCCTCTCCCGACGCCGCCTACAGTGAGGACGGCCGAGAGCTCCTCTCCCGGCACGCCTACAGCGAGGACGGCCAGGATCTTCTCTCCTAGTGCCACCTGCAGCAAGGTCGGCCGGGAGCTTCTCTCCCGGCGCCGCCTACGGCAAGGTCAGTCGGGGGTCTCATTCTCGGCGTCGCCAAAACACGCATGGAGGTAGGATCCGTGCGTGGACAGCAGCTACGTTCACTTGACGCCGGGACTCTTGCGAGATATTCCGTTGCAGCTCCGCCAAACACGCGTCAAGGGTAACGAAATTTCTTCTTGGGCAGGTGAAGCCCTTATTTTCCATATTTGCATGAAAGCCCCTCTCCACTAATGGGTGGGAAAAACGAGCTCTCAGACGGGTCGATGTGTACATCCCCACTATTAACTGCATTAGCACCCGGCAGCGTGAGTACGGGTTTAGGCATACTGTGTGAAGCCCATCCGAATGTGTAAGCCGGATTGGTGATGTTCTGGGGTTCCCGGAGAAGAATCCTAGGAAGTTGTGTATTATTTATTTAGTGGGAGAAGCAGGCTTCAACCCAAGTTTGTGTCGACCCAAGAAGGCCTTATTTGTTTATGTTGTCGGCCTGCGTGCTGAAGTATGGAATTCATATTCATGTAATTATTTATAATGTCTGCAATGCTCTATGTATGTGTGGTTTACCCCTTTCGTCTTAGGCGAGTGGTGTACTCGTGAACCACTCGCCCTGTGGGAGCCCCGAGGTATAGTTGTTGGGAAGCCCCTGATGGCTTATTGGCAGCCTTTCAGAATTGCGGAGTTATGCTGTTAGTGGCCCAACTCTGGCAGCATATCATAGAACTATTTGGCGAGGTTATGTTATTAGTAGGGCTAATGAAGGACGTTTTACGTAGACCCGAGGTGGCACCTCTAGTTAAAAGGGAGTGGATCTTGAGATCCTACTTAGTTGTTCTGGTCGGCCAAGAGAGCCTTCCAAAGGTGCCTAGTAAACTCAGTCTTTAGCTTGGGAGGGGAAGAGTTTGTTAGTCTTCCGGGTATGTGGTGGGACCTCCACGCTGAGACCTTTGGTCTATCCCTTATGTTCCTAGTCTAGTGCCTAGACTGTTCACTTGAGTGTAATAGGTGCGCGGTCACCCCTCTTTTGGGACCTCGAACTCCACAGAGACCGGTTTCCGGTTTCAACAACAGAATAGTCGTAAAATCACATTTGTAAGAAATTCTGTGGAAATATCATTTATTCAGTTGTCTTATATATGTCCTTTATTATTCTTATCTATCATGAGTATATGCTCAGCCAATTTTTGAAATTTTTATTACTTTACATTTGTAAAAATCACTTTTGAAGTTTTGTAAAATCACTTTTGAAGTTTTGTAAAATCACTTTTGAAGTTTTGTAAAATTTGTTAAGTTAAATAGGAGAAGATTGTTGGGAAAAGCCCTTATGATTTAGCTTAACAAATTAGATTTTGTGATTTTACATCCTAGGTCTACTACTCATGATGTATAGAGAGAGTAATTTTGTCTTAGATGTTTTAGGGTGTCATTAATATAAATGATACATACAAGGCATAATTAATTGAAAAAAAAATCATAAATTGCCAACATGCATCGACTAGATCTCATCGCAATGTCGACTGGAATTCGACATTACTTTGAATAGAGGTCAAAGCAACTTAATTGGGATAAGTCGATGGAACATAAATATTAAATCGACGTATGGTTTGACATGATATAGACGGAACGTCGACTAAAAATATTTTCATACAGACAGTCAGAAATCGATGTTGCTTCGACTAAAACTCGACGTTACATCGACTGGATTTCTTAACAGAATTTGTTTTGTGACTTCAATCTGATTTAAATCAACAAGGGGTTTACATAACATATTCTTGGAGACATTAGAGGCAGTCGACTTATATATAATGAGTTACAAATAAACATTATACAAATAAGAGATCTATCACAGTTTACCAAATTGATTATCAATCAGTAGACTATCAAGAAAATATATATAAGATCATAGTGTACAACCCCGTATTCATTTAGTGCCCCCCTGACGAGGCCAGTGACCCTCAGGTCCAAACAGCCCAAAGTAGGTGAGAGTGGTAGGAAGACCCGTACTCGCCCAAATGGATTATAGGGCTCTTGTCAGAGCAGGAGGAAAGAATCTCGCCAGGGCAAGCAGATGGAATGTGAATCCCCCACTCTTTCTATTGAGGAGCAGTGGAGGGGAATGCTCGGCTCACTCCAGTATTCATCTCTTCCGACGAATGGTGCCTTTATGGACCACTCGCTTAGTGGTGGGGTCCAGAGGAAAATTTACCTAGATGCCCTTGGAGGTCTGCAAATAGACTTTCAGAACATCGGAGTTATGCTGTTGGCAGACCCAATTGGTCTGCATATAGCAAAATTGAGCAGTGGAGTTACGATGTTTGCAGACCATGCTCGGAATTCTATAAATAGACTTTGTGGGCACTTTTGGAGGAGATCCAGTTCTTTTGGCCTTTTTCACCTTGGGTTATTTTGGTCTGGCTGCGTAAGCCCTCCAAGGTGCCCAACTCAGCTTTTGGCTTGGGAGGGGACCTCCGTGCTGCAGCCTAGGGTCAGTTTTCTAATTTTGAGTGGCTGGTCAGGAGCTTAATTTTGGGAGAAGTAGGTGTTAGCTACACCCTTGGATTCGAACTCTCATTGCCAAGTTTTGGTTTCAACATTTTTTGGTGTGTTGTGCATGGACCATAGCTTATACAGGAAAATCTTGAGCTAAGCTTCATGGCTAGAAGCAAGCATGAAGGAGCTGGCTCGGGCGGCTCGCCACCCCTGGCGAGTAGGGTCACATTCGGTATGCTAGAAGACTTCAAGAGGGAGGTCCTATAGACCATCCACCTTGCATTCACAGCGAGGGGCGAGTGGGCTACACCCTTGGCTACGGGGGTTGCGGCCCCGTCCTTGGACGAGAATGCTTCTGGATAGCACCCCGGTAAGGAGGTCCTAGTTGAGAGCGGTGAGAGGGATCTCGCTGGGCGGGAGCTATTCCCAGGGCAAGCGAGTGTTGACAGGGTCAGTGAGCCGAGGGAGCAAGATAGACCCGCTCGCCAGGTTGGTAGGGGGAGACCTTTCAGCGAGTTGATCGTCTCGACCCCGGTTCCAGATGGGTTCAGAGAGCCAGACATTTCCTACTACACGGGATGTGATCATCTGATGCAACATGTTCAATGGTTCAAGGATGTCGTTTCCATCAGGCAGATTTCAGACGCCTTCAAAGGCTGACTTTTTACCATCACTCTAAAGGAGAAGGCCAGAGACTAGTTTCATCAGCTTCCCGCAAGTTCCATCTACTAATTTGAGGACTTGCGATGCAGGTTCCTATTGAGGTTCTCAACGTCGAAAAAGTTGACGAAGGGAACTGAGTATTTGTTTGCAATCAAGCAGAAGCCAGAGGAGACATTGGAGAACTATGTCGACCGATTCCAGGAAGAGATCCTTCTAGTTTAGGAGGTTCTAAGGTATACCCTGATACACACCTTCACCATTAGCTTGAGGTAGGGTTCTTCAACATGGAGCTGAAAAAGGGTGCCCCCTTTCCTTCGAGGAGTTGATGGATAGGGCGGCAAAGGAGATAGAAAGTGAGATGGCCAACCCAGCGTTTGCCAAGAAGCTAGCCAAGTTGGTCGAGGAGGAGGTGAAGGAGCTGGGAGCAGGAAGGAAGTAAGAAGAGAGGAGGAGAGAAGAGCCCCGAGGCCAGGGGATCCAGGGGCAGCCGCAAGGTTAGGGGCATTGGGAGCCAAACAACCGGTTGCACTGGATGCCCCAGGAGGGACCTGCCCAGGGGTAGGGAGAGGATTTCAATGTGGGGAGAATTTCTGCAGGGGTCGGGGGTAGGTCAACCCACCGGCATGGAGGCAGGGATAGAGGGCTCCCCTCTTGCAGTAGCATCAAGGGATCGCGATCGCTCAGGGAAGGGGGGTGAGAAGAGGAACCAGAAGAGGAAGGAGAAGGGGGTAGGGTGGAGTTGCCCTTTTGTGGCTTCCATCAATAGGAAGGCCACGCGATGGCCACCTGCCCAGAGTTCATGGAGGTGAGAGAGGCCATAGGGCAAGTTCAGCAGCAGCCACCGGTGAGGATATAGGAGGTTCTTCCGGGAGGAGAGGAGGACAGGTGCGAAGATATGGCCGACGTAGGAGCCTGTGGGGGATTGGAGTGATCCATGGGGGAGTGGGAATTTAAGCCACCCGCAAGGGGAGTTTCCAGACCATGTTCAAGAGGAGCATCGCCTCGATCTCCTAAACTCCCCCTCCGGAAGATAAGATCACCTTCTCATCGAAGGATATGTTATACTATGAGGATCCGTTCTGCGATGCACTGGTGATCCAGATGGCCATCAAGAACTACACGGTCTCCCGAATCCTGATTGACAATAGGAGCTCCGTGATTATGATCTTCAAAGGGGCCTTCGAGGCGATGAAGGTTGAGGCCAGGAAGGTGTTGGCCTCAGATGGACCGTTGTTTGGGTTTTCAGGGGAGAGGAGGGAAGTTGAAAGGGGAGTCAGACTTCATGTGACACTAGGGGGTGTCGATGAATTGCTGGTTCGTCATCGTGGATGCTCCGAGTAGCTATAACGCCATCTTCGGGCATCCCCTCATTAGCGTATTTTGTTGTGTCCCATCCTCGTTCCATCGGTGTCTCAAGTTCAACAGTTTTGAGGTCCAAGTCCGGATTAGAGGGGACCCGAAGGTGGCGAGATAATGTTTTGTAACGGCAGTCAACACCATAGCTTAGATGGCGGAGGCGGAAAAGTTGTGGATAGAGCTGGCGGTGCAGGGGGAGTCAGAAGTGAGTGGCGGAGGAGCAGCTGTGGAGTTGGAGGTGACGAGGGTAGTGGCAGAGGAGTAGAGAGAGGAGTAAGGAGTGGTTCACGCCCTAGAGGTTGGGGAGTGGAGCTGCAGGAGAGCCGGGAGAAGGCGATGGAAGTTAAAGAAGCGAAGGAGGAGGAGGTACTTGAGCAGGGGGGAAGTTGAGAAGCGAGTGGGAGCAATCCAGGATGGAGCTGGCAGAGGAGGTTGTGGAGCTGGAGGTCTTCACCAAGGCAGGGAAGATGCAAAGGGTATAGATCAGCGACAACCTGAGCCCCGAAAACCGAGAGAGGATATGGGAGTGCATCCAAAAGAATATTGATGTCTTTTCTTGGAGTGTGGCGGACATGCTAGGAATCCATGCGGATGTGGCATGTGACCATTTGAACTTTGACCCCAATACATGCCCCATCCGCTAGAAGAGGAGGACCATTGCCCCAAAGCTGGAGGAGCCCATCCGGAAGGAGGTGGAGAAGCTCCTCAAAGCAGGTTTTATATCAGAGATCCAGTTTCAGGGCTGGGTCTTCAATGTGGTAATGGTTAGGAAGGGAGATGAGCGGTGGAGGATGTGTGTAGACTTCTCACTTTTAAATAAATCATGCTCTAAGGATTGTTATCCCCTGCCTCGAATTGACGCGTTGGTTGACTCAGCCGTAGATTTTTTTATGATGTGTTTTTTAGATGCTTTTTCAGGTTATCATTAGATCAGGATGAATCCACCCGACGTTAAGGACATCTCCTTCATTACGAGGGAAGAGTGTTTCAGCTATAAGATGATGTCATTCGGGCTAAAAAAATGCAGGAGCTACATACCAGCGAATGATGGATCGGGTCTTCAAAGGTCAGAGGGGGAGGAACTTGGAGGTGTACGTGGACGATCTTATGGTGAAAAGCAGGGACATGGACTCCCACTTGCTCGATTTAGAAGAAACGTTTGCCACCTTGCGGAAATTTAAGATGCGGCTAAACCCCCTAAATTGTGTCTTTGGGGCGAGTAGAGGAAAGTTCTTAAGCCTTCTCCTCACCCCCATGGGGGTGGAGCCCAATCCTGACAATATGAAGGTCATAATGGAGTTTGAATCACCACGTAATACCAAAGAGGTTCAGCACTTGATGGGGAAGCTCGCCTGCTTGAGTAGGTTTCTCTCTCGAGCAGGGGAGAAGTGCTCACCCTTCTTCAAGGTGCTGCGAGGTAACCAAAAATTTGAGTGTACGAAAGTGTGCAAAGAGTCTTTCCGGGCATTAAAGAGTCAGCTCTCCCAAGCACCACTCCTTCAGGTACAATAGGAAGGGGAGACCTGACTTTGTACCTGGGAGTGGGGTTTGAGGTCGTGATCTCCGTCCTGGTCAGGGAAGAGGGAAAGAAGAAGTTGCCCGTTTATTATATTAGATAGATCTTGAAGAAGGCGGAGCTTCGTTACCCGATCCTAGAGAAGTTGTCTTTCCCATTGGTTATCTAAGACAGAAAGCTCAGACCATACATTCAAGCACACATGATCAAGGTGGTGACGGACCACCCTCTTCGCAAGATCTTCGAAGGGGTGGAGCACTCAGGATGGTTGGCCAAATGGTCTGTCAAGCTGAGCGAGTTTGACATCTATTTTGTACCTCGACTATCAATTAAAGCACAGGTTGTGGCCGACTTCTTTGCCGACTATGTCATCGAGGTAGAGGGTGAGAGACCTCCTGTAACGCCCCAAAACTCAAAAAGGAATGGATGACATTTTTAGGTCAAATTGGTGCCTGAATAGGTTCACACGGCCTGTGTCACGGGCGTGTCAGAAGCTGACACGGGCGTGTCAGCAGTAACATGGGCATGTCTGAGCCTGCGTCCTACTCTGTGTTGGCAGGGCAGTGTCGAGTGAGGCACACGGCCTGTGACACTGGTATTTCCAGAACCGCGTCCTTATCTGTGTTTGGCCGGCCTATATTAATTGATGAACATGGGTTGGGACACGGGCGTGTCTGAGGCTGTGTCCTAGTCGGGACGCGACGGTGTCCTGTGTCGCTTAAGGAACACGCTCTGTGGCACGGGCGAGTTAGAAGCAAACACGGGCGTGTCAGCAGTAACACGGGCGTGTCTGAGCCCGTGTCCTGCTCTGTATTTGACGATCGTGTTCAGATCGTGAGACACGTCCTGTGATACGGGTGTGTCACAAACCGTGTTCGGCCCAGGAAAGTGATTTACAGGGCGATTCGTAGTCGTTCGTTTCTTTCAAATAGGATCCAACGGTCAAGAAATCGCACTATTATTTTAAGGTCGGGATTTGAGAGTTAAACCCTCATTTCTCTTAGGTCTTTCTCTTTCTAAAGAGTTAGAGAGTGTGGAGAGCAAGGAAGAAGGAGAAGGAGGAATCCGACCGCCGGTGGAGCTTCGTAGCCCCAAATCGCAAGCCGAGTCCAGATCTATGGAGGCGAGGCCGTTGCGTACTTTTCATCCGTCTAGTTTCTTCTCTTCTCTATGGGGCCAAAGCGAACCGCTAGGGTAACGATTCTCTTCTTGGACATGTGAAGTCCTCTTCCTTTTTGCATAGGAAACCCGCTCTCGCGAGTGTGAGGTATTCCTTCGGGTATATATGAATAGTCCCCGTAGTTTTGCATCTAGAGTCCTGAATCGAAGTATGGACATAGACATGGTGTGTGAAACCTACCCGAATAAGTTGGTATTGATCAGTGATGTTTTCATTATGCATGGATTGCTGGAGAAGACTCTGTGTCATATGTTTTTTGTGTTTCTATGTGGTATATTGCAGCAGGGAGTCTTGGGGATTAACTCCAAGGTGCACCAGGAAATCTGGGCAGAAACGAAGTTCTGCCGTTTTGGTGTCCTGGGATCCATCCTTGCACATAGCCGGGCTATGTACTATTGTATGATCGATACATTGGGATTCGGTGAAGCTTGACCCGCGTCGATGGCTAAATTGTCATGGCGAGGTGAGCGATGGGCTGGTGGAACCTTATCCACTCCAAGTGGTTTGGTTAAAGTGACCTAAGGTACATGGGACTTACTGATGGCTTGGAGAGAGAGTATAGGCTTCAACTGAAAGGACTTTAATTCTCACGATGTTTGTCGTCCTGGGGGTGGTGGTGGAGCTGCGGGATGGACCGAGTTCGGACCGCCTTCACCGAGTAAGTGCCCTGAGAGCACGAGGTGTGTGGCCGTGCGGGCCAACACCTGTGGTATATTGTGCTGATTTTGTACTTTCACAATAATGTTTGGATATGCCATTAAATGAAGGGAAGGAGCACCTCCACCCCAAAGTAAGGGGTGGGGTCATTATATTTTGGTCAGCTTTAGCTGACCGTTGCTTTTGTTTGCCACCGCTGCGGTGGAATGTTGTTTGCAGGTGCTGTGGAGCCTAGTGGCAAGTAGCGGGCTGAAGACCTTGTTGCTGAGCCGGCCCTTGAAGGCCAAAGCGAATGTTTACTCCTTATGATCATGTGTGACCGGCCTACGTGCCGATATATGGAAGACATTTGTTGTTTAAGTAAACTCTTGTAAGGCCATAAGGCGAACTATTTGGTGTATTTGTACTATCATTCCTACTTTGGGTTTTAGTGGACATTCATGTTATGGTTTGAGTTCTTTACTCTTCAACCTTTAACATACTTCCGCTAGAATGTACTATGTATAGGACTCGTTATTTTGGGTGGATGGTTTCATTTAGTAACCCTTCGGTCTGTCTGTAGTATATGGCGTCGGGCCCCGGCCGGACCTACTGCTATATGTCATTTGACGGATATGAGTGTTACAATTTGGTATCAGACTACCGTTTTCGGTCTTGCTTATTTGAATTTGTGGCCGAATTCTTTTAAGGGGTGGTGAGGACATGTATGTGCGTCATCATTATAACATAAAAAGAACCCATGAATGTCCACTTAGGAATGAAAATACACATGTTTGCGGAACCTGCGTGTTCCTATAATTGCTTTTTGCAATTTTGTTTGGTCACTTAATGGTGTTTTGTATGACTATAGGTGACCAGGAGTAGCGCAGGGCCGTCAGAACACCCGCATTATGAGGCAAGTAGTGCACCTAATGATGTACCTCCAACCCCTCCTTCGGCAGAAACTATAAGGCTCGTGGCTGAGGTGGTGTTTGTAATGATAAACGCACAGCCAGGAAGGCAAGTGCAGCAGCCTGCCCCTGTAGGGGAGCAGGTACTGCTTCAAGCGGCAAAACCTAGAAGGGTTGAACAAGTGGTGGTAGAGTCGTTGATACCTAGAAGAGCGACAGAGAAGCAACTCAAACATGTAATGGGCTTTAACCCTCCAGTTTTTTTGGGTACTGGAACCCCATACAAGGCCGAAGATTGGCTCTCTCGGGTGAAGAGAGTCTTGACGGCCACTGAGAAGGAGGAATGGCAGAAGACCACCATAGCCACCTTCCTATTGTATGGTGAGGCGAGGTTGCAGTGGGAAGGGTTGGAGCTGCATCACTTGGGTGGAAGGCAATACACTGATGTCTCGATAGAGGAGTTCTCGAGGTTGTTTTTAGCAAAATACCTCCCCTCGGCTCAGAGGATCGCTATGGAGAATGAGTTCCAGAGACTGGCATAGGGAGATAGTAGCGTGGATGAGTACCTCCACAATTTCACACGGTTGGGTCGTTATGCTAGCTCTACTTTGGCTGATGAGGAGCGTAAGACCAACCAGTTCTACAAGGATCTGCGTGATGACCTAAGGCTACTACTCTTGGGGCCTATGACGCAGGGCTTCCTAACCCTGGTGAATATGGCCCGATCTTTGGAGAAAGATCTGAAGAGAGTTCAAGCGAAGAAGGACTCTAGTGCAAAGAAGACGGAGTTCAAGGTGCCAACTTACTCAAAGTCTGGTTTCCGTAAGGGGTATAAGAAGGCTAGGACTTCGCGTCCAGACCCTTCTTCTGGTGCTTCTGGGGAAACTATAGGCCGAACCCCGCGCGCATGCTATAACTGTGGGAAGCCGGGACACTTTGCCCGAGATTGTTGGAGCGGATGTCCAAAGTCCGAGAAGAAGCCTTGAGAAACTTATGAGGAGAAGGGCAAGGTGATGGAGTCAACCGCATCACATTATGCCCAGCCCAACCTAGAGTATACAACTTGGGCTAGCAGGAGGCCATGAAGCAGGCTGATGTTGTGATAGGTATGGTTTTATTTATAGCAGTTTAGCTTTAAATACTTGTTGCCTTGCGCATGTTAGCTTATTACTAGTTGTGCTAGACTTTGTTTTGATTTTTGATTATCCGACGAGAGCACTATTCGATACGGGAGCTTCGCATTTCTTTTTGTCAAAAGGATTTGTATCGCGCATCGGAGTACCTTCTTCGATGGCAATGGACAAATTGGATATGTTGTTACTGAAAGACTTATTTAAAGAGCCTAGACACCTAGAGGGGGAGTGAATAGGTTCCAATTTTCTTTTATAATTCAGGCAATTTAACTAGTATTAACACAACATAGAACATATAATTCTCAGTACATAAATCACAGCACAGCAAACACCAGATTTATAATGGTTCCCCAAGGTATGGGTACATCCACTTTCCCCCTTCGCCTATCCAGTAGAGAATTGGATTCAGCCCAACTCCCTTCAACTTTCTCAGATCCAAGATCTTACAACTCAGAACCAGATGGGTTCCTACACCTCAGACTTACACAAGTCCTACCTCAGATCCTTCCTCAAGAATCCTACATCAGGTCTCAGCCCTACCTCAGCCTTTATCACTAGGCTTACAACTCAGACTTTCATAAGTCCTACACCTCAGGCTTTCAGCCTACCTCAGCCTTTATAATTATAGGCTTACAACTCAGATCTAACAAAAGATCCTACAAGTAATTGAGTATTTAAAAGATACAGAAATATCACCAGATAGATCTCTCTATAGGTGTGAGCTTCTTGATCAGTTCTTGAATAAACTGAATCTTCATATCCAACCTGACTTAGCTGTTTCAAAGCTTCTTGATATAACAAAATAAGGTTGAACTTTACTTGATGTAGAAGTTGATCTCCTGTCAGCTCCTTCCTTGAATTAAGAATAAGATCTGAATCTTCTCTATAGACTATTCAGAATCTGCCTTCTTAAGGGTCTCCCCTTTTCTTGTTGTTGAATTCTCTCTTTGGATGATTCACTTTCTTATCTCGGTATCAGTTGTTGTTAGTTGTCAAGGATCAGTCCTTTATATAGAGTTTTCTCATGATTACCGACTGATCCGGTTTGTAACAACATTCTAACAGTTCTGACAAAGGTGTAAGACCTGTTGGTTATGACAGCTGTCGAGTCACCAGTCATGATAGTTGATTCCTCAAAGACTTTACAAGTCAGCATGAATCACTCAACAAATTGCTTCATATGTGTCGACATAATAGACTAAGTGTCGACACAAGTCTTGATGATGTCGACACAACACTCCATGTGTTGACATAGTCATTCTTCTGCTACTCGACATAACTTCTGTTTGTATGTGTCGACACAAGTCTTGTGTGTCGACATAATTGCTCCTGGTCTTGACATAACTGCTGTAGAAAGATGGCATTGAGTGTATGTCCAGCTGTCGTTAAGTGTGTGTCGACACAAGTCCTATGTGTCGACACAACTGCTTTTGGTCTTGACATAACTGCTGCAAACAGATGGAGTTGAGTGTATGTCTAGCTGTCGTTGAGTGTGTGTCGACACAAGTCCTGTGTGTCGACACAAGCCTTCAGACTCAGAATAGTTGTTGCTGTAAGATGGCGTTGAGTGTGTGTCGACACAAGTCTTGTGTGTCGACACAAACCTTCTTCAGGTGTCAACACAATTCCTGAGTGTCGACACATGCCTTTCTTCTGGTGTCGACATAACTCCTGGGTGTCGACACAGCTTCTGTTTTAGGTGTCGACACAATTCCTGCCTTAGGTGCCGACACAATTCTGGGTGTCAACACAACTTCTTCTTTAGGTGTCGACACATTGCCTGGGTGTCGACACAGCTTTGCTTCTAGTGTCTACACAACTTCTGGGTGTCGACACAATTCTTCACAAGTATCGACACATGTACTTAGAGAATTTCCTTGCAAACTGTTGGGTACATTGGAAAATGTGTACCTGATTTGGAGAAGCCTCACTTAGCTCAATGATATACATCAAGGTGTATTTTATGTTATTTTGAGTTTATATGTGCAGGTTAAGAATGTGCTAGAATGCAGGAAAAATATTCTAAGTCCATATGTCGACACCTGAAGAAGCTGTGTCGACACTTCAGTAAGATTGTGTCGACACATGGAAATAGCTGTGTCTACACTTCAGAGGACTTGTGTTGACACCGGGAGGCAGTGTTGACACATAGAAGATTATATTCGACATCGGCTGTGTCGACACCGGGAGGCAATGTCGACACACAGAGGCAGAGTCGACAACAACTGTGTCGACACCTGGAGGCAGTGTTGACACACACTATGTTCTGATTCTACATCAACTGTGTCGACACACAGGACTTGTATTGACACACAGCTGAGTTTAGACCAAGTTGATTGCTGATGAATGGTGAAGTGTTTGTGTCGACACAAATAATCAGTGTCGACACATTCTCAAGATGCAGTATCAAGGAGCTGTGTCGACATCAAGGCAGCTTTGTCGATATCACCAAAGGCTGTATCGACACTTAAGTCACTTGTGTCGACACATATTGACAGATGGTCTCGACACTTTATGGCAGACAGACTCGACGCTTTGCTGACAGAGTCAAAGGCTCAAGAACTGTTTGAAGACTTGACAGCTGTGGGTTATGATAGGTTTACTGAAGCTGTCAGACTTGTCAGAAGTTAGTTATAAACCGGATCAGCCGGTTACCAAGGATGAAGTCTATAAATAGATGGATTCAGAAGAAGAAAGATAATAATAACATCAACATAGAGAAGAAGTATTGTCACCACTAAAATAATTAGAGATTATTCTCTAATCAAGAAAGAACAAGTAACAAAGAAGAAGATCTTCGTGAGAAGATCTAAGAAGACGTTCTGAATTAGTTTACTATTCAGATTCTATCTAAGTGGAATTCAATCAAGAATTAAGAAGTATCTTCAAGAGGTTTGGATAGAGAGAGATCTGGCTATTTGAAGACAAGGAGGAGACATTCACAGGTATCTCAAGAAGCAGTTACTGAACTAATCTGTCAAGGAGATTCAGATCTATTTCTGAAGTCTAAGAAGGAAGCTGCCAGTCAGTTTTATTCAAAGGAAATCAACCCAACTAAGTTCAGATTCAAGAAGCTTTGAAGAAAGCTAAGATAAAGTTGATTTCAGCCATCAGCCTCTTCAAGAAGCTGATCAAGAAAGTTCTTATCCCTTATCTCTCAATAGGGGTAAGAGATTACAAAATTCCTTATCAAATTCTGTAGGATCTATTCATAGATCTGAGTTGTAAGCCTATTTTATAAAGGCTGAGTGTAGGAGATTTATTCTCTGAGGTAGGGTTGTTTATGCCTGAGTTGTAGGAGAAGGTATTCTCTGAGTTGTAGGCCTTGTGGAAAGGCTGAGGTAGGGCTTGTTAGCCTGAGTTATAGGAGAAGGTATTCTCTGAGTTGTAGGCCTTGTGGCAAGGCTGAGGTAGGGCTTGTTAGCCTGAGTTGTAGGAATCCTTCTTGGATTCTGAGTTGTAGGATCTGAGGATCTGAGTTAAAGGAAGAAGTTAGGCCGACTCTAGCATACTGCTAGATAGGTGAAGGGGGAAAGTGGATGTACCCAGACCTTGGGGAACCACTATAATTCTGTGTGCAATCTGTGATGTGTGTATGTTTGTGATTGTTGTGCTGTGTTAGCTTAGTTATATCTGATTTATTCAAATAACTGTAGGTATATTCTGCCTTAAGTTAAATCAAGGAAAAGTACCTATTCATCCCCCCCCTCTAGGTGTTTAGGTAGTCTTGAAAGTAAAACTATCAAGTGATATTAGAGGGAGGTTACTCAAAGAAGGACTTAACAGTCTGAGTTAGATTCATAGGCAGAATCAAGAAAATGGGTTCTGGAGAGAATCACAAGGAACTAGGGTCAATGAAATTACCCATCTGCAGGAAAGAGATTTTTGGAATCTGGAAAGAAAAGGTTAGATTGTTTATGGAGGCCTCTGACCCAAGGATATATATCACAGTAAAAGAAGGTCCATATATCCCAATGAATGTGTCTGCTCTAGATGCAAATCCAAGAACTCCTAAAGATTTTTCTGAAATGACCAAGGATGAAATTATATTGGCAACTATGGATAAGAGAGCTCAGAATATCATAGTGAGTGTCATAGATGATTGTACTTTCAAAAATTTGATTCACTGCAAAACCGCCAAGGAAATGTGGGACACCTTGATTATCTACATGGAGGGTTCTGAAGAAGTTAGACAAGACAGAAAGTCTATGTTAAATCAAGAATATGAGAGTTTCAGACTAGGAAAGTCTGATAGCATATCTGAATGCTACAAGATATTCTACAGGATAGTGAATGAACTGATGTCCTATGGAAGGTTCTTCAGTACTTATGAGCTAAATGACAAATTCCTAAGATCCTTGACAAAGGATTGGGATACCAAGATCTGTGTCATTAGAGAAGTGGCCAAACTAGCTGACATTTCTCCTCCAACCTTATTTGGAAAGTTATTATCATATGAAATGCAACTAATGGCTAGGAAGGAGGAAGAAAGAAATACAAAAGGAGAGCATAGATAAAAGTCAGTGGCCTTCAAGGCTGAAGCCACTAGAAAGAGCAGGAGGATGTCTCCATCACCTCCTAAGGAAGTTGCTGAAGTTATCTCAGAAAATTCAGAAAATCAGAACTCAGACAGCAGTAATTCAGATGCACATTTTGCTGCCTTTACAAGGCAGTTTCAGAGGTTCTTGAAGAAGAAGCAGTGGAAGTCAAGTCCCTCCACATCACAGCCAGTTGATGACTATTATAAAAAGAGAAAATCATAGAGAAAGGAAAGGAGCAGGTCTAAGCCCCGTAAAGCTACAACATCAAAAATTGTTTGTTATTGCTGCAATAGGCCAGGACATGTGGTGGCTGAGTGTCCAAAAAAGAGAAAGGAGTCAGCAGATAGAAAGAAGACTCAACAAAAGGGCAAGAAGGAGAAATCCTTTGTTGCTAAGAAGGAGAAGAGTCTTACAGATCAATCCTCCTCAGAGTCAGAATCTAAAGCTGAAGCATACATTGGACTGTATGCTACTAGTGAAGAAGAGGAGTTTTGTAACACCCCAAAAAGACCCCAAAGGACTCAAAATGAGTTTTGAGGTACAGGAAATTTTACACGGCCTGGGACACGGGCGTGTCCCAGGGCGTGTCGGGGGTACACGGCCTGGGACACGGGCGTGTCCCAGGGCGTGTTCAGGTTAGTCGACGATTGGGAGTCGACGATCGTCGAGCCTGGGACACGGCCTCCGACACGGGCGTGTCCCAGGGCGTGTTCAAATTATTTTTCGAAATTGGCCTATTCAAGTCAGAGCCATACACGGCCTTGAACACGGCCTTGAACACGGGCGTGTGAGGCTGGACATGGGCGTGTCAGCTGCCGTGTTCCGACCCGTGTACTGGTTTTGGAAATCAGTGAGTACCGTGTAACAGGAGACACAGGCATGTCTCAAGAATGACACGGGCGTGTCAGGTTCGACACGGGCGTGTCGATACCCGTGTTGTTCAGTCGGTTCAATACCGCGTGTGCCGCTTAAGGGTACACGGCCTGTGACACGGGCGTGTCACAGGCCGTGTCAGCCAAAAATAGAGTTTTTTGGGCAGATCATGGCCGTTCAAATTCTCTCTTTTGATCCAAGGGCTCAGGTTGTTTCCTGGCTGGATTAACTCCGTGAAGGAAGGATGAAGATTCATTCTTCATTTGTCCTTAAGGAAGAGAGAAGGAGAGAGGAAGAAGAAGGAGGAGGAGAGCAAGCCACCGGCGGAGTTCCCGTGGTCCGATTCGTGATCCGAAGCCGGCGTTGTGAAGGCAAGGCTGCTGCGGTTCTATCTCACCGGCTAGTTTTCGATGGCTCCGAAGAGATCGACAAGGGTAACGATCTCCCTCCTTGGACATGTGAAGTCCTTCTTTTCTGCATTGCATAGGGAAAACCCTTCCCCGCGAGTGTGCGGTGGGTTGTGGTGTTCCTTGTGGTAGATATGTGAAGTCCCCCTTGTTAGAGGCCGGAATTGGAGTACGGCTCTAGGCATGCTGTGTGAAGCCCATCTGGATATGTTCTGGATTGGTGATGCTTGTTTGCATATCGGAGAAGGCTCCGTGATTATGGCTTGTGATGCCTTGTTCCTACCTGTTGCTTGGTGCGGCAGGAAGTACTGGACGATGTCCAGGAAATGAAGAGGGTTGGATGCAACTCTTGTGGCCGTGTGTTGCCACTTTGTGAGTGGTTGAGCCGTTGGGCTGCAACTCGATGAAAAGGCAGATTGCCGAACAGGAAAGGTGAAACCGACCCGCGCCTATAAATAGCCATGGATACTTCCGTATTCGAGGTGGCACGGCGACTTGAGCAACAGGGGGTGGCTGATCCGTACCTGCGTTAGGTCCGTCCGACTTGGAAGCCTGGTTATAGGTTTTGTTGGAGCGCCTAATGAGAGTCTTAGGCCCGCGCGCCGGAAAGACTAGAAAGCTCAAATACCGTGTAGACGGTGGTGTTGACCCTGGTATTCCGGTACACCAAGAATGTGCCCTGAGTGCACGGACTGTTGGGCCGTGTGGCCGATAGTTGTGATGGCTTGAATGTGCCTGCGCGCACATAGTTGCTATTTGATGATGCCATGCTTGCAGGGAAAGAATGCTCATGCCCCGAGAAAGGGGTAGGATTGTTATAATTGGGTCAGCTGAAAGCTGACCGTTGCATTGTTTGCCACCGGTTGGGTGGATTGTTCCCGTGCAGGTGCTGGAGAGCCAAGTGGTAAGTGATGGGCTGAAGCCCTACTACTGTTGCTGCTGCTGCTGCGGCTAGCCCTTGAAGGCTAGCGAATATGTTGCTTATTTCTCTTTTACTCATGTATGGCCGGCCTGCGCGCCGAGGTTTGTAAAACATGTTGTATGTAAGAGGAACTGTAAGGCCTTAAGGCCAAACTCTTGTATTTGTGCACATTCCGTGTTATATATAAAGGTGGTTTATATATTGGACATTCCTGTGTAGAGTTCAAATTGGTAACTTAAAGCTTCCGCTAGAATGCTCTGAGTTAGGATTCGTATGGTTTGGTATTATCCTGTGACCTCACCGTCTGTTTGTGGCATATAGTGTGGGGCCCCGGCCGGACCTTCTACTATACGTCATTTAACGGATGGGGTCGTTACATTTTGGTATCAGCTTTTGTCAGTCTTCCTCTTTCGAATTCGTGGTCGAATTCTTTTGTGGGGTGGCGAGCACGTGTTTGTGCGACCTGCTGTAACGCTAATGAACTCTGGAATGTCCACTAAGGAATGTACAAAATCTTGTTTGAGGAATCTGCGCGTTCCTTTTTGTGTTGTTTTGCTTGCATACGTTTGCTAATGTGTGTCTTGTCCACCTATAGGTGACACGTAGTGGTGCTGGGCAGTCTGAGCCCCAGCGCTCTGATGAGAGTGCGGCACCAGCTGAGGTGCCAACACCTCCTCCATCTGCGGAAACTGTTCGTTTAGTTGCTGAGGCGCTATTTGCCATGATTCAGCCGACCGGGCAAGCGCAGCCGGCAGTAGTGCCAGTTCGTGTTGATGTAAGACCCGAGCCGGTTGAGGCTGTAGATCCACGAGCAGCTGACCGACAGTTGAAGCAATTCATGAGCTTCAGTCCTCCTACGTTTGCGGGAATGGGATCCCCAACGCAGGCGGAAGATTGGTTATCGCGTGTCAAGCGGATAATGACAGCGATCAGGGCGGAGGAAACTCTAAAGGTCACCTTGGCCACCTTCATGCTTGAAGGAGAGGCGCGGTTATGGTGGGACGAGGTTGAGGTACACCATTTGGCGGGCAGGCAATTAACACAAGTGTCGATTGAGGAGTTCTCTCGATTATTTCTGGCGAAACATGTCCCAGCGGCGCAACGCATTGCGATGGAAAATGAGTTCCAACGGTTAAAGCAAGGGGAAGATAGTGTGGATACCTACTTGCATGAGTTTACCAGGTTGGGACGATATGCGGGAACAATCTTCGCGGATGACCAAAGGAAAACGAATCGGTTCTATGAAGGATTGCGGGATGAGTTGCGATTCCTGCTTTCGAGTTCTGTGAGCCAAGGGTTTCAGGCGTTGGTTGATACTGCGTGCGCATTGGAGAAGGACATGAGGCGAGTGCAAGGGAATAAGGGCCTGGTTGTGTCAAAGCCAGAGTTTCAAGCACCTCGCCCGAGCAAATCGTTTTACCAGAAGAAAGGGGGCAAGAGGTCCAAGCCATCTGGGCAAGTGACTACGACCGTTGTGTCGGGAGCGACATCAAGGCCGGATGCTCGTACATGCTATAACTGTGGCCGGGTGGGGCATATTGCTCGTGACTGTCGGGTTGTGCAGCCCAAAGGGGACAAGAAGACGGGTGCGTCGTATGCTGAGAAGGGCAAAGCGGTGGTTGATTCCTCTACATCTCAAGCGCAGCCCCGAATCTATCAACTTGGCCAACAGGAAGCGATTAAGCAAAGTGACGTCGTCACAGGTACGAGTTGATTTAGTTTACTTGATGTGCTATGGTTTTGGTTATGTTTAGCTTGTGCATGTGTGTGTGCTGCAGGCTTTGTCCTGATTCGGAATAATTTGGCGAGAGCCCTGTTTGATACGGGTGCTTCGCATTCTTTTCTGTCTGAGGATTTCATATCTCGAATTGGGGTACCAAGTCATGCGATGGTGGATAGTACAAGGGTGTTATTGCCGAATGGCTGTATGATGCTTGCGGATAGGGCTTGCGATGTGGATGTGCAAATAGGAAGTCGGGATTTCGGTTTGAGTGCAGCTGTGCTACCGTTATCGGAGTTTGATGTGATCTTTGGTATGGACTGGCTCTCGGAACAGCGTGCCTTTATTGATTGCAACTCCAAGGAGATTACACTGGGCCAGAATACCGGGCTTGTGACGAAGTTCGCTGGTATGCGAGGAGTTGGCGGGACTCTGTTGTCTGCACTCCAAGTCGTCAATGCTGTTCGGAAGGGCACGGAGTTATTCTTCACGCTAATTCAGGCTGTTGAGCCAAAGGCCAGTGTCGGTGAAGTGCCAGTTGTGTCAGAGTTTGCCGACGTGTTTCCTAAAGATCTTCCTGGGTTACCACCCCAGCGGGAGATTGACTTCTCTATTGAGTTGGTGCCAGGTGCGAAACCTGTGGCCCGCTCTCCATATCGCGTCGCGCCAAAAGAGATGGCTGAGTTGAAAGTCCAATTGCAAGAATTGTTGGAGCAGGGATATATACGCCCAAGTATGTCACCTTGGAGCGCGCCTGTTCTCTTTGTGAAAAAGAAAGACGATAGCTTACGGTTGTGTATTGACTACCGCGAGTTGAATAAGCTGACGGAGAAAAACAAATATCCGATCCCACGGATTGATGACCTCTTTGATCAGCTGGCGGGATCAACGGTCTATTCCAAGTTGGATTTGAAATCGGGATATTATCAGCTAAGGATCCGGGAAGGTGACATTCCCAAGACGGCGTTTGGAACACGCTACGGTCATTATGAGTTCACGGTAATGCCGTTTGGCCTATGTAATGCGCCTTCGGTATTTATGGACCTAATGCATCGAACGTTCCGAGAGTACTTGGATTTGTTTGTTATTGTGTTTATCGATGACATCTTAGTATACTCTCAGTCGGAAGAGGATCACGCAAACCATTTGCGGTTGGTCTTGCATACCCTGCGGAGGAATAAGCTTTTTGCCAAGTTCTCAAAGTGTGAGTTCTGGCTCTCTTCAGTAGCCTTTTTAGGCCATGTGGTAAGCGGAGAGGGTATTGCGGTGGATCCATTGAAGATAAGTGCCATTCGAGATTGGCTAGTGATGTCTTCAGTGGCCGAGGTCAGGAGCTTCCTTGGACTTGCGGGCTACTATAGACGGTTTGTGGAAAACTTCTCACGGATTGCTTTACCTCTGACCACGCTGACGAGAAAAGATCAAAAGTTCATTTGGACGCCGGAGTGCGGGCGAGCTTTTGAAGACTTGAAGAGTCGTTTGACCACGGCGCCTGTGTTGACATCGCCATGTGGTACCGATGGGTATGAGATCTATAGTGATGCATCTGGGAGCGGCTTAGGCTGCGTTCTTTTGCAGTTTGGTAAAGTGATTGCTTATGGCTCGCGTCAGTTGAAAGTGCATGAGCGGAATTACCCCGTCCATGATTTGGAGTTGGCGGCGGTAATCTTTGCGCTCAAGTTGTGGCGGCACTATCTATATGGCGTTAAAGTGGATATCTATACGGATCACAAGAGCCTAAAGTATTTGTTGGATCAGAAGGATCTGAATATGCGACAACGAAGATGGATGGAGTTCCTTGGGGACTACACCTTCGAGATTCACTATACTCCCGGGAAGGGAAATGTGGTCGCTGATGCTTTGAGTCGAAAGACTCCGGTACGGGCAAGCTGGTTGCAGAGGCATGATCAGCGTTTGATCCAGGAATTGGAAGCATTGGAGATATCTTGCGTTGACAAGGGTGCGTCAACCGATGCATGCTTGAACTGGACGGAGGTGCAATATGACCTTACGGACAGAGTTCGGCGAGCAACGGAGCTTGATGAAAGTCTCCAGCGCTATGCTAAAGATGGGCCGGATGACCAATTCTCTTGGGATAACGGTTTGTTACGAAGAAATGGTCGAGTGTGCGTCCCAAGTGTGGGTAAATTGAGGGAAGAGTTGATGTACGAAGCTCACTTTGCAAAGTACTCAGTTCACCCAGGGAGCACAAAGATGTACAGAGATATGAAAAAGTTGTTCTGGTGGCCCGGACTAAAGAAAGATGTCGCACGTTATGTGGTTGAATGCAATACTTATGCGTTAGTGAAAGCAGAATGCAAGAAGCCTGGCGGTTTCCTGAAGTCGTTACCTATTCCGGAGTGGAAGTTCGATGATATTTCGATGGATTTCGTGCACGGGTTGCCGAGATCTCAACGCGGTCATGATTCAATCTGGGTGATTGTGGACTGGTTGACGAAAGTGGCGCAATTCCTTCCAAATAGAAGAGACGATTCAGTGGAAACCTTGGCCAAGCTTTATGTGGAGCAGGTTGTTCGACTGCACGGTGTTCCTCGGAGCATCGTTAGTGACCGTGATAGGCGGTTCACATCGAATGATTGGCGGCTCGTTCATCAAATGTTGGGTACAAAGTTAGCGTTTAGTACGGCCTTTCATCCCCAAACGGATGGCCAGACTGAATGAACCAACAGGACGATGGAGGACATGCTCCGCATGTGCGCCCTAGACTTTGGTAAGAAATGGGAAGATTATATATTTCTCGTCGAATTTGCCTATAATAATAGCTACCAAGCGAGTATTGGTATGGCACCATTTGAGGCGTTATATGGTCGGAAATGCCGTACACCGTTAGCTTGGGCAGAAGCAGGCGAATCTAAGCTGAATGGGAAAAAGGAAGTCGAAGAAGCGACCTCGCTCATACGCTCTATTCGGGAGAGGCTATTGATAGCCCAAGATCGTCAAGCAAAGTACTACAATGCCAAACACCGGAACGTGGAGTTCGCGGTGGGTGATTGGGTATATTTGAAGATCAAACCCTTCAAAGGCGTGTCCAGGATTCGGCGTTTGAAAAAGCTAAGTCCGAGGTATCTTGGTCCATTTGAGGTGGTGGAGCGAGTTGGGGAAGCTGCTTATCGACTAGCACTTTCAGCAGACTTGGGTGGATTACATGATGTATTTCACATCTCAGTCCTTCGTAAGGCGGTGAAGGATCCAGCTCAAGTAGTGGAAAATGATCGGGTACCGGTCGAGTATGGGCTAACGGCGAGGGTTAGACCCATTCGGATCGAGGATCGAGCCGAGAAACAGTTGCGGAACAAAGTGATCGGGATGGTCAAGGTCCGGTGGGACAATTGTGGCCGTGAAGAGCTAACATGGGAGCGAGAGCAGACCATGCGAGCTGAGTTCCCCGAGTTATTTGTATAAACTGTAGACCGTGTACTTTTTGTTATAACATAGTTCTAGCATTGCTGGTTCTTGTTTCCTTACCGTGCAAATTTCGGGACGAAATTTTGTTAAGGGGGGGAGGGTTGTAACACCCCAAAAAGACCCCAAAGGACTCAAAATGAGTTTTGAGGTACAGGAAATTTTACACGGCCTGGGACACGGGCGTGTCCCAGGGCGTGTCGGGGGTACACGGCCTGGGACACGGGCGTGTCCCAGGGCATGTTCAGGTTAGTCGACGATTGGGAGTCGACGATCGTCGAGCCTGGGACACGGCCTCCGACACGGGCGTGTCCCAGGGCGTGTTCGAATTATTTTTCGAAATTGTCCTATTCAAGTCAGAGCCATACACGGCCTTGAACACGGCCTTGAACACGGGCGTGTGAGGCTGGACACGGGCGTGTCAGCTACCGTGTTCCGACCCGTGTACTGGTTTTGGAAATCAGTGAGTACCGTGTAACAGGAGACACGGGTGTGTCTCAAGAATGACACGGGCATGTCAGGTTCGACACGGGCGTGTCGATACCCGTGTTGTTCAGTCGGTTCAATACCGCGTGTGCCGCTTAAGGGTACACGGCCTGTGACACGGGCGTGTCACAGGCCGTGTCAGCCAAAAATAGAGTTTTTTGGGCAGATCATGGCCGTTCAAATTCTCTCTTTTGATCCAAGGGCTCAGGTTGTTTCCTGGCTGGATTAACTCCGTGAAGGAAGGATGAAGATTCATTCTTCATTTGTCCTTAAGGAAGAGAGAAGGAGAGAGGAAGAAGAAGAAGGAGGAGGAGAGCAAGCCACCGGCGGAGTTCCCGTGGTCCGATTCGTGATCCGAAGCCGGCGTTGTGAAGGCAAGGCTGCTGCGGTTCTATCTCACCGGCTAATTTTCGATGGCTCCGAAGAGATCGACAAGGGTAACGATCTCCCTCCTTGGACATGTGAAGTCCTTCTTTTCTGCATTGCATAGGGAAAACCCTTCCCCGCGAGTGTGCGGTGGGTTGTGGTGTTCCTTGGGGTAGATATGTGAAGTCCCCCTTGTTAGAGGCCGGAATTGGAGTACGGCTCTAGGCATGCTGTGTGAAGCCCATCTGGATATGTTCTGGATTGGTGATGCTTGTTTGCATATCGGAGAAGGCTCCGTGATTATGGCTTGTGATGCCTTGTTCCTACCTATTGCTTGGTGCGGCAGGAAGTACTGGACGATGTCCAGGAAATGAAGAGGGTTGGATGCAACTCTTGTGGCCGTGTATTGCCACTTTGTGAGTGGTTGAGCCGTTGGGCTGCAACTCGATGAAAAGGCAGATTGCCGAACAGGAAAGGTGAAACCGACCCGCGCCTATAAATAGCCATGGATACTTCCGTATTCGAGGTGGCACGGCGACTTGAGCAACGGGGGGTGGCTGATCCGTACCTGCGTTAGGTCCGTCCGACTTGGAAGCCTGGTTATAGGTTTTGTTGGAGCGCCTAATGAGAGTCTTAGGCCCGCGCGCCGGAAAGACTAGAATGCTCAAATAGCGTGTAGACGGTGGTGTTGACCCTGGTATTCCGGTACACCAAGAATGTGCCCTGAGTGCACGGACTGTCGGGCCTTGTGGCCGATAGTTGTGATGGCTTGAATGTGCCTGCGCGCACATAGTTGCTATTTGATGATGCCATGCTTGCAGGGAAAGAATGCTCATGCCCCGAGAAAGGGGTAGGATTGTTATAATTGGGTCAGCTGAAAGCTGACCGTTGCATTTTTTGCCACCGGTTGGGTGGATTGTTCCCGTGCAGGTGCTGGAGAGCCAAGTGGTAAGTGATGGGCTGAAGCCCTACTGCTGTTGCTGCTGCTGCTGCGGCTAGCCCTTGAAGGCTAGCGAATATGTTGCTTATTTCTCTTTTACTCATGTATGGTCGGCCTGCGCGCCGAGGTTTGTAAAACATGTTGTATGTAAGAGGAACTGTAAGGCCTTAAGGCCAAACTCTTGTATTTGTGCACATTCCGTGTTATATATAAAGGTGGTTTATATATTGGACATTCCTGTGTAGAGTTCAAATTGGTAACTTAAAGCTTCCGCTAGAATGCTCTGAGTTAGGATTCGTATGGTTTGGTATTATCCTGTGACCTCACCGTCTGTTTGTGGCATATAGTGTGGGGCCCCGGCCGGACCTTCTACTATACGTCATTTAACGGATGGGGTCGTTACAAGTTTATGCAATTGCTGGACTCCATCAATGAACAAGAATACCATCAGTGCATGGGACTGATGGCTGAATCAGAAGATAACAAGTGCCAGGATTAGCCTGGTCCCAGTAAGGTACAAAGTAATTCTAGAATTTCTGATTACAATACTGGTTCAGAGTCAGATTCATCTTCATCAAGTGATAAGGATGGATCAGAATCTGAAGGAGATATTCATCAGTTGATAGATGAATATGGGGACTTATTGCAGGCACTTAAGAAAAGCAAAAACCTGGCCAAAAATCAGGCTAAGGAAATTATAGATCTTAAGATGACAGCATCTGGTTTAGAGAAAGAATTGGATCAACAAATGAATGAGGTTGCCAAGCTGAAAACTATTATAGTTATTCAGATGGGTACAATCACATATAAAAATGATCTAATTAAAAGTCTGGAAGTCAGACTTCAAGTAGAGAAAGATTTGGTGGCTAGTTACTCTAAGCCAAAATCAGTATTACCCTTAATAGATGAGTTTGTGGCTCAAAAGGGTAAGGCAGGAATAGGCTATAAAGGTAACACCAAGGCTGCCCATTTCAAGAGAAAGGGCAAAGCACCAGTTCAACCATTGAATTTTAAAGTCCCTGTAACTTTTAGAAAGGTGCATGAGCCTTCTAATAAGTATGATCTTGAAAACATTCATGGTCATAATAAGACTGATGTTCTGAATAACAAGGGTGTTAATGCCAATAAGTCAGCCCATGTTCATAAACCCCATGGTTATAAGAAACAAGTGGGTGTAGCTGCAGCAGCACCAGTACAGAACAGAAAATCTTCTGTAAAAAATGTATCTAGACCTAGATACAACAAGTATGAATGTTGGTTTTGTGGCAAGACATGACATTTTGCCTTAGACTGTTGGCATAACATAAGTGTCAGGAAGAACAACAGTCTACCAGTTAGAAGAGCTGCTGGTAGTTATGATATGAATGGTGCTAACTTGAACCAAGGACCCAAGACTTACTTGGGTTCTAAGGGAAGGTAATTCTGTATTGCAGGAAAGTCCAAGTTGGCATGCCCCTATATAGTACTTGGACAGTGGATATTCCAGGCACATGACTGGAATAAATGGGCTACTGAAAGAGTACACATCTATCAAGGATGGGCCTAAAGTAATCTTTGGTGGATCTGAAAGAGGAATCATTAAAGGATTTGGTAACATCTCTTCCAACCAAATTACCATCACTCAAGTGGCTTATGTAAAAGGTTCAAAACACAACCTGATAAGCATAAGTCAGCTGATTGATCTAGGATATGACATTTCATTTGTTAAGAATGGATGTCATATCAGGAGGTCAAGTGATCAAAAGGTCATATTGACTGGGTATAGAAATAGAAATGTTTATTGTCTTGATTTTAGGTGTGAGAACAAAGGTTCTCCTATTTGTCTTGTAGCTGATGAGAAAGCATCTCATTGTTTCAAATGGCACAAGAGGCTGGCTCATTTTAACTACAAGACAATTGGTCAACTCTTTAGTAAAGAGTTAGTGAGGAATGGTCCTCAAGTTAAGTGTATAAAGGAAGAGATATGTTCAGCTTGTCAAAAGGGCAAGCAGACAAAATACTCCTTTCATAGCCTTGAAAACAAGGATTCAGTGAGGTGTCTACACCTCTTACATATGGATCTTTTTGGTCCTATGCCAAGATTGTGTGAAGAGTTTGGGATTTTTTAAGAATTCTCCTCACCTAGAACACCTCAGCAAAATGGTATTGCTGAAAGAAAGAATAGGACATTGATTGAAGCTGGTAGAACTCTATTGAGTGACACTTCTCTCCCAGAATATTTCTGGGCTGAGGAAGTAAATATTGCATGTCATGTACTCAACAGGGCTTCTATCACTGAGTGCCACAAAAAGACTCCCTATGAGATTATGAAAGGTAGAAAACCAAATTTATCCTATTTTAGGATCTTTGGTTGTAAGTGTTATATCCTTAACAATGGCAAGTCTTATCTAACTAAGTTTGCTGCCAAATCCCAAGATGGGATATTTGTTGGGTACAGCAACAATAGTATGGCTTATAGGGTCTACAACTTGATTACTCAGGTTGTAGAAGAATCTGTACATGTTGTGTTTGATGAAATAAGATTAATCAATAGTGAGTTGCCTTGTAGTTCATGCAGTCCAACAGGTATAAGCAATAGGATGGACAAGCTTTCCATTGCATAAGGCTCAACTGCAGATGAAGTATTGGAAAATGATGGCTACTGTCCAGGGGGAGTACAAGACTCTCTAGAAGCTGATGACAACCAAGAGGTGCAGCACAATGAAGAAACTGGAGGTGTTCAGCAAAAAGGAATTTTACCTCCAGCTGTAAGACATTTAAAGGATCATCCAGCAGATCAGATAATTGGTGATCTAAGACATGGAGTGCAAACCAGAAGTAGAAATCTGAATACAGTTCTGCACTCAAGTTTTCTATCTCAACTGGAGCCAAAGAAATTTGAAGAAGCTATCCAAGACCAACACTTCATTAATGTTATGCAAGAGGAGCTTAATCAGTTTAGAAGATGCAAGATCTGGGAGTTGGTTCCTAAATCAAAAGACCACAACATCATTGGTACAAAGTGGATTTTTAGGAACAAGTTAGATGAAAATTGAGTTATTGTGAAGAATAAAGCAAGATTGGTTGTAAAAGGATACCGGAAGGAAGAGGGAATAGACTTTGATCAAACATTTGCCCTAGTAGCAAGACTGGAAGCAATCAGAATGTTTCTTGCCTATGCAGCATATCAAGGCTTCAAGGTATATTAAATGGATTTGAAATCAGCATTCCTGAATGGTGATCTAAAAGAAGAAGTCTATGTAGAGCAGCCATCAGGTTTTGTAGATTCTCTTAAACCAGGTTATGTCTATAGACTTAGGAAAGCATTGTATGAGTTAAAGCAAGCCCCAAGGGCTTGGTATGAAACTCTGTCTACTTTCCTTATTGAGAACAAATTCTCAAGAGGTAAAATAGACAAAACTCTATTCCTAAGGGAATCTAAAGGTAAGATAATCTTAGTTCAGATCTATGTAGATGACATAATCTTTGGGTCTACAGAGAACAACCTTTGCAAGAAGTTTGCCAAACTTATGCAAGGGAAGTTTGAAATGAGCAGTATGGGGGAACTTAAGTTCTTCTTGGGACTCCAAGTAAGACAGACTGATGATGGCTTGTCCATATCCCAGTCTAAGTTCACCAAGGAGTTAATTAAGAAGTATGGCATGGAGTCATCCTCCACCATGAGAACTCATATGGGAACAAGTATGCCTATATGCAAAGATGTTGCAGGAAAACCTGTAGATGAGTCTTTGTATAGAGGAATAATTGGCTCTCTATTATATCTAACTGCTAGTAGACCAGACATTATGTATGCAACATGTGTCTGTGCTAGGTACCAAGCATGCCCTAAAGAATAACATTATACTGCAGTCAAAAGGATTTTGAGATATCTAAAGGGCACACCTAATCTAGGCCTTTGGTACCCTAGGAATGGAGATTTTCTATTAACAGGTTATTTAGATGCAGATTTTGCAGGCTGTAGAGAAGATAAAAAATGTACTACAGGTACATGCAAATTCTTGGGAGGAAGATTGATATCTTGGAGCAGTAAGAAGCAGACTAGTGTGGCAATATCCACAGCTGAGTCTGAATATGTGGCAGCAGGAAGTTGTTGTGCACAACTATTGTGGATTCAGCATCAGCTAAGGGATTATGGTATTCAGGTAAATAGAACACCTTTATTGTGTGATTCTAAAAGTGATATTTCTATTGCAAACAATCCTGTTTCGCATAGTAGGACTAAGCACAAGAGAAAAAATACCATTTTCTTAGAGAACGTGTAGAAAAAGAAGACATCTCATTAGAATTTGTTAAAACTGATTTTCAAATTGCAGATGTATTTACTAAGTCTCTGGATGAAATTAAATTCAATAGATTTAAAATTGAATTAGGAATGCTGACCATAGGTTAGTTTACCAAAAAATTGGCTAAGTAAAATGGTGTCGACACATTCAGTGATACGGTGTCGACACAAAGAATTCATGTCGACAATTCAGGGAAATTGTGTTGACACGGAGAAAATGTGTCGACATCTAAGGGATAAAGAGTCGACACATCCAGAAATGTAGTGTCGACACAACCAGAGTAATGGTATCGACACTTACAGATTTTGTGTCGACACTTATAATAAGAGTCGGCACAGAATTTCTGATGAACTACTAAGTATCTCCTGTATCGACATATCATCAATTGGTGTCGACACATAGTAGTCAGCGTCGTGGTCGAGACAATAGAAGTTTGTGTCGACACATTCCAACAGTGTCGACACTTTTAGATAGTTTTTGCCCGCCTTTTGATCTTCTTTGATTAGAAGGGTATAAATAGGTCAAGAACTTATTTTGTCGACACGCTCACCAGGGTTTCGAGACAAAAACCTTGTGTCGACAATCTCTCTCCTCTCCAATCAAGCTTTCTCTTCATTCCAATGGCGCCCAAGATTGAAGATGCAATCAACGAGGGATATGAGTTGGTTCGACATGTGTTCGACAATGCAGATACGGAGATCAAGCACGTCATTTCTCTTCTCACAGATAATGGATTAGACTATCTTGTCTCTGAACCTACGAAAATATGGAAGAAAGAAGTCCTTGAGTTCTATACCGGTGCATCCGTTGATTCAACCAGATTAAAGATCAAATCAATCGTCCATGGAGAACGAGTCAAGCTGACTCAGAAAAGATTGAGCAATATTCTACATCTTCCCAGGGTCCAAGATGAGGAAGAGGTTTCACCCTCAAAAACAAGGGAAACACTTCAATGGTGTGGATTAGATCCAACCATAAAGATAGGATTTTCCATCAACAGGAAAGGCATGAATCCTCAGGGGAAATTCCTGTCTGAAATTATAGGCAAAGTGATCTTATGCAAACCAAGTGGCCATGATAGGATATCAACCTATATGTTCAGCTTGATGACTAGGGTGATCTTTAAGATTGAAACAAATTGGTTTGTTGTACTGTTTGATAAGATTAAAGAAGGAATCAAGAATCCAAACTTGGCTAGGATCATGAGTCAGTACCTGGCTGGAATGATTCCAGAGGTAATGCAACAGATTCCTGGATAAAAGATAAATCATATGAGGAGAATGGACATGAGGTTATTCTCCAGGTGGGATAGAGTTCTTTCAAAAGAGATGCCTGAGCATGGTCATGAAGATGCACAAGATCAGGAAGAGCAAGTTAGAGCATAAGTTCGGGATCTGACTGTGACTACCCAAGTCCAAGAAGAGACTATAATTGCACAAGTGCAGGGGGAGCTAGAAAGTATACAAGTCCAGGATACTGCTGAGAATGAACATTTGCAGGGGGAGCCAAAGTCTGAACAGGTATAAGAGGAAGAAAGAATCAATTTATCAGAGGACATTATTCCTCAAACTGATCTTGATATTTCTGGTGCTGCTGCTGCTGTTAAGAAAGTACAATCTCCTGCTCTCACACAACAAGAATTCACTCTTGAAGAGTTGTTTCCTGATATTGGATAGGCAGCTGATAAGGTTGAGACCCTTAGGGTTGAGGGGGAGCAAGGTGCTATTAAGGGGGAGTAAGTACATGTTGAGGGGGAGCAACATGGTGCTGAGAAAGAAATTCCTACCACTCCTCCAGAAAGAGTTCATATTGAAAGTACTTCAGAGTTTAAAAATGCAGAGGTCAGGGAGGCTAAGAAAAGAAAGCTAATGGTCTTCAAGAGGAGAAGTCACAGCTATAAGAAAGCTCTCCAGACAACAACTCACCAAGCTACTACTGATTTTGATTACACTAAATTTATGATAAATTTACAGGTCAAAATGGATGAGTAGAGATTGCTTCTTGAAAAGTATGTGGATGAAAGCCAAAAGACTATTCAATTTGATCTGGCATAAGAGATAAAATCTATAAGATTTGAAGTTAATCAGAACAAAAGAGAGATGACAGATTGCTTCCACAAGGGAGGCAATGCTGTGGTATTTCTTGCCAAACAACAAGAAGAAATTAAGAAGCAAGTGGATGAGATGGTTGTTAAATAAGGCTATGTCCTTGAGAATCAAATAAGAATTAATGAAAATCTGACTGAATCACATAATGTGATAGTCACTGAGTTCACAAACACCGTTGTTACAATGACTGCTGCAAGGGCTACAGAAAAAGAAGAATATGATCAAAAGCTACAAGATGCCCTAGATGCAGTTAAAACTGCCATCACTTCATCTGAGAAGTTGATTAGTGACAAACTTCAAAAATTAAAGTCATTCTTTAAAGATGGAATCAACTATCTGGATAGACAAATTAGATTTTAGAAAGATGACTTGAGAGAGCATGTGGCTAGAGAAGTCATAAAGGGGGAGAGGGTGTTAGTCTATGCTGGGTCTGACAAGGCCAAATTGGGAACTAACACCATAAGAGCCACTCTTGGATATCCACCCCTGAGTGATGATGATAACATGGCTGAGTCAGGGGTGCAACCAATTCTACTTGAAGGTAATCAACCTGAGGTTGCCCAAGTCATTTACCCTCCTGCAGATATTGGAATGATACATGAGCAGGTTCAGTCAATGCACAGCCCTCCACAACCTATTATAAATGTGATTATTGAAAAGTTTGATATGCCATATACTGATATCAAAGCTCAGCAAGATGCTCTATTATCAAAGAAAAGATTTAGAGAGCAAGCAGAATTAAAGCCAGACTTTGAGCAGTGGAGCCCCACTTAAGGGAATATCATTTTAACTGCATGGAAGGCTGTAAAAGATCAAGTACATGAAAGGGGAAAATGGTACAATGAGCATTAATGGCAAAAGTATGAAGCCAGACAAGAAGCCATAGTTCAACACAGGAGAAAGGCTAAGATGGGGAAGCTACCTCCTGATACTCAGGAGCCTAACAAGTATTTTCCCAAGCCCTTTCATTATTTTGAAAGACAAAGGATCAAGGCTGAAGCACAGAAGAAAGATGATCTGAAAGGCAAGAAGCCCATGGAAGATACAGAACCTCCTGCTCAGGCTCAGATAATATCTGGAAAAGGGATAGTCATCAAGGAGCCTGCCCAGCCTTAGTCCTAGCTTTATTAGTTTTTGTCCAAGAACTATGTAATTGATTAGTTTGTTAAAGAAATCAATGTAAACATTTTGTAACAAACTTTTTGAGTTGATATACAAAATATTGTTCTGTGATCATTTACTTTTACATCTTTATTCTGTGATGTAACTATGATATGTGTTTTGTTTATATAGTACCCTGTCATATAATGCTTATATACATCATCATGTTTATTTTATAAGTGGTGTATATCATTAGCTAAAGGGTTATGACTTCTCCAAATATGGGGAGATTGTTGGGTACATTGGAAAATGTATACCTGATTTGGAGAAGCCTCACTTAGCTCAATGATATACATCAAGGTGTATTTGATGTTATTTTGAGTTTATATGTGCAGGTTAAGAATGTGCTAGAATGCAGGAAAAATATTCTAAGTCTATATGTCGACACCTGAAGAAGTTGTGTCGACACTTCAGTAAGATTGTGTCGGCACTTAGAAATAGCTGTGCCAACACTTCAGAGGACTTGTGTCGACACCGGGAGGCAGTGTTGACACACAGAAGATTATAGTCGACATCGGCTGTGTCGACACTGGGAGGCAGTGTTGACACATAGAGGCAGAGTCGACAACAACTGTGTCGACACCTGGAGGCCGTGTTGACACACACTATGTTCTGAGTCTACATCAACTGTGTCGACACAAAGGACTTGTGTCGACACACAGCTGAGTCTAGAATAAGTAAATTGTTGATGAATGGTGAAGTGTTTGTGTCGACACAAATAATCAGTGTCGACACATTCTCGAGATGCAGTATCATGGAGTTGTGTCGACATCAAGGCAGCTTTGTCAACATCACCAAAGGTTGTGTCGACACTTAAGTCACTTGTATCGACACATATTGATAGATGGTATCGACACTTTATGGCAGACAGACTCCACGCTTTGCTGACAGAGTCAAAGGCTCAAGAACTGTTTGAAGACTTGACAGCTGTGGGTTATGACAGGTTTACTGAAGCTGTCAGACTTGTCAGAAGTTAGTTGTAAACCGGATCAGCCGGTTACCAAGGATGAAGTCTATAAATAGATGGATTCAGAAGAAGAAAGATAATAATCACACTATAGAGAAGAAGTATTGTCACCACTAACATAATTAGAGATTATTCTCTAATCAAGAAAGAACAAGTAATAAAGAAGAAGATCTTCGTGAGAAGATCTAAGAAGACGTTCTGAATTAGTTTACTATTCAGATTTTGTCTAAGTGGAATTCAATCAAGAATTCAGAAGTATCTTCAAGAGGTTTTTATAGAGAGAGATCCGGCTATTTAAAGACAAGGAGGAGACATTCACAGGTCTCTCAAGAAGCAGATACTGAACTAATCTGTCAAGGAGATTTAGATCTATTTCTGAAGTCTAAGAAGGAAGCTGTCAGTCAATTTTATTCAAAGGAAATTAACCCAACTGAGTTCAGATTCAAGAAGCTTTGAAGAAAGCTAAGATAAAGTTGATTTCAGCCATCATCCTCTTCAAGAAGCTGATCAAGAAAGTTCTTATCCCTTCTCTCTCAACAGGGGTAAGAGATTACAAAATTCCTTATCAAATTCAGTAGGATCTATTCATAGATCTGAGTTGTAAGCCTATTTTATATAGGCTGAGTGTAGGAGATTTATTCTCTGAGGTAGGATTGTTTATGCCTGAGTTGTAGGAGAAGGTATTCTCTGAGCTCTAGGCCTTGTGGAAAGGCTGAGGTAGGGCTTGTTAGCCTGAGTTATAGGAGAAGGTATTCTCTGAGTTGTAGGCCTTGTGGCAAGGCTGAGGTAGGGCTTGTTAGCCTGAGTTGTAGGAATCCTTCTGGATTCTTGGCTGTAGGATCTGAGGATCTAAGTTAAAGGAAGAAGTTAGGCCGACTCTAGCATACTGCTAGATAGGTGAAGGGGGAAAGTGGATGTATCCATACCTTGGGGAACCAATATAAATCTATGTGTAATATGTGATGTATGTATGTTTGTGATTGTTGTGCTGTGTTAGCTTAGTTATATCTGATTTATTCAAATAACTGTAGTTATATTATGCCTTAAGTTAAATCAAGTAAAAGTACCTATTCACCCCCCCCCCCTCTAGGTGTTTAGGTAGTCTTGAAAGTAAAACTATCACAAACCTTACACCTACACAATGAAACTCAAACATACATCAAATACAAATTGATGTATATCATTGAGTAAGATGAGGCTTCTTCAAATATGGTACATATTTTTTAGTGTACCCAACAATCTCCCCCTATTTGGAGAAGTCATAACCCTTAGTCAATGATATACATCACTTATAATAAAGCACATAAAAATAGATGTACATACATTTCAGTGCAAGATAACATACAAACAATGTAAACAACTAAAATCAATAGTGAAGCTGATTTTATTTATTAATCAGAAAATTCTAGTTTTACAAGTTTTTTCCTTAGAACAAAAGTAAAAAAGTTACATTGTTCTATACATAAGCCTATCTATCATATGATTGACTAGGCTCCTTAATTACAATGCTTTTTTCAGATTTAATCTTTGCCTGCACAGTAGGTTCTGTATCATCAGTAGGGTGCTTCCCTTTGAAATCCTTTTTCTTCTATTCTTCAGCCTTTATCCTTTGCCTTTCAAAATAGTGAAAGGGCTTGGGGAAGTAGCTGTTAGGCTCAAAATCATTAGCAGTTAACTTCACAGCTTTTACACTCCTTTTGAACTGAAGAATGGCTTCTTGCCTGGCTTGATATTTGTTCCATTCTTTCTCAGAATACCATTTACCCCTGTCATGGGTCTTATCCTTTGCAACCTTCCAGGCAGTCAAAATAATATTCCTGGAAGTAGGGCTCAATTGCTCAAAATCTGGCTTCAACTCAGCCTATTCTATGAATCTTTTCTTGGATAATTGTGCCTCGTTTTGAGCTTGCTTGGCAGCCTCTGACATTTCTACTTTTTCAATAATCACCTTTGATGCCTCCTGTGAAGGACTGTACATTGTCTGAACTTCCTGTTGAACCATGTCAAAGTCAGCAGGAGAGTAAATAACCTATGCAACTTCTGGCTGATCTCCTTTAATATAAGCAGGTTGCACTCCAGACTCAGCAATATTGTCATCATCACACAAAGGAGGAAAGCCAAGTGTAGCTCTGATGGTATTAGAGACCCATTTGGCATGATCAGAGCCAGCTTTGACTAATAATCTCTCCCCCTTTATGACTTCTCTAGCTATATGATCCCTCAGATCATTCTTTTGAAATCTTATCTGATTAGCTAGATATTCTGTACCTTCTTTATAATAGTCTTTGAACTTAGTCAGGGTATCAGAAATTGTCTTTTGAGAGGCTCTAATGGTTGTTTAGAAAGCAGTTAGATCTTCTTGTATTTGCTTTGATATTTCAGATTTCAAATCAGTGGAAATACTTCCAAGCTTTTTGAGAATTTCTTAATGGGTGTCTTTGAGATTTTCATTGGACCTGAATTGATTTTCTAAAACATATCCTTGCATGGTGGCAATGTCCTCAATCTCAGTCTTTATTAGCTGTTGTTGCTCAGCCAAATATACTACAGCCTTGCCTCCCTTATGGAAACAATCTATCATCTCTTTCTTATGCAGATTAACTTCAAATCTGATTGATTTAATGTCTTGTGCTAGCTGGAACTGCAGGTCTTTATTTGACTCATCCACATATTTTTATAAAGACTTCCTTTGTTCATCCAATTTAACTTGTAGTTGGACCAGTAATGAACTGAAATCCATGCTTGGAGCAGATAGTTGAGTAACTGATTGCAAGGTTTCCTTGTAGCCTGAGCTCCTTTTCTTAATTGCAACTATCTTCCTCTTCTTAGCCATAGAGGCTTCCTCATCATCTGAGAGTTATGATGAGCTTTCTATATCAACATTTTCCTTATTAGATGGGGCATTTAGTAGCTCCTCCCCCTCAGTCCCTGGCAGTTCCTTTTCTATCTGTGATTGCTCCCCCTCAGTTCTTGCAGCTGGGAAATCAGAAAATAGCTCTTCCATGGTGAACTCTTGCTGCATCTGTACAGGAGGAACAAGATTAGTTTGGAAAACAAAAGGTTCTCCCTATACATCCAGATCTTTGTCCAGGGACCTCCTTAGAAAGGAGATACTTACTTGCTCATCCCGAGCAGTATCTTTCAACTGCACATCTTGTGCCTCTTTCTCCACATTTAGCAGCGCTTCTTTATTGATACCTTATACAATATCCATTACTGTATCAGTTGCAAGCTCACTCTCTAGAGTAACTACATCAATTGCTCCCCCTTGAGCAGGCAGCTCAGAAAGAATATTATCTTGTGCTGCTAGTTCGGGATTTTCTCCCCTTTGAGTAGTGACTATCTATTGCTCTGGGAGCACACTGCTCTCTACTTGATCTTGAGCATCTTTTTTTTGTCTGTCTTCATCTGAACTGAAAACCACTTCCTCTTCAGAATCACTAGAGGATTTTGTTTGTTGAACAACTTCCTTCTTCTTCTTTTCTTTCTTGGTCTGTTTTTGTGGAGTAGAAACCTCCTTGGTTAATACTTATCCCACCTAGACAGAATTCTGGTGTCCATTCTCCTCATATGGTTGATTTTTGTTCCTAGAAGTTGGCTCATTACATCTGGTATTGCTGAAGATAAACATAAACTTAGAATCCTTCCCAGATTTGGTTTCTTTATACCTTCTTGTATTTTATCAAAGACTATTGATGCCTAGTCTGTTTTTAGCCTGAAAATTATTCTTGTCATTAGATGGAACATAGAGGCTGAAATTCTGTCATGTCCACCTGTTTTACATAAAATCACTTTGCCTACTATTTCATACAGGAACTTCCCTTGTGAATTCATCCATTTCCTGGTGATGGATGATCCAACCTTAGTATTAGGGTTTAGCCCGCACTAGCTTAAAACATCCTTTGTCATTGATGGAATGATGTCATCTTCATCCTTAACCTTAGGAAGTTGGAGTGATTTCCTAATCGTCTTCAGTGTAAGTTTCACTCGGGAATCTTGTAATATGGCTTTGATCTTCTTCCCGTCTATGTCCATGGTGGCTAATGAATAAAATTCCATGACTTCCTTCTTCCAGATCTTAGTCGGTTCTGAGACCAAGAATTCCAAACCATTTTCTGAAATTAGGGTAATTATACCCTGGATTTCTGGCGACGCTGTCGTGAATCAACCACAAACTAGCTCATAGTCTTCGTTCACTTTGTCATCCTAATGTGGCGCCATTATCGGGAGAGAGAGAGATGGAAGTGAAAAGAAGAGAGAGTCTTTGTCGACACAAGGTGCAGAGCCAAGAATTTGGAGAGCGTAGTCGACCAGATTTTGGCTTCACCTATTTATAGTCTTGGTGTAAAGGGGAGTTCAAAAGATGCGCCTTAGTAATAATACTAGGTCTCAACAATACTAAGGTTTAGTCGACACGTCTATGTGTCGAAATACTTATGTCAGTGTCAATATAGACTGGTCATATCTCGACACAGAGTGTCGACTTTGATTTTTGTGTGTCGACACAAAAATCAGCTAACTTAAAGTCTCGACAGAGTTGTATCAACACCTATTCTTCTGTCGACATAGATACGGTTTCTGTGTCGACACATCTTTTTTCTTTTTCGACAAAACATACTGAGTGTGTCGACACAAAGTCTGCTTGTGTCGACACAAACTTTATACTTAGACAAATTTCCAGAGAAATTTTGTACTAACATATTTTACTTAGGAATGCTTGAGCTAACCTATTCTAGGTTCAACATACCTAATTCAATTTTAAAATAATTGTATTTAGTTTCATCCAAAGGTTTTGTAAAAATATCAGCAATTTGATTATTTGTGTTTATAAATTCTAGACTAATATCTTCCTTCTCCACATGTTCTCTTATGAAATGAAACTTTATTTCTATATGCTTGGTTCTATTGTGTGATACAGGATTCTTAGCAATAGAAATAGCACTAGTTGAATCACAAAACAGTGGAATTCTACTTACCTTGATGTCATAATCTTCAAGTTAGTGCTTTATCCACAATAATTATGCACAGCAACTGCCTGCAGCTACATATTCAGACTCAGTTGTTGATATAACTACACGGGTCTGCTTATTGTTGCACCAAGACACCATCCTTCCACCTAGGAATTGGCAGGTTCATGTAGTACTCTTCCTGTCTTCTTTGCATCCTGCAAAGTCTGCATCTGAGAAACCTGTTAGTATGAAATCTCTATTCTTAGGGTACCAAAGAACTAGATTAGGTGTGCACTTAAGATATCTCAAAATTCTCTTAACTACAGTATAATGAGATTCTTTTGGGCAAGCTTGGTACCTAGAACAGACACACGTAGTATACATGATGTCAGGTCTACTAGTAGTTAAGTAGAGTAGGGATCCAATTATCCCTCTATACAAAGACTCATTAATACGTTTCCCTGTCACATCTTTGCATAGAGGCATACTTGTTCCCATTGGAGTTTTCATGGTGGAGGCTGAGTCCATACCATATTTCTTAATCAACTCCATGGTGAACTTAGACTGGGATATGGACAATCCATCATCAGTCTGTCTTACTTGAAGTCTCAAGAAGAACTTCAGCTCACCCATACTGCTCATCTCAAACTTCCCTTGCATAAGTTTGGCAAACTTTCTACAAAGGTTATTTTTAGTTGATCAAAAGATAATGTCATCAACATATATCTGGACTAGGATTATCTTACCTTTAGATTCCCTAAAGAATAGAGTTTTGTCTATCTTTCCTCTAGAGAATTTATTCTCAATAAGAAAAGTAGACAAGGTTTCATACCAAGCCCTAGGGGCTTGTTTCAAACCATATAGAGATTTCCTAAGCCTATATACATAATCAGGATAATGAGAATCTACAAAACCTGAGGGTTGTTTAACATAGACTTCCTCTTTTAAGTCACCATTCAGAAATGCTGACTTTACATCCATCTGATATACCTTGAACCCTTGATATGTAGCATAGGCCAAGAACATCCCTATAGCCTCCAGCCTTGCTACTGGGGCAAAGGTTTGATCAAAGTCAATCTCTTCCTCTTGCCTATAGCCTTTTGTTACCAGTCTGGCCTTATTCTTGATTATAGTGCCATTCTCATCAAGTTTATTTCTATAGATCCACTTTGTTCTTATAATGTTGTGATCCTTTGGTTTAGTAACCAGTTCCCAGACTTTACATCTCCTAAATTGATCCAGCTCTTCTTATATAGTATCAATCCAATTTGTGTCTAGCATGGCATCTTCAAACTTCCTGGGTTCTATCTATGACAAGAAACTTGAACATAAAACTGTGTTCATTTTCTTACTCCTGGTTAGGACACCTTGACTTGAATCACTAATGATTTGATGAGCTGGATGATCTTTCAGGTGTCTTCTAGTTGGAGGAAACCTGTCAACCTCATGGCCTTCTTCATTTTCCTCAACCTAATGCTCCTCATTATCTTTATCATCCAGTGAGTCTTGTTCTCCCCCTGGACAGCATGCATCTTTTTCTCCATCCATCCTAGCAGGAGCTTCATCATTGATGGTCAGCTTGTTTAGCCTGTCTGTTAGACCTGTAGAACTAATTGAAGAACTAGACAATTTATTATTAATCAATTTAGACTCATCAAATACAACATGAACTTATTCTTCTACAACTTGGGTAGTCAAGTTGTAGATCCTGTATGCCCTACTATTATTGTTGTACCCAATAAATATCCCTTCTAGGGATTTGGCAGCAAACTTTGTTAGGTAGTGTTTACAATTAACTAGGACATAACACTTGCTACCAAAGATTCTGAAGTAGGAAATGTTTTGTTTTCTACCTTTCAAAATCTGGTAGGGAGTCATCTTATGTTTCTTATTGATGGAGGCTCTATTGAGTACATGACATGCAGTATTTACTGCCTCAGCCCAGAAGTAATCAGGGAGAGTAGTGTCACTAAGTAGTATCCTACTTGCCTCAATTAGAGTCCTATTCTTTCTTTCAGCAACACTATTTTGCTGGGGTGTTCTAGATGAGGAGAACTCCTGATGAATCCCAAGTTCTTCACAGAACTTTGTCATACATTCAGACTGAAATTCAGTTCCATAGTCACTTCTTATTTTGACCACTGAATTGTTAAATTCATTCTGAATTTGTCTAACAAAGGTTTGGAAAACAGTAGGAGTTTCATATTTTTGCCTCAAGAAGAAAACCCATGTGAATCTAGAATAGTCATCAACAATAACTAATGTATATACTTTCCTACCAAGACTATGAACTGGAATAGGACCAAACAAATCCATATGCAAGAGATATAAACATCTCATTGAATCTTTGGTATCAAGTGCATGGAAAGAGGACTTAGTCTGTTTGCCCTTTTGACAAGCTGAACACACACCCTCTTTGATGCACTTGACTTGAGGACCATTCCTCACTAACCACATGCTGAACAGCTGTCTTATTGACTTATAGTTCAGATGAGCTAGCCCCCTGTTCCATTTGACACATAGTGAAGCTTTCTCTCCTATAACTAGACAAATGGGTGAGATGTTAAACTCACAATCTAGGTTAAGACAATATACATTCCCTTTCCTTGTGTCAGTCAAAACGATCTCTTGATCACTTGACCTCCTTATTTGGCACTCCCCTTTAAGGAAAAAGATGTCATAACCTAGATCACTAAGTTGACTTATGCTAATCAGGTTATGTTTTAGACCTTTCACATAAGCCACTTTAGTGATAGTAATTGAATCACTAGAAATGTTACCAAATCCTTTGATGATTCCTTTTTCTGATCCACCAAAGATTACTTTGGGTCCATTTTCTATGGGAGCATAGTCCCTCAATATTCTTCTTATTCCAGTCATGTGTCTGGAACATCCACTATCCAAGTACCATATAGGGGTATTGCCACTTCGATTCACCTGCATCAACTAAAGAATAACTTATCCTTAGAACCCAAATTATTATTGGGTCATAGGTCCTTGTTAGTTTGAAATCCTGCAGTTGTTATGACAGGTAAACTATTCTTGGTTTTAACACTTGTGTTAAACTAGCAATCCATGGCAAAGTGAGCCACCTTGCCATAATACCAACACTCAAATCTATTGTACCTTCTTTTAGGTACAGCCTTCACAACTTTGTTGCTAGCAGTCCTATTAAGTGTAGGTGCTGGAGCAGTAGACCCCAAGAATTCCTTTTGAACCTGATGGGATTTCCTATAGAGTGACCTATTGGCATTTGCACCCTTGCCCATGAGATTTTCATACTCACAGTGACCATGAGTAATATCATGATCATACCTGTTTGTAGGTTGCATCACATTCCTTAAGAAGATAGGTGGCTTTTTAGCTATTGGCTGAATTGGGGCCTTACCTTTTCTATGAGAATTGGTGGCCCTAGTTCTTCCCTTAAAACCTAGACCAGTCTTTCCTTTCTGAGAAATGAAATTGTCTATTAAGGACAAGACAGATTTTGACTAAGAGAATTTAGCCACTAACTTTCTTTCTTTCTGGAGTCTTGCCTCCAGATTCTTGATATGATTTTCCTTGAAAGAGATTGTGCCCATCTTAATAACAGTTATGTTCTTCATTTTGGCAACCTCCTTCAGTTTCAAATCTATCAGCTTGGTTGATTCTGATGCAGCCTGCTTAAGAGTTTCAATTTCCTTGGCCTGCTCTTTGACAAGAAACTTGCTCCTTTTCAGAGCTTGCAACAACCCACCATACTCATTAATGAGTTGATGTACATCCCCCTCAGAATCAAAACCATCCCCTTCTCTTGAAGTTAATGCTACGGATTCTGATCAAGTAAAATAATCAAAATCTAAGGGAGAACTGTATACCTTGCTTGGACCAGGCTGATCCTAGCACTGATTATTTTCTGACAGAGTCATCAGCCCTCTACAGCAATAATCTTTCACTCCATTTATGGAGTCCAGCATTTGAAGGAATTCTAGTTCCCTAGAATCCTCTTCTGTTGAGAACAGCCCAACATATGCTTCTGCATCATCTTCTTCTCCTGATCCTGAAGATGAAGAGTCTGTCCAACTCTTCTACTTTTGAGCAATAAAGGATTTCTCCTTCTTGCCTTTCACTTGATGCTTCTTCTTGTCCTTAGATTCAGTCCTCTTGTCTGGACAGTCAGCTATGACATGTCTAGGCTTGTTGTAATAATAGCAAACAATCTTAGATTCAGTTTGTTCACTGGGTTTTGAGGCATACATGTCCTTCTTGGGAGTCTTCTTTTTCTTGTCATGCTCATCCTTGGAGAAGGACGTAGATGGCCTGATTGTCCATTTCTTATTTTTCATGAACCTTTGAAACTGCCTTATAAAGGCAGCAAAGTCCTCATCAGAGGCGTGGCTATCTGATGTGTTGTTATCGGGATTTTCTTCTTCTGCCTCAGCACTCCTTCTAGGTGGAGAAGGAGACTTTCTCCTACCCTTTCTTGTGCCTTCAGCCTTGAAGGCAACTAAATTATCCTTATACTCAGACCTGCTGCTCTTCTCTTCCTCCTTTCTGGCAGTGAGTTGTATTCATATGATAGCAGCTTTCCAAAAAGTGTGGGAGGAGGTGTATCAGCAAGCTTGGCCACCTCTCTGATGGCACAAATCTTTGTGTCCCAATCCTTTGTCAGAGACCTGAGAAACTTGTCATTCAGTTCATATGTGCTGAAGACTCTTCCATATGTCATCATCTCATTAACTATCCTGAAGAACACTAACTTCTTCTGTTCCCTCCATGTAGACAATCAGGGTGTCCCATATTTCCTTGGAGGTTTTACAATGCACCAGATTCTGAAATATGGCATCATCTATAGCACTTAAAATAATGTTCTGTGCTTTTTTGTCTAGTGTTGCTAGGATGATCTCATCCTTTGTCATTTCAGAATAATTCTTTGGGGTTCTAATATTTGCATCCAGAACTGATACCTTCATTGGAATGAAGGGGCCTTCTTGTACTGTGATGTTGATTCTTGGATCAGATACTTCCATGAACAACCTGACCCTTTCATTCCATATGCCAAAGCATTCTTTCCTGCAGATATGCAGTTTCATAGATCCAAATTCCTTCTGATTCTCATTTGAACGCATTCTTGAAATCTATTAATTGCCTTGGAGATTCACTCAAACTGTTAGGTCAATCTTTGAGTAACCTCCCTCTGATACCACTTGAAAGACTTATTTCAAGAGCCTAGACACCTAGAGGGGGGTGAATAGGTTCCAATTTTATTTTATAATTCAGGCAATTTAACTAGTATTAACACAGCACGGAACATACAATTCTCAATACATAAATCACAGCACAGCAAATACCAGATTTAAAGTGGTTCCCTAAGGTGTGGGTACATCCACTTTCCCCCTTCGCCTATCCAGTAAAGAACTTGATTCAGCCCAACTCCCTTCCACTTTCTCAGATCCAAGATCTTACAACTCAGAACCAGATGGGTTCCTACACCTCAGACTTACATAAGTCCTACCTCAGATCTTTCCTCAAGAATCCTACCTTAGGCCTTAGCCCTACCTCAGCCTTTATCACTAAGCTTACAACTCAGACTTTCACAAGTCCTACACCTCAGGCTTTCAGCCCTACCTCAGCCTTTATAATTATAGGCTTACAACTCAGATCTAAAAAAAGATCCTACAAGTAATTGAGTATTTAAAAGATACAGAAATATCACCAGATAGATCTCTCTATAGGTGTGGTCTTCTTGATCAGTTCTTGAATAAACTGAATCTTCAGATCCAACCTGACTTAACTATTTCAAAGCTTCTTGATAGAACAAAATAAGGTTGAACTTTACTTGATGTAGAAGTTGATCTCCTGTCAGCTCTTTCCTTGAATTCAGAATAAGATCTGAATCTTCTCTGCAGACTGTTCAGAATCTGCCTTCTTAAGGTTCTCCCCTTTTCTTGTTTTTGAATTCGCTCTTTGGATGATTCACTTTCTTATCTTTGTATCAGTTATTGTTAGTTGTCAAGGATCAGAGTTTTCTCATGATTACCAGGTTATCCGGTTTGTAACAACCTTCTGATAGTTCTGACAAAGGTGTCAGACCTGTTGGTTATGACAGTTGTCGAGTCACCAGTCATGACAGTTGATTCCTCAAAGACTTTACAAGTCAGCATGAACCACTCAGCAAACTGCTTCATATGTGTCGACATAAATAGACTAAATGTCGACACAAGTCTTGATGATGTCGACACAACACTCAATATGTTGACATAGTCATTATTCTGCTACTCGACATAACTTCTTTTTGTATGTGTCGACACAAGTCCTGTGTGTCGACACAACTGCTCCTAGTCTCGACATAACTGTTGCAGACAGATGGCGTTGAGTGTATGTCAAGCTGTCGTTGAGTGTGTGTCGACACAAGTTCTGTGTGTCGACACAACTGCTTCTAGTCTTGACATAACTGCTACAGACAGATGGCGTTGAGTGTATGTCTAGCTGTCGTTGAGTGTATGTCGACACAAGTCCTGTGTGTCGACACAAGCCTTCAGACTCAGAATAGCTGTTGCAGTAAGATGGCGTTGAGTGTGTGTCGACGCAAGTTCTGTGTGTCGACACAAACTTTCTTCATGTGTAAACACAATTCCTGAGTGTCGACACATGCCTTTCTTCTGGTGTCGACATAACTCCTGGGTGTCGACACAGCTTCTGCTTTAGGTATCGATAAGATTCCTGCCTTAGGTTTCGACACAATTCTGGGTGTCGACACAACTTCTTCAGGTGTCGACACAATATCTGGGTGTCGACACATCTTTGCTTCTAGTGTTGGCACAGCTTTGCTTCTAGTGTCGACACAACTTCTGGGTGTCGACACAATTCTTCACAAGTGTTGACACTTGTACTTAGATAATTTCCTTGCAAACATTACACCTGCACAATGAAACTCAAACATACATCAAATACAAATTGATGTATATCATTGAGTAAGATGAGGCTTCTCTAAATCTGGTACATATTTTTCAGTGTACCCAACAGTTGTCTAATGGGTGTTCAATGCGCGCGGATAGAATTTGTTGCGTAAAGATACGTATTGGGAGTCAAGAGTTTGACTTGCAAGCGTCGCTACTGCCGATAGTGGAGTTTGACGTGCTCTTTGGAATGGACTGGCTCTCGGATTAGTGGGCATACATTGATTGCAACCGCAAGGAGGTCAAATTGGGAACTGATCGTGAGACGACATTTGCAGGCATGAAAGGGTCTAGCAAGACTTTGATGTCTTCTCTTCAGGTGGTTAAGGTAGTTCGTGCTGGTGTAGAGCTATTTTTCACACTAGTGGAGGCTTCGAATCCTAAGCCTAGTATGTACAGTATCCCAGTTGTATCTGAGTATCCTGACATGTTCCCTAACAATCTCCCTGGAGCCCCACCTCAGCGAGAGATTGACTTCACCATTGAGCTAGTGCTAGGTGTCAAACCTGTGTCACGCTCTCCGTATCGGTTAGCGCCTAAGGAGATGGAGGAACTGAAAGTTAAACTTCAAGAGCTATTGGAATAGGGTTATGTGCATCCAAGTTTATCATCGTGGAGCGCACCAGTCCTCTTTGTTAAGAAGAAGGACAGAAGCTTAAGACTCTGCATTGATTACCGAGAGCTGAATAAGCTAACAGAAAAGAATAAGTATCTGATCCCAAGGATTGATGATCTGTTCGATCAGTTAGTTGGGTCAACGGTGTACTCGAAATTGGATCTAAAATCTGGATACTATCAGTTGAAGATAAAATAAAGTGACTTCCCCAGGACAGCTTTCAGCACGCGGTATGGGCATTATGAGTTCACCGTCATGCCGTTTGGGCTGACTAATGCGCCATCTGCGTTTATGGATTTGATGAACAGAATGTTCAGAGAGTACCTGGAACACTTCGTGATAGTCTTTATCGATGATATATTGGTGTACTCGCAGTGCAAGGATGATCATTTCAAGCATCTGCATATGGTGTTAGAGACATTGAGGAGGAATCAACTATATGCCAAATTCTCCAAATGTGAATTCTTGTTATCCTTGGTAGCATTCCTTGGTCATATAGTTAGTGGAGAAGGGATTGCGGTATATCCGGAGAAGATAGTTGCGATACAGGAGTGACCTGTGTTATCTACAGTGGCAGAAGTTCGGAGTTTCCTGGGACTTGCCGGCTACTACAGGCGCTTCGTAGAGAACTTATTGCGGATAGTGTTACCCTTCACGACTTTGACGAGGAAATATCAAAAGTTTGTGTGGTTGCTGTAGTGTGCGCAAGCTTTCAAAGAACTGAAAAGTCGATTGACCACGGCGCCTATTCTATGTTCGCCAAGTGGGACCGAAGGATTTGAGATTTACATTGATGCTTCGGGCAGTGGCTTAGGTTGTGTTCTACTGCAGCATGGGAGAGTAATAGATTATGGCTCGCGTCAGCTGAAGGTACACAAGAGGAATTATCTGGTCCATGACTTGGAGCTAGCGGCTGTAATATTTGCCCTGAAGCTATGGAGGCATTACCTATACGGTGTGAAGGTCGATATCTATATCAATAACAAGAGCCTGAAGTACTTGTTGGATCAAAAGGACCTAAACATGCGGCAGCGGAGGTGGATGGAGTTCTTGGGTGACTACACCTTCAAGATACATTATGTGCCTGGGAAAGGTAATGCGGTTGCGGATGCATTGAGTCGCAGGGCTTCCGCGCAGGCCAACTTGTTGTCGATACATGATGAGCGTTTAGTTCGTGATTTGGAGGCATTAGAGATCTCTTGTGTTGACAAGCAAACTAGTGTCGAAGCGCAATTTAACTAAACAGAGGTGCAGTATGACCTTGCTGATAGGATTCGGCAAGCTCTGGATGGGGATAACATCATGAAGCTGATCATGGATGAGGCTTCGGATGGGTCAAATTCCCAATTTATTGTTAAGGATGGTCTGTTATGGAGGGACAGTCGTTTGTGCGTCCCAAGTGTGGGTAAACTACGGGAGGAATTAATGTACGATGCTCATCATACTAAGTACTCGATTCACCTGGGGAGCACAAAGATGTTTAGAGATATGAAAAAGTTATTCTGGTGGCAAGGACTTAAAAAGGACGTAGCATTTTATGTGGCAAAGTGTCAAACGTGCGCCTAGGTGAAGGCGGAGTGCCAGAAGCCTGGAGGTTTCTTGAAGTCCTTACCTATCCCAGAGTGGAAGTTTCACGATATTTCAATGGATTTCGTGCATGGGTGGCCAAGGTTGCAGAAGGGAAACGACGCCATCTGGGTGATCGTAGATAGATTGACGAAGGTGTCGCACTTCATTCTGAATAGGAAGGATGATTCGGTGGATAAACTTGCAAAACTTTACGTAGATAACATTATTCGTCTACACGATGTGGCCCGCAGCATCGTGAGTGACTGGGATGGGCACTTCACGTCCAACGACTGGAGGTTAGTGCATCAATTGTTGGGAACCAAGCTGAGTTTCAGCACAACCTTTCATCCGCAGACGGATGGCCAGACCGAGAGGGTCAACAGGATGATGGAGGACATGCTTTGTATGTGCGTCCTGGATTTCAAAAAGCGGTGGGAAGATCACTTGTACATGGTGGAGTTTGCTTATAACAACAGCTACCAAGCGAGTATTCAAATGGCACCCTTTGAGGCCCTATACGATAGAAAATGTCGCACGCTGTTGTCATGGTTTAAGATGGGTGAGTCGAAGCTGTACAAACGACAATAAGTGGAAGATGCCACTTCATTGGTACAAACAATACGAGAACGATTGCTGATCGCTCGGGACAGGCAGGCTAAATACTATAATGCCAAGCATAGGAACGTTGAGTTCGCTGTTGCCGACTGGGTATATTTGAAAATTAAATCGTTCAAGGGTGTCTCATGGATACGACGCTTGAAGAAGCTGAGTCTGAGGTACCTGGACCGTTTGAGATACTAGAGCGAATTGGTGAAGCAGCTTATCGAATGAAGTTATCAGTGGAATTTAGTGGTCTACACGACGTATTCCATATATTGGTGTTGCGGAAAGCGGAGCAAGAGCCTTTGCAAGTGATTGCGGTCGATCAGGTACATATTGATAATGGGTTGACGACGAAGGTCAAGCCCATTCGCATTGAGGACTTTGAAGTCAAGCGACTTCGTAACAAAGACATCAGGATGGTCAAAGTCCGTTGGGACAACTGCGGTCGGGAGGAGCTTTCGTAGGAGCGAGAGCAGACCATGCTTGAGGAGTATCCCGATTTATTCCGCTCAGGTACCATTTAATTTTGTGTACCTTTCCATTCTATAATTTCAGGATGAGATTCATTTAAGGGGGGGTGAATTGTAACGCCCCAAAACTCAAAAAGGAACGGATAGCATTTTAAGGCCAAATTGGTTCCTGAATAGGTTCACATGGCCTGTGGCACTAGCGTGTCAGAAGCTGACACGGGCATGTCAGCAGTAACACGGGCATGTCTGAGCCCGTGTCCTGCTCTGTGTTGGCAGGGCGGAGTCGAGTGAGGCGCATGGCCTGTGAAACGGGCGTGTCCAGAGCCGTGTCGTTCTCTGTTTTTGGTCGGCCTGTGTCGATTGATGAACACGGGCTGGGAAACGGGCGTGTCCGAGGCTGTGACCTGGTCGGGATGCGATGGTTTCCTGTGTCGCTTAAGGAATATGCTTTGTGGCACGGGCGTGTTAGAAGCTGACATGGGCGTATCAGCAGTAATACGGGCATGTCTGAGCCCGTGTCCTGCTCTGTATTTTACGATCGTGTTCAGATCGTGAGACACGGCCTATGATATGGGCGTGTCACAAACCGTGTTCAGCCCAGGAAAGTGATTTTTCAGGGCGATTCGTGGTCATTCGTTTCCTTCAAATAGGATCCAACGTTCTATAAATCTCCCTGCTATTTTAAGGCCGGGAGTTGAGGGTTAAACCTTCATTTCTCTTAGGTCTTTCTCTTTCTAAAGAGTTAGAGAGTGGGGAGAGCAAGGAAGAAGGAGAAGGAGGAATCCGACCGCCGGTGGAGCTTCGGATCCCCAAATTGCGAGCCTAGTCTAGATCCGTGGAGGCGAGGCTGTTGTGGTGCTTTTCATCCATCTAGTTTCTTATCTTCTCCATGGGGCCAAAGCGAACCGCTAGGGTAATGATTCTCTTCTTGGACATGTGAAGTCCTCTTCCTTTTTGCATAGGAAACCCGCTCTCAGGATTGTGAGGTGAGTGTGAGGTATTCCTTCGGGTGGACATGAATAGTCCCCGTTGTTTTGCATATAGAGTCCGGAATCGAAGTACGGACATCGGCATGGTGTGTGAAGCCTACCCGGACAAGTTGGTCTGGATCAGTGATGTTTTCATTATGCATGGATTGTCGGAGAAGACTTCATGTCATATGTTATCGGGTTTCTACATTGTAGATTGCAGTAGGGAGTCTTGTGGATTAACTCCAAGGTGCAGCCGAAAATCTGGGCATAAACGAAGTTCTACCGTTTTGGTGGCCTGGGAGCTAGCCTTGTACATAGTCAGGCTATGTTCTGTTGTATGATCGATACATTGGGATTCGGTGAAGCTTGACCCGCGCCGATGGCTAAATTGTCATGGCGAGGTGAGCGACGGGCTGGTGGAACCTTACCCACTCCAAGTGGTTCGGTTAAAGCGACCTAAGGTACATGGGACTTACCGATGGCTTGGAGAGCGAGTCTAGGCTTCGGTTGAAAGGAATTTAATGCTCATGATGTTTTCTGTCCTGGGGGCAGTGGTAGAGCTGCGAGACGGACCGAGTTCGGACCAGCTTTATCGAGTAAGTTCCCTGAGAGCACGGGGTGTGTGGCCATGTGGGCCTACACCTATGGTGTATTTTGCTGATGTTTTACTTTCACTATAATGTTTGGATATGCCATTAAATGCATGGAAGGAGCACTGCCACCCCAAGTAAGGGGTGGGGTCGTTATATTTTGGTCAGCTTTAGCTGACCGTTTCTTTTGTTTGCTACCGCTGCGGCGGAATGTTGTGTGCAGGTGTTGTGGAGCCTAGTAGCAAGTAGCGGGCTGAAGCCCTTGTTGCTGAGCCGGCCCTTGAAGGCCAAAGAGAATGTTTACTCTTTATGCTCATGTGTGACCGGCCTACGTGCCGATGTATATAAGACATTTGTTGTTTAAGTAAACTCTTGTAAGACCATAAGGCCAACTATTTGGTGTATTTGTACTTTCATTCCTACTTTGGGTTTTAGTGGACATTCATGCTATGGTTTGGGTTCTTTACTCTTCAACCTTTCACATACTTCTGCTAGGATGTACTCTGTGTAGGACGTGTTATTTTGGATGGATGGTTTCATTTAGTAACCCTTCGGTCTGTCTGTAGTATATGGCATCAGGCCCCTGCCGGACCTACTGTTCTATGCCATGTGACGGATAGAAGTATTACACCGCCGCAGTAGGTTGCCTGGATGGTGTTGGTCGACAGAGCATCGGGAAAGCATTCAGTGGGGGCGGGGTAGTGTTGGTAAGTCCTCAGAGGGCCACAATAGAGTAGGTCGTAGTCCTGTATTTCCTTGTCACTAACAACCAGGCGGAGTACAAGTTCGTGATAGAAGGGCTACGTCTGGACAAAGAGTTGGGTATACAGGAAGTGGAGGTGTTCATAGATTCATTAGTAGTGGCGTTGCAAATCAAGGGTGAGTACTGTAACGGCCTCCCCAGCACCACGCTCACAAAGATGGCCATAGGCACCCCCAGCACCACGCTCGAAAGGGTTCGGCCTAACCAGGTCTGCAAACCATGCACCCAAACCCCACTACATCCACAGGCGTGTTGTTGAAGACAGGACTCGAACCCGCAACCTCCTTGATAAAGAGTCTTCAAAGCACTCCTCATCACCAACTGAGCTGTAGCTCAGTTGGTGATGAGGAGTGGTTTGAAGACTCTATATCAAGGAGGTTGCGGGTTCGAGACCCGGCCTCAACAATGCGTCGCGGTCGAGAAACAGGCCCGGAGAGGCTTTGGGTTGCATGGTCTATAGATCGGTTAAGGCTGAACCCTTTCGAGCTGGATGCTGGGGACGTCGGCGGCCGTCCTTTCGAGTTGTGGGCAGGGGAGGCCGCTACAAAAAGTGCACTTTTTTATAATGACCTCCCCAGCACCACGCTCGCAAGGAAGTCCGCCGGTAGCCACCCTCACCAGAGCCCCCTCCCTGGGCGCTCCCACTGGGAGTCTTATCTAGAGATGACTCCCCACCAGTGGCGGTGGGAAGGCACCGCAAGGTCCCAAGTCAGGTGGCCGGAAGACACTCTGAATCTGGAGCTTTCCACTCCAATTTTCCGGCCGTCGAATACGGCGACAGGCCGCCGGCTGATTCCCTGCCGGAGAGCCCTTCCCGGACGAATCCACAGGGGGGGTGGCCGGAGCAACGACAGCACCTGTCTACCAGGGATTAGCCCGCAAGGGCAGGACCTACGGTGGCATACAACCATCGTTATATCCGGCTGACAATCACAGGCCGTCCGATTATCTCGGACGGCCCAAATCAATTATTGGCTCAAGGCCCGACCGGGTGCAACCCCAATGCACAACTTGTCATCTGTCATTGTTGCAGCAATCGATCTGCGCCAAGATCCGTGCGCAAAATATTTATTTTCCTTGGGCTGAAGTTTGGCGTGTTTTGGAAATTTATATCATTCTTCAAATGGAATTTTAATTAAGATAGATTCATATTTAGAAAACTCTTATGAGAGCAGATATTGTATAAAATGTTATGGTCTATAACTTTGATGGTAAAAGTTTCTTGATTGGGAATCTCTAACTAATTTAATTTTGATCCCGATAAGTATATTTAACGGTTTTGGAAACCAAGAATATTATCTAGCCCTGAAATAAGTATTTTTGGCAAACTTTAACCACTATTTTGGAGGCCTTAGAAGCAAAATCAGAAAATGTATGTTAGACACACTTTTATAGAATGATATTTTCTCTACAATTTCTGTGTTTCAAGTTTTTTGAAACAGTGGCTCTAAGTAAATTTAAATTAGCCTCAAAGATAGTAAAAGAAATTTGTAACTGTTGTTTACTGTGCAATAAATATTTTTGGCAACATTTAACCACTATTTTGGAGGCCTTCGAGGCAAAAACAGAAAATACATGTTAGACACACTTTTATATAATGATGTTTTCTCTACAATTTTTATATTTTAAGTTTTCTAAAACAGGGGCTCTAAGTTTATTTAAATTATCCTCGAACATAGTAAAATAAATTGTACCTACTGTTTATTTGTAAAACAAATATTTTTAGCAAACTTCAACTACTGTTTTGGAAACCTTAGAGGCCAAATTAGAAAATGAATGTTAGAGACACTTCTGTAGAATAATATTTTTCCTATAACTTTCATATTTTGGACGTGATAATCAAGGGGCTCTAGATAAATTTAAATTAACCTCAAACATAGTAAAATAAAGTTGTAACTGCTGTCTACTTGTGCAATAAATATTTTTTTTGGCAAAGTTTAACCACTATTTTGGAGGTCTTAGAGGCCAAATCAGATGATGTTTATTAGAGACACTTTTGTACACTAATGTTATATCTACAACTTTCATGTTTTAATATTCCTAATTTGAAGCTTTTAAGTAAAGTTAAAATTGGCTTGAACATACCTACTAAGTTAAAATTGTTGTGAAAGCATAGTCCATGAAATTCTGGTTGTTGTCATTCCTAGCTTAACCATATGATAAACCTCGAGTTGTTAGCAGATCCATGAACACTTATTAACTATATGAGTACTAGCAGATTGTCATGTCATTCATTACTAATATATGGGAATATGGGAGGGTGCATGGATACCGATGTGGAGAGTTCGTCGGCTTCCCCTATTATACACTACGAGAGAAGTTATGACGATGAACTCTACAGTTATTAGGTGGTGAAGAGGACCGGGGGCTAGCTACCCTTTCCACATAGGTCCGTCTCACACCTGTTTGGTTAGGTTCTGAGAGGGTTGATCTCTGCACGGGTGAGGATGTATTCCCACCGAGAGTACCTAGTCTACATAGAGATACAAAGGCCTAGGGAGTTGAGGTGTATCCATAACCTAGAAGTGGGAGCGACCGACCCACTATCACCGTCTTGCCATGGCTGGTGAGGCTTGAGAAGTGAGCTCCTTCTCTTAACAGGTCACTATGTCGACATAGGGGAAAGTGATCGTGACACATCATATGAGTGATAGAGAGATTAATCATGCATACACAACATACCATATATATATATATATATACTCATGTGTGTTACTTGTACTCACATCTTGGTCTGGCATCGTATAAATGTCGACAGGATGAATTATACAATTAAGGGAAATTTTATAAAGTTTAGCATGTCATGCTTATTCAATTTTGATGCTACCGATTCTCTAATTGATGCTCGCACTTATATTATTAGGAAACCAGCTCAATCAATTATTGATGTCTCTGCTCCTCTTACTTATTATTGGTTACTGGTACATATATACTGCTTCGGCTATTGTGCTAACTCTTTTTGCATGTTTCCTTCCTGGTACCCACTAGGGGACTGTGGTGGAGCGTGAAATTTACTATGTCATGATGTGGCTAACGTACTTTTGTACGTATCATTTTAGACCCGATGCGCCTACCGATGGAGCAGGCGTAGATGGAGGAGCGTAAACATGCACCTATTGGAGAGGAGTTCCCTGAGCCTGCTCGGAATATTTATGAGGACATGAGGGTACAACTTTGAGGAGAGGAGAGGATGAGAGCTGTTATCTTCTCATTGTTGGACTTTTTTCTTTGGTTATTTTATGACTTAGACATTATACTATTGGATATTTGTACACCTTCGTGGGTTTTTCATTCATGATTTATATTTTCCTTTCATACTGTGATACCTTTGATGAATTGCTTCCCAATAAATAAATCTTTTTATTATCTGTGAATGTTTTATTATGATGCATAGCCTTACAGGGCGAACATTCCTCAAATTAGGTCATAGTTCAGGTAAGAGGGTGACACCTCTTCGGACACACGAACCTTTTGAGGGACGCTCGCCCTGGGCATAAGGATTCCTTATGGTTTTTGAAAGGGGATCCTTACAAATGGTATCAGATATAAAAATGATCCAGATTATAAAAATCATCACGGGCGGTCTACCATGCCACGATGAGTAGTTCGCAAACGAACTATACAATAGAAGTGTGGTGGACCGCAGCATAATCATGATGAAATTCCATGCAAATCTCCGTAAATACAAACCAAAAGATTCAAGTCTTTAATTTAATACCTATTCTTGAGCATGAATGGAAGTTCCAATACGTCTATTTTAATAATTTTGAGCATGAGGTTCAGGAACCCATCCTCAGGGTAAGAGATGGGACTATTTTGATAACATTGATGAGGACCTGTATAATCCAGACACCCGGTTGAAGATTGGGCCCCTCCACCACAAGTTGTACGCCCTGTCTCTGCAGTGTCTGCTCAGCCGACCCAATTCCACCAAACAGAGTTGGGGCAGACGCTCACTGCATTATTGGACACCTTTTGAGCCTCGCTTCTGCAGCACCAAACATAGCAGGCATAGGGCCCTACAGATGCTGAGAGACTAGTGATGTTCTGGAGCTTCCGTCCCCCGGCCTTCAAAGGGACAGAGTCGGCCATCCAGATAGAGGACTGGCTGGATTAGATCGAGGAGTTACTACAAGGAATGTGTTGAAACCCCTGTTTAGATTTGGGCTAGGTTCACTACTTAGGATGTTTGACCCACCTTGTATAGCCAGGGTCAAGTTTGCTAGTCCTAGGGTTTAGGCTAGTCATTAGAATCAAACTTCATGGACCGGCCTGTAGTGGACTTCATGAGACTCAAGACTTACAAGATTTCAGAGTTCAATTTATTAGTTCAAAGTTCTTCGAACTCAGCTCGACGATCGTCGATCTCAGATCGACGAACTCAGAGTTCCTTCTCTGAGTTGAGCTCGACAAAATTCGAGCTCAGGTCGACGAATTCTTCCCTCAAGACAGATTCTCTGATCGACAAACTTGGAGTGAAGAATTAACAAGATATTTCCAGATTGATGTTCGCTGTGTAAGACCCCATTTTTTTTTTTTTTTTTAAAAACCCGGGGTCTTATGCCCAGAACCGCCGCTTTGCGGTGACACCTTCGCACCCGGGAAGGTAGTCACTACAACGCGCCGATTCTGCCGGCCTTTTCGATCACAATCAAGTAGCAAGTAGAACAGTAAAGAGAAAAGCAGTCCACAATAGAAGTAAATCACATATAATATAAATAAGCTCCACGAGGGGAGTGTCCACAGAAATAACATCAGAGTAATGAGAGTAATAAAGGGCTTATGCCCGGTACATCAGAGTCCTCACTACAAGATCACTCATGCTGAAAATAAACTAACACTCGTACTAAAGATCGGGACTCACAGTCCCGGCAGTCTGGACTCCGGTGCTAGATTGCCCCGTCTCCAAGTGCACGGACCTCCGAGGCTGCTCCTCCGTGCTGCGCTCCACGTTCCCCTGTAATGGTGTTCGGTCGCCCGTCAGTCAAAAAGACTAAGTCCTATCGTCCCCCACCCCTTCCCCCATGCTCTAAGGCACCGAGCGGAGAGGAAGAAAGGGAAGGACATGAAGGTGGAGAGTAGTCAAAAACAAATGACGGTGGTCCTAACTTGCAGTTGTGTAATCGGGGAGCAATTAATAATAAGTGTTGTAATAGGTCAGACAAGAAGGAAAATAAGTAAGGTAATTTAAACCTTCACTTATGTGAGTACACATAAGCCAAGGGATCTTTTGCAAGGCTCCCATCGTATAAAGTGTCCCATACCACTTATACGTTGGGGTGTCGGTTATCAAACAGCAGCAAATATATATATATTGAAATTAACCTTTGATTTATAAACTTGCCCACACAAGCTTATAGACCAAGGGGTCGTTTTGCAAGTCCTAAAGTATAAGCGTCCCATTCCACTTATACTTTAGGTGTCAAGGTTGTTTTGAATGATTATGTATGCAACTATATGGTGGGTTAATGATGTTCATGCAGTGCAACTCACACACACGACTTTGTGTACACAAACCTTTAGTTCCCCCTTTCAGAGCCGTTACCTCCCAGGATACCTCCGTAGTGGCAGACGGAAGCGGTGGGTTGGGCCTCGCCCACCTCAAAACCAGTAAAAGCACCACTGGTCTGACCTATCGTACGCCCTCAACGCTTGGTGCACAAAGCGGACTCCTGCGTACTCTTGCCGACTGGACCGCCGGACTTAACCTTGGCTAAGTGCTAGTCACCTTGCCGAGTCAACGATATCGGTGTCGGTGCAATCGAACTCCCCGATATCGAGAACCCACCACCTTAATCTTTCCTATTTTTATGCACATGCAGCAGTTAATATAAGAAGTCAAGAGTAAAGCTCCCGGACCAAACCGTCCGGCTCAACCACAAACCGAGACTAAGCTCCCCGGACTAAACCGTCCGGCTCAATTCCAAACCTCATCCCTTGAGCACCGCGGGATGGCGCCCCCTTGAACACCTCGGGACGACTTAACCATTACCAACCCTAACTAATGAGTGTGTGCAATGTGAATCCCTATTAGGCTAATTACTCTTTCGTTTGTTTTAAGATTTACGTTAGCCCAGGACTGCCCCCGGCATACCCCGTGAAGGGCTCTCAAAGGGCACTAGGAACCAAGACGGCGGCATTACGGCCCGAAGTTCCCTTTCGCAAGGCACTTATTATTATTGGTTGTTTTTCCCTTCCCCGTTCCCTCTATAAATTGCATCAAACTAAACCTAGGGTGGGTTTGACTCTTCACTCTTACGGGGACGGCGATCTTTCGTCGGACCCGCGCACCTTCTAACACTTACTGACTCGATTCTCACCAGATCTTGAAACCTCCTTAGGTGATCCATTCTCTTCTAGGAATCCACCAACATGACCTATCCTTAAGTCAACACAACCTAACCCTGTTTACACATTTCCTCATGGTTATTATCTACTGACCAACCTGTACTATATGATGTTCATGAAAACTCGACTCCTACTTTTCAACCAAATACCTCAGATTATTTATCGGGGGTCTATCCTAACAGGATTTGCCTAAATCCAAAGCATTAAATATTTTCCTAATAAATCAGATAATTTATTTATTTATTCTTAAGGGCCTAATATCATCATTTGAACATGAGATATGTCATTTTAGTTGATTCAAAACATCAAAGTTCTATGGTAAATACTAGTAGGCCTAAGTATCTATTTTTCCAAGGTTTGATAATTTACACTGATGTCCAAGGGGCCTAAATATAATTTAGTAATAAAATCATCTAGTTCTTGTTTATTGAAGCATCTATATAAAATATTCCTCCAAAAATCTTGAAATAATTACAGGGTGCTGGTATGATATTAAAAACAACATTTACAGAATTCCATATTTTTCTTGCTGGAAATTAAATTATAATAAATCATTTACTAATTAACAATCTAACCGGCTTTGTGAATCAAGTACTATAACAGCAACCCTAAAAATTCTTAAATAATTCTCAGTGCTATACAAGAGCCTAAAAACCTTAAATTCCAGATGTCATAATTTTCCAGCAATTTAACAAGCCCTAATTTATTTTTACAATCTAAAGCCCATATTAAAAGATTGTGAATGAACCTCTACAAACTCTCAACATGAAGTTCTATAAAAATTCAGGAATCAATGTTCTAATCAGCAAGATCTAAATCCAGAATTTTAACTGATTTTAATTAAATTAAAGCCACCAAACAATTGAAAACAACAAATCGGCTAATAATCATTTAACACATGAAGTATAACTTTTATTAATCATAAAATTCCAGGAAAATTACCATGTGTCTAGAACACTCTAAAACTCACTCTACTCAAGTTTCATAGCTTTTAGATGAGTTAAATTACTGTTTTGACCCTAAAGGCCCTTCTACCCTAAAACTAGGGTTTAGGATTTGAGGTACCTAGCTACCTCAAAATTCTCTAAGATTATAACCAGAGGGTTAAATATTCATTAACCACCTCTCCACCAAATATCAAGGCCATACAAGAGCATTTGCCCCTATGTCCTTCACAAACCCCCAAAAGTCCTCACTTTGGGTTTGTACCTGGGCCCTAGGGTAAATCCACCCTAACACATCTCCTTTGCTCCCCAAAGGTTCTTAGGATCATCCTAACCCATTGGTCACAACTTCAACCTCTGTTGAGGTGAGTTGACCACCCAATTGCCACAAGTCCCCTTTTTCCCATATTACCCTTCCCTAGGACCAAACTAGGGCTTTCTGGTTTCCTATTCAAAACTCAACCAAATGTGTTGAGATTTAATCCATACCTAGATATATGTAGCAGGGACACCTCACCAAAAATTGGGAGGGTATGGAGGTCATTTGACCCTTCAATTTCCTAACCCTAGCTTTTCTAGGTTTAGGGCAGAACCCTAAGTTACACTATCCAAAATGGTTTCAAATTTTTATAGGAGCTAGGTTTAGGTTATATTAAGCCCCTGTCCAAAATTCAAAGGATTTGGACCAAGGGTTAAGTGTGGGGATCCATCTTAAAATCTGCCCTACATATAGGACCTACCCTAGGAAAATGGCCCTACAGGTCTGTAGCCTTGTCCTATATTTTTCCATTACATATCAAACTGTAGATATTGAGATTGCCTACAAGTTTCTTGTTGGATACTTCTACTGAAAACATCTAGGGGTGCCCTAAACTTCACCTACAGTGAACTGCCCTAACTTGTAGGGTATACCTCTCACTAAAAAGCCTCTACAGGACAGTCCACTCATCCATATTTTTCCTATCACATATCAAACTGTAGGTATTTGAAATACCTACAACTTCTCTGATGGTCACATCCCCTGAAAATCCCTAGGGGTGCCCTAAAATTCTCCTACAGAAATCTGCCCTAGCTTGTAGGGTATAGCCTTCACTAAAAAGTCTCTACAGGTCAGCCTACTCATCCAAATTTTTCCTATCACATATCAAAATGTAGGTATTCAAAATACCTACAACATTTATGTTGACCAGTTTTGATGAATATACCTCCAAGGGACCTAAATAAATTTCACAAGGGTTCTGCCCTATTTATTAGGACACACCTATATTCAAATGACTCTACAGGGCAGAGTTCTCTACCAAATTTTTCCCACCACATATCAAACTGTAGGTAATTAAAATGTCTACAACTTTCATGTTATACACTTTTTCAGTAGGTGCCCATAAGGGGCCTAAAATTCAATTGCAGTAAAACTGTATAAATCAAAACAGAAAATCATTAATTAAAAAGTGTATGGGTTGTATAGTTTTGATACACAGGTGCCGCACGAATCTTGATGCAATCGTGCGGCACCTGTACTTCATCTTCTCCAGCAACCCTAAAGTAAGCCAGCCGCAGGTGTTTTTCACGGGCAACTTCCCGGCCACCCTGGGCGGCGCCACCACCGGGAAAACTCCTCCCTAAGTTCCCGGTGGTGGGGGCTAGCACTGCCGGCGGCTAGGGCGGCCGGAGGTGGCGGCGCCGCCCTACCAGAGCCCTCCAAATAGCCATGAAAATGGATATTTTCGGATTTTTTTCTCTACCCGGCCGGCTTGACTGAGCCCGACCTCCATCCTAAACAAGTTCTAGGATCTAGGCATGAGGAGAGGAGAGGGGGAGGACCTGAGTTCGGGCATGGATGCGGGTTGAGCGGCGCGACGTCATGGTGGCGGCGGTGGCGGCGTTTCTCCTCCTTGGTGGCTCCGGCAAGGCTCTCTCCTCCTGCTCTGATTTCGAAAACAATCTCCCCTCTCTCCTAAGTGAGCATATATAAGAGGAGAGGGGAGGGGGGGGCGGTTTTCATCAAGGGGCAAGTGCCTCTTCATGAAAAGGTTGGGAGGAGAGAGAGAGGGGTGGAGCCACCCCTTGGTGGCCGGGAAACGGTTGGGGGGAAGAGATGTCAGCCACTAGGTGGCTGTGGGCCCCTCTTTGGCTGACCCCATGCCTCCTCACACTTCAAAACACCCACTCACCTCTCCACCACCTTTTCTCTCTCCTAAATATATCAAAATTCTCACTTCTTTCTCTCTCCTAGTCACCCTCACGATTTCTTCTCCCTAAAAGCCTAAAGGCAGCCCATAATTAATATTAATACCTCATAATTCAAAAGAGAATGGAGGCTCTCCCTTTCACCAAAAAAAAATAATCCTCTTTTCTCACTTTCTCTCTCCTATATTACTCTTCCAAAAATTGACCTAACCCTCTCTCCTAGTCACCATGTTGACTAGCCTAGGGTTTAGGCTATAGGCAGCCATATTATCCCTTACTATTACCTCATGAGCCTACATGAGGGCTTGAGCTTGAGTTAACCTAATTGAACTAGGTTTGACTTGATTTGGGCTTAGGGTTGACTTGGTCAACTTGACCTTTTGGGTCACCATCAAAGGACTCCTAGTGACCCATTGACCTCCTCTAAGGCCTAGGTATGGTTAAGTAGGGTGGGTTTGACATAATGAGGGTGAATTGTCTCAAAGGAAGGTCACCTTGGCCTAACTAGGGCTTGAGTTGACTTGGGTCAACTTAGCCACCAGATTTGCCCCCAATGGGTCTTGGTGACCCATTGATCTCATAATAGGTCTAGGAATGCCTTGGAGTCAGATTGAACTCACCAGGCCACCAAAAATTAGGGTTTTAAGATTTTACTATTTGCAGCCCAAGTGAGCCTCAACTAGTCATTTGGTTTCCTAGACTCACTAAGGACTTGCCAAGACTGAGTCATGCTCAAAGCCACACCTAGGGGGGGTCTGATTTGAAAAAGGGATGTTACACGCTGAGCTCAGGACGATGAATAAGATTTCTCAGCTTGACGAACTTGGAGCTCAGGTCGACGAAATCGGCCCAGAGGTCGACGAACTCTATTCAGTGTCAGAATGATAAGTTTTCCATATCTCTGTCCCTAATTTATGATATTCTTTGGCAGTAATTATATGAATAATTAATGCTTATATTCTTAAGAATATAGCCGTTCATGGCAGCATTAATTATGGATTATTTCATCAGAGTTAATTACTTGCTCATTTTTCTGGGACAGTTGGGGAAACTCATTGAAGACCATTCCAGCCATTTTCTTCTCCGGAATCTAAGAAGAAATTAATGCATATAATTCAAAATTCAAAAGCAGAATTAGATAGCAGAATATAAAAGAGTTTTTCGAGCAGCTCTCGTCAAGAAGAAGAAGAAGAATACATATACAAGGATATACACAGAATAACATATGCTTTCACTGTGTAGAAAAAGAAGCTGTTTTCCCTTGATCTTATAGAAGACTGAAGAAGAACATCAAATAGATATCAATTGTCTTCTTCAACTTCTACTCCAGAAATCCTCAAAGACAACTCTTCTAGATCTGTCTATAAATTCCTGGACACTTTAACAAGTCAAGGCTGAAGACCTACACCCCGAGCAAAGCTCCAGTCTTCCTGAACATTTCAACATCTCAAGGGGAGCTTTGACACTAGCAATCCACTGGCGTCTTCTCTGTTGTTTAGAGAAAGAGAAGACAACATTACCTTCTTAACCCACTGTATAAAGGGTTTATTAACTCCCTTCAAAAGTTCTTTATTGGTTTTTGGGCACCTGATCAAAAGCCTAAAGGGTTGTGAGATCTCTTTGCAAATAGATCTTGTGGTGACAGGTCACCTAAGAAAAAACCTGTGGTGATAGGGAACCTGAGCAAAAACTTGTGGTGGCAGTCACCTGAGCAAAAACCTATAATAGATTCCTACCAGGGTGGTAGAAGAGTGGATGTACCCAGATTTGGGGAACCACTATAAATTCTTGTGTTATCTGTGTGCTCATTTTTCTTTTTATTGTGTTGTGGTTGTGTAGTTTAGCTTAGTTCTTTTTTCATTTTATATAACTACTACTATCACTAATTTTACTGATAGATTTTAAAAACAGTAAAAAGATTTAAATCACTTTATTCACCCCCCCCCCCTATAGAGTAAATCAAATCTATCCCCTAACTTTCAGAATGTATTGCCCTCCCAACGATGCGGCTTCCCTAGCTACAACCCTTCTGGAGGGATATGCGAGGCAATGGTGGAGGTCCACCCTTCAGACGACTTACAGGCACCGCCGCCTAGCTGACATTTCTTGGAGGGACTTCTCCACCCTAGTGATGGAACACTTAATTTCTGACGCTGACCGAACAGAGCTTCAAGAGCATTTTCTTCACCTTCGGCTGGGAACTATGACAGTCACAAAGTATCAGGAAGAATTCTCCCACCTTGCTCGGTATGCGGGAATCATAACCACTATGGACGGAGATCAGGCCAAGAGGTTCTTTCACGACCTTAATTATTCTATCTGACAACCATTGATGACTGCATCACATGCTCTCTTTGAGGTTATTGTCCACCTTGCCAAGACAATGGAGGCAGATATTAAAACCACTTGGGAGAGGAACAAGCTAAAGAGGCTAGCAGAGACACCCCCAGGACAAAACTAGAGGGATCAGGGGAGGCAGCAGCGCGGACGTGGAAATGATAGGGGGACTATAGGAGCTATGACCGAGGAGACCGCCACTAGCCGCATCAGGACCAACACCCAAGGAGGACACCTCCACCTCTTCTAGCTCAGCACCAAGCCATTCCTGCACTAGTATATGCGGCTGAGCAGCGGTCTTTCGAGAGACGCTATTATCACTGCAATGAAGTGGGGCACTTACGACCTCAATGCCCACTAATAGCATCCAAAGGGGGACACCGTGAGTTTCAGCTAGGTGGAGGTCGTGGTCGGGGAAATCCCGGGAGATGAGAGCAGTGACCTCCCCCCACAGGCCTATGCATTGGACTTAGAAAGGGCATGCACCACCGTTGACGTGGTGAATGGTACGTGAATTTATTTTATGCACCTTAACTGTGATATCTGCTTGGTTATAATTATTTACAACATTGTTAAAAAAATCAATTGTAACCACTGGGATCCTATGGATCAATGACCGAGCAACTCGAGCGCTCTTTAACACAGTTGCCACTCGTTCTTTCGTATCACATGACTTCATACATCGAGAGCCGGGAGTGGTTTACCTCCTAGGAAACCCGCTACGTGTGTGACTCCCTGATGGCTCTGAAATGACGTTTTCAGACCTTTGCAAATTTAAAGTCAAGATCGGTGATCAGGAGATGGAAGTAGAAGCGGCGGTACTACAACTTTCAGGTTTTGACCTGATATTAGGAATGGATTGGCTCGCGGAACATGCGTCCCAGATTGATTGCCAGAATAGGAAGGTGTGTCTCCAGGTGCCGATGGGAGGAACAATCACTTATCAAGGTATATCCCTTATTTCCCGTCTAATGCTAAATTCCATACAAGTAACAAAGGCTGCTATAAGTGGTGAGGAGATGTTTGTCGTCTACTTCGAGATGACGGGAAAACATTAGAACTGACCGATGTTAAATTGGTGAAGGACTATCCAGATGTCTTCCTGGAGAAGCTCCTAGGTTTACCCCCGTGCAGAGGGGTGGATTTTCAGATTCATATTGTACCTGGAGCTCGCCCCGTCTCGAGAGCTCCCTACCGGATGGAACTGAAGTAACTAGCAGAATTCAGAGTGCAGCTTCAGGTGTTGGGTACATTGGAAAATGTGTACCGGATTCGAAGAAGCCTAACTTAGCTTAATGATATACATCAAGGTGTATTTGATGTTGTTTTAAGTTGACATGTGCAGGTGAAGAAGTATTAAAGAATACAGGAAATTATTCTAAGTCCATGTGTCGCCATCTGAAGAAACTGGGTCGACACTTCAGAATAATTGTGTCGACACTTGAAGGAAGCTGTGTCGACACAGAGATAGATAGTCGACCACATTAGTGTCGACACTGGGAAGCAGTGTCGACTCACAGAAAGATAGTCGACCTCAACTATGTCGACACCTGAAGGCAGAGTTGACACATACTGAGTTCTGAATCTACAACAACTGTGTCGACACACAGGACTTGTGTCGACACACTGCAAAGTCAAGACCAAGTTATTTTCTGAAGAAAGATGAAGTGTTGAGTCGACACAAATTCTCTGTGTCGACTCATTCTCAAGATGAAGTTCTGAAGAAGCAGTGTCGACTTAAAGGCAAACTAGTCGACATCATCAAAGGCTGTGTCGACACCAAAGTCACTTGTGTCGACACATATAGACAGTTGGTCTCGACACTTTCTGATAGTCTGTCTCAACACTTTGCTATCCAAGACTAAGGCACGGGATCTGTTTGAAGACTTGACAACTGTGGGTTATGACAGGTTAACTGAAGCTGTCAGACTTATCAGAAGTCAGTTAGAAACCGGATCAGCCGGTTACCATGAAGAAGATCTATAAATAGACAGATTCAGAAGAAGAAAAATAGAAATATACAAGAGGAAATTAATTCTTAATCAACACATCAGTTAAGAGACAAGTCCTCTCTTCAAGAAAGTGCAAGGCATTAAAGAAGATCTTCATCAGAAGATCTAAGAAGACGATCTCAGGATCAGTCTAAGAAGAGTTCTTTCAAGAATTCAGAAGTATCATCAAAGGTGTTGGATAGAGAGGTATCCAGCCACTTGAAGAAGAAGAAGGAAGCCGTCATTGGTTTCTCAAGAAGCTGTTTGGAAATCAACTCAGCTAAGTTCAGATTCAAGAAGCTTTGAAGAAAGCTCAGATTCAGTTGATTTCATCAGCTGATCAAGAATTGTCTTGTTCTTTTCTCTCTCAACAAAGGCAAGACATTAAAAACTTCTTTTCTAATTTTTGTAGGATCTGTCAATACAGATCTGAGTTGTAAGCCTATGTTATAAAGGCTGAGTGTAGGAGAGTTGATCTCTGAGTGATAGGGCTATTTGCCTGAGTGTAGGAGAAGGTTCTTCTCTGAGTTGTAGGCTTTGTGATAAGGCTGAGGTAGAGCTGCTGAGCCTGAGTTGTAGGAACCTTTTCAGGTTCTAAGCTGTAGGATCTGTGGATCTGAGTAAAGAGGAAGTTTGGCTGAATCTAGCATACTGCTAGATAGGTGAAGGGGGAAAGTGGATGTACCCAGACCTTGGGGAACCACTATAAAACAGTGTGCAATCTGTGATGGTTAAATTTCTATGACTGTTGTGCTGTGTAATTTAATTCTGTAATTGAATTCTGCCAAAAAAAAGTATTAACAAGCATTAGAACCTATTCACCCCCCCCCCTCTAGGTGTTTAGGTTGTCTTGAAAGTAAAACTATCAAGTGGTATCAGAGGGAGGTTCCTCAAAAAGGACTTAAATAGTCTGAGGTAGATCTGAAAGGCAGAATCAAGATTCAAGAAGATGGGTTCTGGAGAAAATCACAAGGAGTTAGGGTCAATGAAGTTACCCATCTGCAGGAAGGAAATCTTTGGAATTTGGAAAGAAAGAGTCAGATTGTTCATGGAAGCATCTGACCCAAGGATATACATCACAGTTCAGGAAGGACCCTTCATTCCAATGAAGGTATCAGTTCTTGATGCTAATATTCAAACTCCAAAGAGTTATTCTGAAATGACCAAGGATGAAATCATTTTGGCAACCATGGACAAGAGAGCTCAGAATATTATTGTGAGTGCCATAGATGATTCTACATTTCAGAATCTGATTCACTGCAAGACCTCCAAAGAAATGTGGGACACCTTGATTGTCTACATGGAGGGATCTGAAAAAGTAAGACAGGATAGGAAGTCTATGCTCAACCAGGAATATGAAAGTTTTAGACAAGGAAAAACTGATAGCATAACTGAATGCTATAAGAAATTCTATAGAATTGTGAATGAGTTAATGTCCTATGGAAGAGTCTTCAGTACCTATGAACTGAATGACAAATTCTTAAGATCTTTGACAAAGGATTGGGACACAAAGATCTGTGCCATAAGAGAAGTGGCTAAACTGGCAGAGATTTCTCCTCCAACTTTGTTTGGAAAGTTGCTATCCTATGAAATGCAACTTATGGTGAGGAAAGAGGAGGAAAAGAATTCAAAAGGAGAGCATAGAGAGAAGACAGTGGCCTTCAAGGCAGAAGCCACTAGAAAGAATAGGAGGATATCATCATCTCCTCCTAAGGAAGTTGCAGATGTTAGTTCTGAAAATTCAGATAATCAGGGTTCAGAAAGCTGTGAGTCAGATGCAGATTTTGCTGCATTTACAAGGCATTTCCAGAGATTCTTAAAGAAGAAGCAGTGGAAGTCTAGGCCCTCCTCATCACAGCAAGTTGATGACTATTATCAGAAGAAAAATTCATCAAGGAAAGAGAAGAGCAGAACAAAGCCCAGCAAGGCCACTACTTCAAAGATTGTCTGCTATTATTGCAGTAGGCCTGGACATGTAGTGGCTGACTGTCCTGATAACAGAAAGGAGTCATCAGACAAGAAGAAGACTTATCAAAAGGGCAAGAAGGAAAAATCCTTTGTTGCAAAGAAGGAAAAGAGCCTAACAGATCAATCAACTTCAGAATCAGAATCTGAAGCTGAAGCATATATTGGACTATATGCTGCTACTGAAGAAGAGGAGTTCATGCAATTGCTAGACTCCATCTATGAACAAGAAGATCATCAGTGCATGGGACTGATGGAAGGATTAGAAGAAGACATGTGCCAGAATCAGTCTGGTCCTAGTAAGGTACTATGTCCTTCAATAAAATCTATTTGTAGTACAAGTGCAGAATCAGCTACATCTGCATCAAGTGATGTAGATGCATCTGAATCTGAAGGAGATGTCTTTCAATTGATAGATAAGTATGGGGACTTGTTGTAGGCCCTTAAGAAAAGCAAGAACCTGGTTAAATCTCAGGCTCAGGAAATTACTGATCTAAAGGTAGCTGCAACTGAGTTTGAAAAAGTAATTGATCAGAAGTTAAATGAAATTGCCAAACTGAAGAATATAACTATTATTCAGATGGGCACAATCAATTATACCAATGATCAAGTGAAGAGTCTGGAGGCCAGACTAAGAATAGAAAAGGAGTTAGTGGCTAGTTACTCTAAGCCAAAGTCTGTCTTACCCTTGATAGATGAATTTGTGACTCAAAAGGGTAAGGCAGGATTAGGATTCAAAGGTAACCCCAGGGCAGCCCAATTCAAGAGGAAAGACAAAGCTCCTGTCAAGACACTGAACCTTTCAGTCCCTATTAAGTTTAGAAAGGTGCAAGTGCCTTCTAACAATATGATCATAAAAATATTCATGGTCATTTTAAGACTAATGTTCTGATAAACAAGGGTGTAAATGCCAACAGGCCTATCCATGTTCATAAACCCAATGGTTATGAGAAATCAGTGGGTGAAGCTGCTGCAGCACCAGCAATGGACAGAAATTCTTCTGTCAAGGGTGTATCTAGATCTAGATACAATAAGTTTGAATGTTGGTGCTGTGGCAAGAGAGGTCATTTTGCATTAGACTGCTGGCATAACACAAGTGTTAGAAAGAACAATAGTCTACCTGTTAGAAGAGATAATGGTAGCTTTGTTAATGCTAACCTGAACCAAGGACCCAAGACTTACTTGGGTTATAAGGGTAAGTAAATCTGTGTTGCAGGAAAGTCCAAGTGGCCATGCCCCTATATGGTACTTGGACAGTGGTTGTTCCAGGCACATGACTAGAACAAAGGGGCTGCTGAAGGAGTATACATCTGTCAAAGATGGACCTAAAGTGATCTTTGGTGGATCTAAAAAAGGAATCATCGAAGGGTTTGGTAATATTTCTACTAACCTAATTACTATCACCCAAGTGGCTTATGTAAAAGGTTTGAAACACAATCTAATAAGCATAAGCCAGCTGAGTGATTTAGGATATGACATTTCATTTGTTAAGGATGGATGTCATATCAAAAGGTCAAGTGATCAAAAGATCATATTGACTGGGTATAGTAAGAGAAATTTCTATTGTCTTAATTTTGTATGTGAGAACAAGGCTTCTTCCATCTGTCTTGTAGCTGATGATAATGCTTCTCATTGTGTCAAGTGGCACAAGAGATTGGCTCGTCTTAACTACAAGACAATTGGCCAACTCTTTAGCAAAGAGTTAGTGAGGAATGGTCCTCAAGTTAAGTGTATAAAGGAAGAAATATGCTCAGCTTGTCAAAAGGGCAAGCAGACAAAATCCTCCTTTCAAAGCCTTGAAAACAAGGATTCTGTGAGGTGCCTATACCTCTTACATATGGATCTTTTTGATCCTATGCCAGTTCATAGTCTAGGTAGGAAAGTCTATACTTTTGTGGTGGTAGATGACTATTCTAGATTTACATGGGTGTTCTTTTTGAGACAGAAATCAGAAACCCCAAGTGTATTACTTAGTTTTGAAAAGCAAATTCAAAATGAACTGAATAGTACAGTAGTCAAAATCAGAAGTGACCATGGTACTGAGTTTCAATCTGAAAGCATGACAAAATTATGTGAAGACTTTGGGATTTTCCAAGAGTTCTCCTCACCTAGAACACCACAGCAAAATGGCATTGCTGAAAGAAAGAATAGAACATTAATTGAAGCTAGCAGAACTCTATTGAGTGATACCTCTCTCCCAGAATATCTCTGGGCTGAGGCAGTTAACACTGCATGTCATGTGATCAATAGGGCTTCTATCACCAAGAACCACAAAAAGACTCCCTATGAGATTATGAAAGGTAGAAAACCAATCTATCCTACTTCAGGATCTTTGGTTGTAAATGTTATATACTTAATAATGGCAATTCATACCTAACTAAGTTTGCTACCAAATCCCAAGATGGGATATTTTTTGGGTACAACATAAATAGTAAGGCCTATAGAATCTACAACTTGACTACTCAAGTTGTTGAAGAATTTGTACATGTTGTGTTTGATGAAACAAGATTAATCAACTGTGAGTTGTCTTGCAGATCAAATGATTCAACAGGTATAAGCAAAAGAATGGACAAGCTCTCCATTGTTGAAGCATCAAAGGAAGATGGAACATTGGAAAATGAAGGCTACTGTCCAGGGGGAGTACAAGACTCAATAGATGCTGATGAAAACCAAGAGGTTCAGCATGAAGAAGGAGCTGGAGATGTTCAACCAGAAAGGAATCTTCCTCCAGCTACAAGACATTTAAGAGATCATCTAGCTGATCATATTATAGGTGATCCAAGACAGGGAGTGCGGACTAGAAACAGAAATCAAAGCACAGACCTGCATTCAAGTTTCCTGTCTCAAATGGAGCCTAAGAAGTTTGAAGAAGCCATCCAAGACCAGCACTGGATTGATGCTATGCAAGAGGAGCTGAATCAATTCAGAAGGTGCAATGTCTGGGAGCTTGTTCCTAAACCAAGAGGCCACAACATAATTGGCACAAAGTGGATTTATATGAACAAATTGGATGAGAGTGGAATAATAGTGAAGAATAAAGCAAGATTGGTTGCAAAAGGATACAGGCAGGAAGAAGGGATTGACTTTGATCAAACCTTTGCCCCATTAGCAAGGCTGGAGGCAATCAGAATGTTCCTTGCCTATGCAGCCTATCAAGACTTCAAAGTGTACCAGATGGATGTGAAATCAGCATTCCTGAATGGTGATTTAAAAGAGGAAGTCTATGTAGAGCAGCCATCAGGTTTTGTAGATCCTCTTAAACCTGATTATGTCTATAAGCTTAAGAAAGCTTTGTATGGGTTAAAGCAAGCCCCAAGGGCTTGGTATGAAACCCTGTCTACTTTCCTTATTGAGAATAAATTCTGAAGAGTAAAAATAGACAAAACTCTATTCCTTAGGGAATCCAAAGGTAAGATCATCTTAGTTCAGATCTATGTTGATGACATAATCTTTGGATCTACTGAAAACAACCTTTGTAAAAAGTTTGCCAAACTTATGCAAGGGAAGTTTGAGATGAGCAGTATGGGGGAACTTAAGTTCTTCTTGGGACTCCAAGTAAGATAGAATGATGATGGCCTGTCCATATCCCAGTCTAAGTTCACCAAAGAATTAATTAAGAAGTATGGTATGGAGTCATCCTCCACTATGAGAACTCCTATGGGAACAAGTATGCCTATATGCAAAGATGATGCAGGTAAACCTGTTGATGAATCTTTGTATAGAGGAATAGTTGGCTATCTACTATATCTCACTGCTAGTAGACCAGATATTATGTATGCTACATGTGTCTGTGCTAGGTACCAAGCCTTCCCTAAAGAATCTCATTATACTACAGTCAAAAGGATTCTGAGATATCTTAAGGGTACACCTAATCTAGGCCTTTGGTACCCTAGGAATAGAGATTTTCTACTAACAGGTTATTCAGATGCAGACTTTGTAGGCTGTAGAGAGGATAGAAAGAGTACAACAGGTACTTATCAATTCTTGGGAGGAAGATTGATATCATGGAGTAGTAAGAAGCAGACCAGTGTGGCAATATCCATAGCTGAGTCAGAATATGTTGCTGCTGGCAGCTGCTGTGCACAGCTATTGTGGATATAACATCAGTTGAAAGACTATGGTATTCAAGTAAGTAGAACACCTTTATTGTGTGATTCTAAAAATGTTATTTCTATTGCTAATAATCCTGTTTCTTACAGTAGAACTAAGCATATAGAAATTAAATACCATTTTCTTAAAGAGCATGTAGAAAGAGAAGACATCTCATTGGAATTTGTTAAAACAGATTATCAAATAGCAGATGTATTTACTAAGCCACTAGATGAAACAAAATTCAATAAATTTAAAATTGAATTAGGCATGCTGACCATTGATTAGTTTATCAATAAACTTACAAGTGATATTAGATTATCAAGTGGTATTGATAAAAATAAAAATTGGCTAAGTAAAATAGTATCGACACATTCAGTGATAATGTGTCGACTCAGTGAAGTCATGTCGACTAGTCAGAGAATATGTGTCGACACAGAGAATTTGTGTCGACACTTAAGAATCAAATAGTCGACTCATCCAGGAATGTAGTGTCGACTTCACCAGAATAGTGGTGTCGACACTTACAGATTTTGTGTCGACACTTATCCTAAGAGTCGACACAGAATTTCTAATGCTCTACTATGTCTCTCAGGTGTCGACATATCCACAATTGGTGTCGACACATAGTAGACAGTCTTGCTGTCAAGACAATAAAAGTTTGTGTCGACACACTCCATCTGTGTCGACACATATAGACTGTTTTTGCCCGACTTTTGATCTTCTTTCCCTAGAAGGTATAAATAGGTCAAGAACTTATTCTGTCGACATGCTTACAAGGCTTTGGAGACTGAAACCCTGTGTCGACAATCTCTCTCTCTTCTCTCTCAAGATTTCTCGTCTGATCAATGGCGCCAAAGGTTGCAGATAACGTCAACGAAGGATATGAGTTGGTGCGCAATGCCTTTGTGGATGCCCCGACAGATGTTCAAAGGGTTGTCACTCTAATTTCTGAATCTGGATTAGAATTTCTAGTTTCTGAACCATCAAAGATCTGGAAGAAGGAGGTGATTGAATTCTTTACCTCTGCATCAGTGGATTTAGTTGGTCTCAAGATAAAATCCACTGTTCATGGGACGAAGGTGAAACTGACACCAAGAAATTTAAGAAAAATACTTCAATTATCAAACATTGAGAATAAAGAAGAGGTTCCAGCCTCTAAGACCAGGGAGGCTCTCCAATGGTGTGGATTGGATCCAACCCTGAAGATTGGAGCAGCTATCAACAGGAAGGGCATGAATCAACAGGGAAAGTTTCTGTCAGAAGTAGTTGGGAAGGTAATTTTGTGCAAACCAGGTGGACATGATAGGATTTCAGCCTATATGTTCAGCCTAATGACCAAAATTGTGTTTACAATTCCAACTGACTGGTCAGCTGTAGTATTTGATAAGATCAAGGAAGGAATCAAGAAGCCAAATCTGGCTAGAATTGTGAGTTTATACCTGACTGGAGTGATCCCTGAGGTTATGCAACAACTGCCTGGGACAAAGATTAATCACATGAGGAAAATGGATATAAGATTATTTTCAAGGTGGGATAGGGTGCTGTCTAAAGATGTGCCTGATGAGAACAGGCAGGACACCCCTGAGAGATCCCCTGCACATGATCTAGGCACTGCCCAGCATCCAGAAGAGCAAGTGAGAAAGCAGGTTGAAGATCAGCCTGAGTCTACTCAAGTTCAGAAAGCAACCATTCCTGCACAGATGCAGGGGGAGCAAGCTCACTCTCCTGCCCAGAATGTATCGACTCCTGACCAGGTACAGGTACAGGGAGAGCAAGTGTATTTTCCTGCCAAGGACATTACTAATATTTCTATTCCTGCACAGGTGCAGGGGGAGCAAGTGTATTCACCTGCCCAGGATATTCCAAATACTGAACAAGTGCAGGGGGAGCAGATGTCTGAAACAGTGCAGGAGAAAGAACAAATTGATTTATCAAAAGATTTGAATATTGCAGATCTGGATGATTCAACATCTATTCAAGCTCAGAAGGAATACACTCTAGATGAGTTATTTCCTAATGTTGAAATTGCTTCTGATAGAGTAGAGGAGGAGCAAGACAATGAAAAGACACTAGACATGGAGATAGAGCAAGAAGCTGAGAAGGAACAAGGAGTTGAGGAGGAGCAAGTAGTTGAGGGGGAGCCTGTGAATGTTGAGGCTGAGCAACATGTCACTGAAACTAATATTTCTCATACTCCTCCTGAAAGAGTTCAAATAGAAAGTTCATCAGACTCTGAGACTGAAGAAGCCAGAATGGCTAAGAAGAGAAAGCTCATAGTCTTCAAGAGAAGGAGACAAAGTTATAAGTAGGCACTCCAAACTTCAACTCACCAATCTCCATCTGAATTTAACTACAACAAGTTCATGGTAGATTTGCAAGTTAAGTTGGATGAGCAGAGATTAGCAATGGAGAAGTATGTTGATGAGAGCAATAAATCCCTTCAATTTGACTTGGCTCAAGATATTAAGTCTATTAGATTTGAAGTAAATATGAATAAGAAGGAGATGACAGATTGCTTCCATAAGGGAGGTAATGTTGTAGTGTTTTTGGCTAAACAACAGCAGTCTATCCTCACTAAAGTGGATGATATTGCTTTGAAGCAAGGTTATATTTTGGAGAATCAGCTGAGGATGAATGATAATTTGGCTGAATCTCACCATGAAATTCTTGAAGAGTTCAAAAAGGCTACTGCAGGGATGACTGAAGCAAGAGCAAAAGAGATGGAAGCTTTTGATCAGAAACTAAAGGAGGCTATAGCTTCAGTTCAATCTGCCATCACTACATCTCAGAAGGAAATATCTGACAAACTTCAAAAATTGAAACCATATTTTAAAGAAGGAGTAAATTATTTAGATGGCCAGATCAGATTTCAGAAGGATGATCTAAGAGATCATATTACCAGAGAAGTCATAAAGTGGGAGAGGTTGTTAGTTCATGCTGGCTCAGAGCACACCAAATGGGTGACAAATAGTATTCGAGCCACATTGGGATATCCACCTTTGTGTGATGATGATATGGTGGCTGAGTCAGGAATTCAAACAGGTCTACTTGAAGGCAATCAACCTGAGATTGCCCAAGTCATTTACCCTCCTCCTGATTTTGATATGATTAATCAGCAAGTTCAGGAAATGTATAGTCCTCCAAAGGAGGTTACCAAGGTTGTTATTGAAAAAGTTGATAAGCCTGATGCCAACTTGAAAGAACAGCAAGATGCTCTACTATCCAAGAAAAGATTTAGAGAGCAGGCTGAACTTAAGCCAGATTTTGAGCAGTGGAGCCCTACTTCAAGAAATATTATACTAACTACATGGAAGGCTGTAAAGGACCAAGTACATGAAAGAGGAAAGTGGTATAATGAAATGGAATGGCAAAAGTATGATGCTAGGCAGGAAGCCATAGTACAGTTCAGGAGAAAAGCCAAGCTGGGAAGGCTGCCACCAGATGCTCAGGAGCCGAGCAAGTACTTTCCAAAGCCCTTTCATTACTTTGAAAGGCAAAGGCTAAAGGAAGAAGCTTAGAAGAAAGCTGAGCTAAAAGGCAAGAAGCCTGCTGAAGTTGCTGAAGCTCCTGTGAAGGCTCAAATCCAATCTGGCAAAGGAATTATTATAAGAGAGCCTGATCAGTCTTAGTTCTAAGTTCTTTCAAATGTTTTGTAATGTTTTGATCATTCAATGTAAACATCTGTAATCAAACATTATCAAGTTATAAACAAAATTTTGTTTGGAATCATATATTCATGTTCACTCTGTGATGAATTGTTAATATTTTGTTTATATAAAATATTCCTGTAATGTCATACATCATCATATTATTTTTGTTATAAATGGTGTATATCATTAACTAAAAGGGTTATGACTTCTCCAAATAGGGAGAGATTGTTGGGTATATTGGAAAAGGTGTACCTGATTTGAAGAAGCCTAACTTAGCTTAATGATATACATCAAGGTGTATTTGATGTTATTTTAAGTTGACATGTGCAGGTGAAGAAGTATTAAAGAATACAGGAAATTATTCTAAGTCCATGTGTCTCCATCTGAAGAAACTGGGTCGACACTTCAGAATAATTGTGTCGACACTTAAAGGAAGCTGTGTCGACACAGAGATAGATAGTCGACCACATTTGTGTCGACACTGGGAAGCAGTGTCGACTCACAGAAAGATAGTCGACCTCAACTATGTCGACACCTGAAGGCAGAGTCGACACATACTGAGTTCTGAATCTACAACAACTGTGTCGACACACAGGGCTTGTGTCGACACACTGCAAAGTCAAGACCAAGTTATTTTCTGAAGAAAGATGAAGTGTTGAGTCGACACAAATTCTCTGTGTCGACTCATTCTCAAGATGAAGTTCTGAAGAAGCAGTGTTGACTTAAAGGCAAATAAGTCGACATCATCAAAGGCTGTGTCGACACCAAAGTCACTTGTGTCGACACATATAGACAGTTGGTCTCGACACTTTCTGACAGTCTGTCTCAACACTTTGCTGTCCAAGACTAAGGCACAGGATCTGTTTGAAGACTTGACAGCTGTGGGTTATGACAGGTTAACTGAAGCTGTCAGACTTGTCAGAAGTCAGTTAGAAACCAAATCAGCCGGTTACCATGAAGAAGATCTATAAATAGACAGATTCAGAAGAAGAAAAATAGAAATATACAAGAGGAAATTAATTCTTAATCAACACATCAGTTAAGAGACAAGTCCTCTCTTCAAGAAAGTGCAAGGCATTAAAGAAGATCTTCATCAGAAGATCTAAGAAGACGATCTCAGTATCAGTCTAAGAAGAGTTCTTTCAAGAATTCAGAAGTATCATCAAAGGTGTTGGATAGAGAGGGATCCAGCCACTTGAAGAAGAAGAAGGAAGCCGTCATTGGTTTCTCATGAAGCTGTTTGGAAATCAACTCAGCTAAGTTCAGATTCAAGAACCTTTGAAGAAAGCTCAGATTCAGTTGATTTCATCAGCTGATCAAGAATTGTCTTGTTCTTTTCTCTCTCAACAAAGGCAAGACATTAAAAACTTCTTTTCTAATTTCTGTAGGATCTGTCAATACATATCTGAGTTATAAGCCTGTGTTATAAAGGCTGAGTGTAGGAGAGTTGATCTCTAAGTGATAGGGTTGTTTGCCTGAGTGTAGGAGAAGGTTCTTCTCTGAGTTGTAGGCTTTGTGATAAGGCTGAGGTAGGGCTGTTGAGCCTGAGTTATAGGAACCTTTTCAGGTTTTGAGCTGTAGGATCTGTGGATCTGAGTAAAGAGGAAGTTTGGCCGAATCTAGCATACTGCTAGATAGGTGAAGGGGGAAAGTGGATGTACCCAGACCTTGGGGAACCACTATAAAACAGTGTGCAATCTGTGATGGTTAAATTTCTGTGACTGCTGTGCTATGTGTTTTAATTCTGTAATTGAATTCTGCCAAAAAAAGTGTTAACAAGCATTAGAACCTATTCACCCCCCCCCCCCTCTAAGTGTTTAGGTTGTCTTGAAAGTAAAACTATCATCAGGAATTAGTGGATTCGGTATTCGTCCGGCCCAGCTATTCTCCTTGGGGAGCACCTGTGCTATTTGTGAAGAAGAAGGATGGATCCCTTCGGCTCTGCATCGACTATCGATAAGTTGAACCGGCTGACTGTGAAGAACACTTATCCCTTCCAAGAATAGAGGGACTGTTCGATCTGTTAAACGGGGCTCGGTGTTTCTCCAAACTCGACCTCCGATTAGGATACTATCAGCTCAGGATTGAGGACAGCGACATTGAGAAGACTGCATTCAGCTCTCGTTATGGGCAATACGAATTAACAGTGATGTCATTCGGACTCACCAATGCCACGGCAGCATTCATGGCTCTGATGAATCAGGTGTTCGAGCCATACCTCGATCATTTTGTGATTGAATTTATTGATGACATCCTGGTATACTCGGCCTCAAAGGAATTGCATGCCACCCACCTGAAGAAGGTACTCCAAAAACATTGAGAACACCAATTGTACGCAAAGTTCTCGAAGTGCGAATTTTGGCTAGGGGAGGTTGTCTTCTTAGGTCATATTATCAGTGCCGACAGTATAATGGTGGGCCCAGCAAAGATACAGGCTGTCAAGGATTGGCCATAGCTTCGTTCAGCAGTAGATGTGAGGAGCTTTCTCGGGCTTGTGGGATATTACCATAAGATCATGGAGGGGTTCTCTAAAATAGCGCTACCACTGACATCACTGACAAAGAAGGATGCACCATTCATATGGTACCCACAATGTGAAGAGGCTTTCCAGAACTTGAAAGGGAGGCTTACCTCAGCCCCCATACTGACCATTCCATCAGGACAGGAGGGCTTCTAGGTATACACAAATGCTTGCCAACAGTGTTTAGGAGCGGTCTTGATGCAAAATGGGAAGGTGGTTTTCTACGCCTCTAGACAGCTAAAAGTGCACGTGAAAAACTATGCCACACATGACTTGGATTTGGGGGCAGTGGTATTCGCATTAAAGATATGGAGGCACTATTTATACGGCGTTCGATGTGAGGTGTTCTCGGACCACAAGAGCCTCAAGAATGTCTTCACAGATAAGGAGCTGAATTTATGATAGAGGCGGTGGTTAGAGTTCTTATGCGACTATGATTTTGATCTCTAGTACCACCCTGGCAAGGAAAACATGGTCATGGATGCTCTGAGTATAAACCCTACAGTCTTTGCTAGTTGGATGGTGTGTACCCCAAGAGACATAGTACGGGCCCTCGAAGAGATAGGAATCATGGTGATTGCCCCAAGAGATTCAGTTGCGGCCGCACATCAGTTATATTGGACAGAGATCAAGTACGATCTTCAGGACAGGATTAAGGATGCCTAGTCGGATGACCCACTGTTCGAGGACAGGATTGCCCGTTTAAAGGCCGGAAAGGAGCACCCGGATTTTTGGATAAGGGACGGAAATCTTTACTTCCGTGATAGGATGTTCGTTCCTTCTGGTGGTCAGTTTCGGCACGAGATTTTGTATGAGAGCCATCACACTCGCTACTCGATCCATTCGGGCATCACAAAAATGCATGAAGATTTGAAGAAGACATTCTGGTGGCTAGGGATGAAGCGCGACATCATCTCTTTTGTGATGCATTGCCCGACGTGACAGCTTGTTAAGGCAGAGTGCAAGAGCCCCGCCGGGGTTCTACAGCCACTTCCTGTTCCAGAGTGGAAATTTAAGGACATATCCATGGATTTCATCCATGGCCTTCCCCGCTCTCGAACAGGGAATGACTCTATTTGGGTGGTGGTTGACCGATTGATGAAGGTGGCAAGATTCATCCCCAACTGCCAAGACGATGGTGTTGGTAAACTAGTGTGTCTTTTCATTGAGAATGTGGTTCGATATCATGGTGTGCAAAAGTCCATAGTTTCTGATCGGGACGGCCGATTCACCTCGAATGAGTGGCGAAGCGTTCAAGCGTATTTGGGGACAAAGTTGGCATTCATTACAGCTTTTCATCCTTAGATGGATGGGCAAACAGAGTGCACGAATCGAACCTTGGAGGACCTCCTCCGGTTATGCCTGGTGGATAAAAAGGAGCCATGGGAGTGCCTCCTACCTTTAGTCGAGTTCTCTTATAACAACACATATCAAGCAAGTATTGGCCTGGCCCCATATGAAACATTATATGGCCGGAAATGCCAAACTCCACTTTCTTGGGCCCAAGATGCGGATCTGAGGGCTCTAGGGCCCGTTTTCATGGAGAATGTGACGGAAATTGTCCAAATGATGCAGGAGCGGATGCGTGAAACACAGAGCCAGTAAGACAAATACTACGATGCCCATCATCGACATGTTGAGTTCACTGTGGGTGATAAAGTTTACTTGAAGATCCGCCCTCGATACGGTGATTCTTGGCTCTGTCGACAATGAAAGTTTAGCCCAAGATACATGGGCCCATATACCATCACAGAACGTATCGGTGAATTAGCGTACAGGTTGGAGCTACCCCCAGATCTTCAGGGGTTGCATGATGTTTTTCATGTCTCTTCATTGAGTCATGCACTATTACGCCCGGAGCATGTTATTCAGAAAGTCCCAAGACCGATAGAACCTGATCGATCGGTATCCCTAAAGCCAGTACGGATCATGGATACCGAGACAAAGTTCTTTCGAAGAAAGAGAGTTCCCCTTCTCTGAGTGCAGTGGGACAACTGCAGGACCGAGGATTCTACTTGGGAACCCTAGGACCAGATGCGAGAACTTTACCCCGGCCTAAACAACCCGCCTGTGGATGAAGAGGGGTTGGGGTGCATGGTCTGCAGACTTGGTTAGGCTGAACCCTTTCGATCGTGGTACTGGGGGTGCTAGCGGCCATCCTTGCGAGCGTGGTGTTGGGGAGGTCGTTACTAAAAAGTGCACTTTTTGTAACGGCCTACCCAGCCCACGGCTCGAAAGGACGACCGTCGGCACCCCCAGCATCTAGCTCGAAAGGGTTCAGCCTCAACCGGTCAAGGAGTGGTTTGAAGAGTGGTTTGAAGACTCAGTTGGTGATGAGGAGTGGTTTGAACACTCTTTATCAAGAAGGTTGCGGGTTCGAGACACGGCCTCAATAATGCGTCGCGGCCTAAAAACAGGCGCGGAGAGGCTTTGGGGTGCATAGTATGCAGACCAGTTAAGGTTGAACCCTTTCGAGCTGGATGTTGGGGGTGTCGGCGGCCGTCCTTTCGAGCCATGGGATGGGGAGGCCGTTATAAGTACGAGGCGAGGGAGCCTACCCTCATGAAGTACTTGTCCAAGGTGAAGGGGATCATCACTGGGTTTCGAGCATTTTCCTTTCGACACATTCCCCAGGAGGAGAATGTTGCAGCCAACTGGTTGGCCAAGTTCGGACCCAGGGACAGATGTAATTTGATAGAACTATTTCACCCAGCAATCGAGGAGGGTGAATTGATGGAGGTGGATCAGCGCCCCTCATAGGTAGACCCCTTTATAGCTTTCTTTACCATAGGCAAACTCTCAGAAGAGGTCAGGGACGAAAAGCGCTTCAGGAACAGATCGGCTTATTACCTGATGCACGAAGGAGGATTGCACTGGAAGACACTTTTAGGGGCCCTGGCCCAGTGTGTGACAGAGGAAGTAATCCCAAATATTCTGGAATAGGTGCACTCCGGCTAATACGATAGCCATTCGGGAGGTAGGACCTTGGAAGCGAGGTTGGTCCAACAAGGGTACTTCTAGCCAACCCTAGGAAAGGATGCGATAGAATTCACAAGGAAATGTCGAAAGTGTCACATGTATGCTCCACTCCAACTCTTGTCGGCCCAGAGGCTTAGAATCATCACGACGCCTTGGCCCTTCGCCATCTAGGGATGGATTTGGTTGGACCTTTCCCCCAAGCAAGTGAACAGAGGAGGTTTCTCTTAGTCATGATTGACTACTTCTCGAAGTGGTTGGAAGTAAAGGTGCTTGCCAAAGTAACCTCCCAGGTGATTTGTAATTGTGTATGGGGAGAAATCATATGTCGGCATGGGCTCCCATAGGCCATAGTCACTGACAACAAACCTCAGTTTGCCAACAAAGAGTTCATCAGCTTCTGCACTCAGCTGGGAATAGACCTCAGGTTTGCCTCCGTCCACCACCCGCGAAGCAACGGGTAGGTGGAGGCGGTGAACAAAATCATTGTGAACCTTCTAAAGAAGAAGGTGGAAAACCTGAGAGGAAGTTGGGTGGAACAACTTCCCTCGGTATTGTGGGCCTTGAGGACGACCCCCAACGCGTCCACCGGAGAGACCCCCTTCAAACTTTCTCACGGTTGTGAATTCATTCTGCCCGTGGAGTTCGAGGTCAGATTGCCGCGAGTAGTAGCTGCCAAAGAAGGAGATGAGGAATGGGGGATAGAAAATGAAGGGGTATACGGCTCTCACTAGATCTGATAGAGTAACTCCGCGATACAGCCGCCATCAGGTAGGAAGAGATCAAGTGACGAATGGCCAAGTACTTTGACAAGCATATCAGAATCAAGTAGTTCATGGAGGAGGATCTCGTCTTAAAAACGGTGGACGTTGTGGGGAGATCAGCGACAGTGGGGAAGCTTCATCCAAATTGGGAAGGTCCATACATCATTAAGGAAGCATTAAAGTCAGGGGGATATCGCCTCCAGAATGTGGAGGGGGAGACCCTAAGTCACACTTGGAGCGGTGATGATTTGAAGCGCTTCTACCCTTGAGCCTTGTATGTAACATATTCTCTGTTTTTATTATTAATTCTCTTGTGGCTCAAGATCTTTGGCAAATGAACTGTATGAGTGAACAAAGAGATTGAAATGATGACCCCGAGAAGATCCTGCTGACCAGGCTCCCATTAGCTGGCAGGGCTGGAAGAGGCACTTCATGGTAAAATGGGAAGTTGTCCCGAAAAGATCCGGCTGAACAGGCTATCACTAGCTGGCAGGGCAAAAAGTCACTCAGAGCTAGATTTAAATGATGACCCCGAGAAGATCCCGCTGACCAGGCTCCCATTAGTTGGTAGGGTTGGAAGAGGCACTCGATGGTAAAACGGGAAGTTGGCCCGAGAAGATCCCGCTGACCAGGCTCTCACTTGTTGACAGGATTGTAAGTCACTCGGAGCTAGATTGAAATGATGACCCCGAGAAGATCTCGTCGACCAAGCTCACATTAGCTAGCAGGGCTAGAAGAGGCACTCGGTGGTAAAATGGGAAGTTGTCCCGAGAATATCCCGCTGACCAGGCTCTCACTAGCTGGCAGGGCTGGAAGTCACTCAGAGCTAGATTAAAATGATGACCCCGAGAAGATCCCGCTGACCAGGCTCCCATTAGCTGGCAAGGCTGTAAGTCACTCACTGGTGGTTGGAAATGTTGGCCTTGAGAACATCCCGCTGACCAGGATCCCATTAGCTGGCAGGGCTGGAAGTCACTCGATGGTGGTTGGAAATGTTGGCCCTGAGAAGATCCTGCTGACCAGGCTCCCATTAGCTGGCAGGGTTGGAAGTCACTCGATGGTGGTTAGAAATGTTGACCCCGAGAAGATCCCGCTGACCAGGCTCCCATTAGCTGGCAGGGCTGGAAGTCACTCGATGGTGATTGGGAATGTTGACCCCAGGAAGATCCCGTTGTTAGGATCTCACCTAGCTGATAGGGCTGGAAGGCCCTCGGTGGACGTCATGAAGTATTTTGGAACTAAGTCCCGAACTGATATCGCTGTCAGGCTCTCACATAGCTGGCAGGTCTGGAGGGCCCTCAGTGGATGGGGTGAAGCATTTTTGGAAGGGGATGGTTCAATGAGAATGACACTTAGTCAAAGTATTGCAGGCGGGACCTATATGAGTCAGCGGGGTCTATATATCGTAAAGACCCATTCGGCAAGACCCACTCGGCAGGCCCACTCGATGGGTTAGCCTATCTTAGTGAGGAGTCGAGGTCGCCCTTCACCAGACTCAGTCCACGAACTCAAGGCCATTGCGGTCACCCCCTAAATAGCCTAAGGCAGGTGCAAATGTGCATAGCTGAGTTCAGGCTTTCTCTAAAAACTCTCTTCGGGCAAGAGTGATTCGGTCACAACCTAGGAACTAAGGGTCGACAACAAGTGAATACGCGATAGCGTTTGCGAATGGAAAGAAACGAGAAACAAAAAATTAATCATAATGGCCATTTCAGCAGAGACTGTAATAACTTAGAAAATTTACATTTGTATCCCAAAAGAAAAATATTCTTACAATTAGGGGTCTCTCCCCTGGCATGAATGACTTAGAAAAACAGAATATAAAGTCAAAGAAAAAAGAAAAATGAAAAGTCTTCAGGAGGGGTCGTCGGGCTTCTCGCTGGAGGATCCCCTGCTCTCACGAGGAGACGAGTCGGAGTTGTTCTTGCAATGAATATCGTCCTCATACCCGGGCGCGTTGATGGGAGTGAATAGCCAGGGGAGAACGCTATGCGCCATGAGCTTCCCGCCGCCTTCATTCAGAAGTTCGGCCTCTCGCAGTACCTCGATAACGTGCTTGGCCGCCCCCTGGGGGTTCTCCTGCATCATCACCTTGATCTCATAGTTGGAGTACTGATGTTGTTTACCCTTTTTGCAATAAGGTGGAGGGGCGAGAGTCTCTTGTAGGCTCTTGTTCTCGGCCTTCAACCCCGTGACCTCGCACTCGATGCTAGCCACCCCGTGCGTAGCAGTTCAGGGTTCATGGATTCCTACGGAAAGGGTATTAAAAAGAGTTAGTATAAAACTAAGCGAGAGTGTGAGAGGCTAAGGAAGTTTCACTCACCCCTGGCGATGGGTGACATGCGAGAAGTGCCTCGGAGGCCTCCAATTAGCGCTTAAGGGAGGCAACCTCAGCCGAGGCGAGATCCCACGACTTTTGAACGTCGTTCAGGTTCCTCTCAAGGTTGAGGCTGCGGCGCGACGACATGTGCATGAACTTGAGGACGCGCAGCTGGTCTCGCATAGTCTCATGTGCGAGGGTCCGAGTCGAATCCTCGTCGAAGATGATGCCATCCTCCCGGCTGTATAGCTAGAAGGCGAATGCGAAGGCGTCACCGCTGGTGGAATCTTGCTCTATCCACGACGGGAGGAGCATTGAGATGGAGGCCCGGTTGGCCTGGTGGTCCCATTGAAGCAGGAGCTGGCCTACCTCATCCATATACTTCTTGTCGAGGCCGAAATTCGGGTGTCCTCTCGGCATCGGTCCCGTGGGATCCTTTTTTATCACGGCAGCGATCTTGGCGGCAGCACCAGCAGCAGTGCCCGAAGTATCTGTTGTTGTCAGGATCTTGGCGGGGCTCTGACGATAGTCTTCACCTTGTCAAGCGCGGATGGTTTTGCTTTCTTGGAGTATGTGTGGGGGAGCGTTCAGCTTTAGCTTTGGGTCACTCGACCGGGATGAGGTACCCGACACTCGACCGGGAGAGAGATGAACCAGGGGCGAGCACCTAAGTTTCCTCATAAGGTTGTTGGAGGGAGACCTCTCGCTCACCTACGCGGAAAGTAAGGGTAAGCTCTACTTGACGTCCAAGGTGGGGATTTATAAGCAAAGAGGATAGAATGGTACATTCACCAGCGAGAACGGGCAGGAGGGAGTCAAGGTTCTGGCGCAGGTACTTGACGTCAAAATTCTTCATGCCAAAGAATGCATGCAGGGAGGTCTTGTGGCCCCCGAGTGTGGGAGTCCTATAAGTCACCTCGTTGTATTAGAGAGGCGAGAAGGGGACGTTGCCGAAATTCCCCGAAATGAAGATGAACTTCTTGGGCAAGTAGTGGTTTATGTTGGTGAGACCACTGGTCTTGATCATCTTGCCCGATAAGAAGACGATCCCGCTCTTGGCCCTGAAGTTGAACACTTCCGGAAGACTGAGAGGTTGAAATCGATCCTCTCCTCTTGCATATAGGGGTGTGCATGGTGCGGTTTAGTGCAGTTTTGGCACAAATCGCAACCGCACCGTAAGGGCTCAGTTTTTGCCCAAGCAAAACCGCACCGCACCGAAATTATGCGGTGTGGTTTCGGTTCGGTGTGGTTTTTTCCGGTGCAGTTGCGGTTTCGATGTGGTTTTTTGCGGTGCGATTGCGGTTTCGGTGCAGTTTTTAACATGTATTTTATATAGACTACAGGTACGCATCAGAACTATGAATGTTGCTTGATAATTTATGAGTTTTTTATGTTTTGCTATTTTTCTCTCTTTATTGTATTAAATTACATCATTTTCTTACAACATATGATTTCATTTTCATAAATTTTAATGCAGTTATTTGTCTTTCTTTTTGGAGATGTCATACCAACTTATGAACTATATAATATTTTGTGAATATCATGTTTTATAGACAAATATCTTCACACTAAATTTTGTTGCAGGAGATTAATTCATTCTTATATATCAACACTTCTTATGCTGATGAAGAGCTATCGCCATTCGCCACCCCCATCTCCTAGGGAGCTTGTGAACTTTCTCGGTGACCCTCGCGATGCTGAGCTAATGAAGGAGTGGATGGTGGAAGTCCTGGGAAAGGTCATCTGGTCGCAGCGAGAGGCCTTTAATCGTGTAGATGAATATCGAGTAGCCATTGAGCGTCGGCTGAGTGCTCTTGAGAGGGACTACTCGCACCTCATCGGGGAGATGGAGCGTCAAGGAGGTGGGTGCGAAGAGACCTCTCCTGAAAGGCACATTATGAGAGCGAGGGACCAGATGCGCTTGGTCAACCAGGAGCTGACCGTCGTGAGCGCGTACTATTATCCGCAAGTGCCTCTGAGGTCGGGGAGGCGAGGTCGGGGCCGCTGGCAATGGATCCAGTATTAAGTCCATCAAATCTCGTCATCTCTTACCCCAGCCTTCCGCTTTCCTTTCTTCAAAATGTACCCCTTTCTATTTTGTAATAAATAAACACGTAGGCTCGCTCTCGCCTGGTGAGTGACAATTTCATTCTTTAAGTAACATTCTCTTCTTGCGCAATGTTTGACGTCTTACCGAATGCCGAAATCCCTCGTTTTATGTGTGTGTGTGTGTGTATATATATTCTTTGTACCCGTCCCGCCGCGCTTTCTACTTACCCAAGGTCTTTCCTGTAGGCATTCACCATTCATAGGTGGGCTAAGCAGCAGGAAGAAAGAAAGGATTACGAGGCATTAGGTTGATAGGACTGCTATTCGCACCCTCGATGCCTGGGGAACCACAAAATGGCCTAATTTTTCTATAAATAGGCCCATCACCTACCGTATTTACTATTATTTTGATTCTGATTCATCGTCTTCTCCCTTATGCACTCGCGACATTGAAGCCAAGTGTCTGCGCAACCTCATTCCCCTCCACATTCTAACGAGTTGCTGGGAGAGATCGATGGCCAGACTAGGTGCATGCAAGGCTTTGTTGATCACGACTTCCCCCCTGCAAGTTTACCGAGGAAGAATATCTCTCTTCCATAGCCAACTATGTGTCGTCAGGGTTCATTACGCGCCATCCCAGTAGCTCTAACAAGATCAACTTCCTGCCAGAGGGGGATCTCGCCATCCCCTTGAACACTTTGAGGTGGGATTCCGCCTCCCCCTGTGGTCGGAGGTGCGCCAGACCCTCCGGTATTTCGAGGTCGTTCCCACCCAGTTCAACCCTAATTTGGTCGCCATCCTGGTAGCATTCGCCTGCTATATGCGAGTAGGGGTGAACATGAAAAACCGCAAACCGCAAAAACCGCCCGCAACGTAAAAACCGCACCGCGTAGTTTAAGTGCGGTGCGGTTTTAAACTTTTACAAACCGAGCGCGATTCGGTGCGGTTTTAAACTTTTACAAACCGAGCGCGATTCGGTGCGGTTTTTGATTTTGAAAACCGCAAAAACCGCACCGCACCAAATATTTTGTGTATTTAATTTTTTATAATTATGTGACGTCACATTTAAGTATATTAAGTAAGAGTTGATATATTTATATGATATATTATCGTCAAAGTTAATATAATTAGGTGAGATATTTTGCTGAATCATATCTTCCACACACACTATAGTGGAATAAAGGCTTAAAACTATAAGGAAAACATGATGTGCGCATTAGTGGGAATATGTCAAGATATGGCACAATGGTAACAAATGATCCATATAGCCGACCACACTATAATTGGATAAAGGTTTTAGTGTTGTCGTATCTCTACCAAACACAGACAACTCGAATATCAATTAAAACTGTCTCATAGTTTTAATAATCCAAATTAAAACAAAATATTGCATAAGAAGTGTTGATATATAAGAATAAATTAATCTCCTGCAACAAAATTTAGTGTGAAGATTTTGTCTATAAAACATGATATTCACAAAATATTAGTTCATAAGTTGGTATGACATCTCCAAAAATAAAGACAAATAACTGCATTAAAATTTATGAAAATGAAATCACCTGTTGTAAGAAAATGATGTAATTTAATACAATAAAGAGAAAAAAAAAAGCAAAACATAAAAGAACTCATAAATTATCATGCAACATTCATAGTTCTGATGCTTACCTGTAGTCTATGTAAAATACATGTTAAAAACTGCACCGCAACCGCACCGCAAAAAACCACACCGAACCGAAACTGCACCGCATAATTTCGGTGCGGTGCGGTTTTGCTCGGGCAAAAACCGAGCCCTTACAGTGCGGTTGCGATTTGTGCCAAAACCGCACTAAAACGCACCGTGCACACCCCTATATGCGAGAGGAGAGGATCGATTTCAACCGCTCAGTCTTTCGAAAGTGTTCAACTTCAGGGCCAAGAGAGGGATCAGCTTCTTCTCGGGCAAGACGATCAAGACCAGTGGTCTCACCAACATAAACCACTACTGGCCCAAGAAGTTCATCTTCGTTTCGGGGAATTTCGGCAACGTCCCCTTCTTGTCTCTCTAATACAACGAGGTGACTTATAGGCCTCCCACACTCGGGGGGCCACAAGACCTCCCTGCATGCATTCTTTAGCATGAAGAATTTTGACGTCAAGTACCTGCGTCGGAACCTTGACTCCCTCTTGCCTGTTCTCGCTGGGGAATGTACCATTCTATCCTCTTTGCTTATAAATCCCCACCTTGGACGTCAAGTAGAGCTTACCCTTACTTTCCGCGTAGGTGAGCGAGAGGTCTCCCTCCAACAACCTTATGAGGAAACCGAGGTGCTCGCCCCTGGTTCATCTCTCGCAGTGTCGAGTGTCGGGTACCTTGTCCCGGTCGAGTGCCCCAAAGCTGAAGCTGAACGCTCCCCCACACATACTCCAAAGAAAGCAAAACCATCCGCGCTTGACAAGGGCAAGACTATCGTCAGAGCCCCCGCCAAGATCCCGACCACAACAGATACTTCGGGCACTGTTGCTGGTGCTGTCGCCAAGATCGCTGTCGTGATAGAAAAGGATCCCATGGGACCGATGCCGAGAGGACACCAGAATTTCGGCCTCGGCAAGAAGTATATGGATGAGGTAGGTCAGCCCCTGCTTCAATGGGACCACCAGGCCAATCAGGCCTCCATCTCAATGCTCCTCCCATCGTGGATAGAGCAAGATTCCACCAGCGGTGATGCCTTCACGTTCGCCTTCTAGTTATACAGCCGGGAGGATGGCAACATCTTCGACGAGGAGTCGACCCGGACCCTCGCACATGAGACTACGCGAGCCCAGCTGCGCGCCCTCGAGCTCGCGCACATGTCGTCGCGCCGCAGCCTCAACCTTGAGAGGAACCTGAACGACGTTCAAAAGTCGTGGGATCTCTCCTCGGCTGAGGTTGCCTCCTTGAAGCGCTAATTGGAGGCCTCCGAGTCACTTCTCGCATGTTGCCCATCGCCAGGGGTGAGTGAAACTTCCTTAGGCTCTCACACTCTCGCTTAGTTTTATACTAACTCTTTTTAATACCCTTTCCGTAGGAATCCATGAACGCCGAACTACTGCGCGCGGGGGTGGCTAGCCTCGAGTGCGAGGTCACGGGGTTGAAGGCCGAGAACAAGAGCCTACAAGAGACTCTCGCCCCTCCACCTTCTTGAAAAAAGGGTAAATGACATCAGTACTCCAACTATAAGATCAAGATGATGATGCAGGAGAACGCCCAGGGGGCGGCCAAGCATGTGATCGAGGTGCTGCGAGAGGCCGAACTTCTGAATGAAGGCGGCGGGAAGCTCATGGCGCATAGCGTTCTCCCCTTCAAGAGACTCTCGCCCCTACACCTCCTTGAATGAAGGTCGAGAATCCCAAGAGGCTCTTCGAAGGGAGACAGCGCCTTCGCCCGGTAAAAGGGGAAATGCGTTCTTATTTACCTGGTGCAGGGACAGCGCCTTCGCCCGGTTGCTAGCAGGAAGGACAAGGTCTCCCTTCGAAGAGCCTCTCGAGGAAGGATTGGCGCGATTTTCCCCGTCCCGGACAGAACCATGTTTTTACCGAGGGATAGATCTCGGCTGGTTAAGAGGTTTCAACTGCCTTTTCGGTCAAAGGTCGATAACCTAATGCGAGATCATATGGGTTCTCGACAGTCGGGGTCTTCGGCACTGGACTAACTAGGCCCATAGTCCCGAATGGAGAGGCTGCAAGGATTAATGTGAGTAGGGCAAACTGAGGAGGACAAGAAGATTGCAAGTCAATTACTAGAAGCGAGTGGGGTTTCGGTCGTAGCAACTTGAGGAGCGGGCTCCTGGACCAGCTGTTCATTCCAATCAGAGGGCTCGGATGCATCAGCATTCGCTAGGGGGACCCGACATCACTTTCCGCTAGCGGTTCCTACGAATAGGCCAAGTGCTCAGTTTAACAGGCTTCTTCAGGTTATCGTCGGGGCGAAGGTGGGTGACAACCCTCCGTTAGATTAGCAAGGTTCTCGCGGGGATGGGTCGGGGTTGGAGAGGCAGTCTCGTCCGCTGTGAGGTTCCGTCAAACCATCTTGGACTTTCTCGGGCGATATGGCAAGCCCGCGGGCCTCTTGGTTGAGAGCCACGGGGCATATCTGGAAGTTTCGGAGTTGGTTTTTGCTTGCGAGAGGGCGAGACTATGTCACACCTTGGCCCGGTTAGCTCGAATTAACGAGGTGGGAACAGTAAATGTGAGTTGAGGATCTTTGTTATAGTTACACATTTCAAAGTAAGAAATGACAAAATTAAACAAAACTATTATTTTTTATTCATAATCAAAGGAGATTACATGGATACATGATTGATACTGCATCTTATTTATACATAGTACACACATGATATAATATATTTTTCTTACTGCTCATAATCGCCCTGGCCTTCATCGGTACCTAAAAAAATAGTAGGCCGGTGAGCATTCTCACTCACCCTGAAAGAATAATACAGTACAATATGCATGAATGAATCAAGTGCAAGTTCATTATTATTGAAAATACTTAATTTTACTTACATACTTATAATATTTAATTTATGCAAATCTTTTTCAGAAATGATTGTTTCATGTTAAATGTTGAATGTGCGCATCCAATACATATATATACTGCACAGCATTTCATAGCATCGTGTTGTTCCTGCACAATAGCAATTTTATAGTATCATGCGTTTTACGGCACAATAGCGGTTTATCGCATAATAACGATTTCATAGCATCATGCATTTTACTGCACAATAGTACATATTTTAGAGTTTCAGAATGTATGTTTGAATGTTATAACTTAGGATATCCTTATCACGTGAATACACGTAATTCCACCTTTTGTTTTACTTGTTAAAATATTCAAATTATCTTATAATAAAATAATCTGTAATATAAAAACTGTATTATTTTCCACCTACCTCGACTTCGGCGCTTGACTTAATATCGGGCACTATCTTGACGCACTTTTAGAAATTTGGGTTTCAGCTCTCAAAAACAGTACTTGGGCAGCACTTTCACACAAATTAAGGCTGAAATCTTTGAAATACTTTGTTTTCAAGGTCAGCTAAATACCTAGAGGGGGGTGAATAGATTTTTTGTCTCTTTAAACCTTTATCAGATTTATAATTTATTTTGCTATGTTTTGTGAGTTAGTAGTTAAGCTTTCAAGAATACACAAAGAAGACAGTTATTTTATAGTGGTTCCCCAAATTATGGGTACATCCACTGTCCCTCCCACCTTTCTAATAGTGTGTTAGACAAGGCTCTTCTCCAAAATCTCGTCTCCAATGAGCTTACAACATGACCCTCAGGTCCACTCAGTCTTCTTCAAGACCTAAACCTCAGGCACTATGCCCTACCTCTTAGATCCCAACTAGATCCTACCTCAGCATTTATAACACAGGTCTACCACTCAGATTCACACAAGAATCCTACACTCAGATCAACAATAGATCCTACTCTCAGATCAATAACAGATCCTACCTCAGCCTTTGTAACACAAGCCTACACTCGAATTCACTCTGGAATCTTACACTCAGATCCAAGATTGGATCCTACAGAAAATAGATGTGATTTGAAACAATCAGACACCAGAGAAATTTATCTGTGTCTGTCTTCCTGGGCTGAAAATAAGTCTGACATAACCTTTTCTTCACAGCAACAAGTTAACAGATATCTTCAGAAGAATGGTGGCTTGTTCTGGAAGTAACTTGCAGAAACCTCTGCCTCTTCTATTTTAAGAATCAGTCCTGACCTTATTGTCGCAGATGAAAATCGCAACAGTTATCTCGTTTTGCTTTCAGGTTGACTGAACTAATAAGACCTTCAGGCTCGGCAATAATGGCGAGGAAGAAGACGATGTTCAGACGCAATGAGAAATCAGAAAACCCTAATTGCTTATTATTGACTCAGCCAATCTTTCCAATTTATTGATTGTCGATCAATGGCTCTTTTCGCTGTGGGCCCAGTTTTAATTGCCGATTTACCACCTTCCATTTGCAAAATACGACAACAGTTGGCCGCCAGCACCATCAATGGCATACTGCATCTTTCCCGCAAAGAATTTGAACTGCGTTTACTTTGTTGACTTTTGCTGACTCATGCTGACGTCGGCCATTCTGGACTTAGCCAAATTCACATAATTACTCCAGGCGTTGAGAGCGTTGAGTGAATGGCCATTACTCAACGAATCTAGACTTAGTCATTTCTTCAGTTCATCCAGGCTTTGAGAGCGTTGAGTGAATGGGATTCACTCAATGCTTTTTGCATTAGCTTAATCTTCAGCCCTTTCTGTATGTTTGGTATTGATAACATTGAGTGAGTAAGCTTCACTCAATGTCTTTAAACTTAGCCAAATCTTTTCTATCTGAAGGCATTGAGTGAGCTGGCCTCACTCAATGCTTTTTGCCTTTGCTTTTGAAATCTAGCGTTGTGTGCGTTGAGTGAACTGGCTTCACTCAACGCTTCTAGACTTAGTCGATTTCTCTGTTTCCTCTTATGCTGACAGCATTAGCTTGACTTAAAGTTTTTTGATATTGGCGTTGAGTGAACTAGCTTCACTCAACGCTTCTAGACTTAGTCAAATTCTGTCCTTCCTTTTAGCGTTGACTATTGGAGCTTGTCTCAATGCTTTCTGTCATTTGGCGTTGAGTGAACGGGATTCACTCAACGCTTTTGTACTTAGATAGATTTTCATGTCTATCTCCTTTGGCCTTGATAGAATCAGTATGACGTTGAGTGAACTGGCTTCACTCAATGCTTTTGGACTTAGAATATTTTCTTTGGCAGAAACTCTGTGGCTTTGACTGAATGAGTTTTACTCAACGAATAAGCAGTATGACGTTGAGTGAGTTGACATTACACAACGCTTGTGGACTTAGTCGATTTTTCTACTTGCTGATGCTTAGGCTTTGACTGTCCACACCTGACTAAGCATTTTTTGGCTCATGGCGTTGAGTGAACTGTCTTCACTCAATGCATGTGGACTTAGTAGAATTTCTTGTTTGCCAATATCTTCCCTTCACTTCTGGCGTTAAGTGAGCTTGCTCCACTCAACGCTTGTGGACTTAGTAGTATTTTTCCGTCCAACTTTCTTTCTTAAGGCAGCTGGCATTGAGTGAGCTTGCTCCACTCAATTCTTGTGGACTTAGTGTAATTTTTGTCTGATCACCAGCTTGTTTGGTGTCCACCTGTCCAATCAGTGTAATAGGGACTTACCTGCATGCATAAACTCAAACACAACTAGTGTGTGTCATTGACTTGTTTGACTTCTTACAAATCTGGGTCATTTGGATCAATGAACCCAACAATCTTTTTTAAAAAACTCTCTCGAAGCTTCCCCTAAATTTTTGCAGCGTTCTGACACTTTCTCTCTCCTAGATCTCTCCTTCTCTCTTGATTTCCGAGAAAATGATAAGGATTTGAACTGATTTGAACATTGCATTAGATGCGTATTTATAATACCTTTCCAATGCCATCAAAATCTCCTCAATAAGAATTCTAGAACTCCCAGAAACCTCAAAAAATTATTTTGCCCATTGCTGGGCTTCTCCGGGATTGACACGTGGCGCAGAGGCGCCACGTGTCGGCGCCACAAGCGCCAGCGCTGCGACGTGGCGCTGCAGCAGCGCTGGAGGCCGCCAAGTGGCGGCCATGTGGCAGCGCCTCGTGAAGAGGCGTTGCATGGCAGCGCTACGTGGTCGCCATACTGCCCGCCACATGGCGGGCAAGCAGCCTCCAGGCGCTGCTTTGATGCAGCGCCTGCATGGCAGCGGGCGCTGCTCCAAGAAGCATGCATGCGTGGCACTGTAGTGCATCTCCATGTGGCGAGCCGCGGGGCAGCCACATGGAAAAAGTTGCCCAATTCTTTTTGGGGCTCTTTTTTTTGTTTTTGATCCTATGAAAATTACGAAAATACCTATCCTAGCGTTTTTTGACGTTCAGGACCCATTTTCGTCCTCTGTTTTGCAAAATTCCAAGCGATTATTGCCTAATTTGAACTTTTTTTCATATGTGACCCGATTTTGACAAATAAAATATCGATTTTTATGGATTTTGTCATTTTGAGTCTAATGACGGACTTCGTTTTACCAAATTTGCATCGATTGCATCGAAAATTGCAAATTTTTTAACAAACTCTAATTTTAACAAATTATATATCGATCTCTATGTTTTTTGACGTTCTTGATTTATTTGCGGACTTTATTTTTCGAAATTCACGCTGGTTGCGCCAAAAATTGTGTTTTTCTGATTATAATAAATAATATTTCAATTCTTAGGTTTTTCGACCTTTTGATACTAACCGCGGAGTCCATTTTTTTATTTTCAACTTTGTTGGATAAGTTTGAACACATTTACTACAGTAAAATGTAATTATTTAAACATAGGATGATATTACAGACGGTCCAACAGTTCTTGTGAAAGTTGCTTCGAGGTCAGTTTGGCGAACATCGTCGGAGCGGCGGAAGCTCAAGGGACGAACAGTGGATGAGCAGATGATACCATGTTAAGGTCAGGTCCTGGGATATATATAAAGCCACGGAGGGACCCACCAAAGATTCTTTTCCAGGTCAGCAAGCACTCATCGAATACCAGGGGTTGGACTCTTCTTTCCAAGCGTATGACTAGCCCGAAAAGAGCAGGGATTATGTACAACCCCGTATTCGCTGAGTCCCCCCCCCCCCCGACGAGGCCAGGGACCCCAAGGTCCAAACAGCCTAAAGTAGGCGAGAAAGGTAGGAAGACCCTCACTCGCCCAAAGGGAGTATAGGGTTATCATCAGAGCAGGCGGAAAGGCTCGGAATTCTATAAATAGACCTTGTGGGCACCTTTGGAGGGGATCTAGTTCTTTTGGCTTTTTCCTCCTTGGGTTATTTTGATCTGGCTGTGTAAGCCCTCCAAAGTGCCAAACTCAGCTTTTGGCTTAGGAAGGGAAGCGTTCTAGAGATCTTCTGGGTGTGTGGTAGGACCTCCATGTGTAGCCCAGGGTCAGTTTTCTAATTCCGAGTGGCTGGTCAGGAGCTTAATTTCGGGAGAAGTATGTGTTAGCTACACCCTTGGGTCTGAACTCTCGTTGAGACCGAGTTTTGGTTTCAACACGTAGGAAGATTGAATTTGATAGAGAAAGCTTAGAAGATCATCATCAATTGAATCTCTTCCAATATCAGTTGATTGATTTGATAATTGCTGAGTCAGATTAGAGAATTAGTACTTCTTCTCGAGAGGAAATTACATCAGATTCAGAGAAGATTTTGAAAGATCATCTGGAGATTGAGCTTATAGTCTTTAAATATTTTGATATTCAGAGATTCATTAGAAGTTCCAGAGATCATCGTTGATTATCCTCAGAAATCTGAAGAGTGGATACAAAGAGAAGAATCATTCTAACTCAAATCTTCTCTTGTTTTACTTTTTGTATTGGAGAAAAGAGTTTTCTGAATCCTTCATCAATGGATTCTGTGAGAGGTTCTAAGAGTCTCCTTGAGAAAAGACTCAGATTATAATTGGTTCAAGATCTCCTTATCAAAAGATCTGATGTGATTCTAAGAGTCTCATAATCAAAAGACTCAGATTTAGTGTGGTCCTAAGAATCTTCTCTTATTATAATGTGTTTGATGTTTGAAAAGCTTTGTAATTTATATTTTCATCCTACAAAATTTTGCATTAAAAATTGATCTAATTATAATTCATCAGCAAAGATTGTTGGGAATAATGAGAGTTTATTTTTATACAAGGTGATTTAGTTGAGTTGTTTTTGCTTCATCTCATTAATAAACCAAAGATCCTAGAATTCATCTAGTCTTGAAAATCAGTGTTCTCTATTTTTTATGGTTTGGAGGCTTTAGTTGTATTACAACAATTATTTCATAACATTACATGAGAGCAGATGTTGTTTCTATTCAATTCGCTATGTAGCAACCCTAAATTTATGTTTCACCTTAAGTTGAAAATTCTCCAATGTAAATCTTAACATTCTTGCCTAGAAAATTTTGAGAGGATAAATGCAATCTTAAGAAACTATTGTAGTAGTATGCTTGATATATGAATTTTTTTATAATCATTTAAAATTTCTTTTTGTCAACTACTTTATTGGATTAAAGGCGAGACTTTTAGATGGATCCTTTCATTGAAATTTAACTAGCGAGAAACCCTCGTGATGTGCGAAAGATGAAGGATAATTAACTGCGAGAAACTTATTAGATTATTCAAATTGTTGTAGAACCACCAATATGATTTTATTTGCAATTTTTTGTAGAAACTTGCTTAAAAATACTTATTAGATTATTTAAGTTTTTTGATCTATTCACCCCGTGAGTTGGACACTTTTGAGGTTGACATTTTTGTATTACCTTAAACTATAATATCAAGCATATAATAAGTGACTTTTTAATCCATCAAAACAAAATATTCTCACTCTATTAATGTAGTTGATATCTTTCTTTCGGAGAGTTCACACTCATTTGTCGGCTTTCACATATCTTCCTTCATGGAATGTTCCATGTGAAATTTATGATTAATTGTAGTTTTTAAATTTTCTTTTGCTCTCTCTTACCTTCCTATATATATATATTTGTTGTGAATATATCGGACATGTTAACATTTTATGCATTTGATCACAACCCTAATTTGTTAGGCGGTTCGGTTGGTTCCGACTTACACCACTAATTGGTGGAAGAAGAGGAAGGAAGCATTTGATCACAACCTTTGCAGAATGTGAAACTAATTATAGGAGTACATTGAAGTAAACTGTATTTGGTTGCTGTCTATGCTCATGATCAACATGTAAACTGTATTTGGTGAAACATTCTACTGCTCTGCACTCTCATGGTATTATGATAAGTTCATGCTCATGACACAATCGCATGTACGTCTCACCATCACGATCTAATTAATTTAAACTTAGAATTTACCACATGCTTCCACTAAATGCTTTAGGTGGTTTCATTACTTAATAATCTTGTCCTGCAGATACAACATAAATTTATTGTTTCTTTATCGATGAGTTTTAGTCTATCTATTTCAGATATCTATGAGTTTCAATAATCACTTTTTTAATCATTGTTGTTAAACTTTTAATTCATGCTTGAATTTGGTTGCTTCTTCTACTTTATTTTTTTTTATTTACTTATAAAATTATGACTTATAATATAAAGAGCAATGGAAATATTTGGTAGCTAAGAGCATCTAAATTGTATATGAGGTGAAACAATTGATTAGTGGGCATGTTATTTGGTTGTTTTAAGTTTTCCTGAGATTGGTGATTTGATCTCTTATTCCAATTGTGTAATGCTACCTTAGATGTGATCATAATTAAATATTGGTTTTAGGTTAGATTCTTTAAATTTTCAAGGCCAAATGGATCGATGCTATCAAATTGAAATTTGTTTGGAGAAATTCATCTAGGTAAGCTTCTATGGATTATTTATGTATCTAACTAATTAAGTTATTAATGTCATTAGAACAGTTCTACTTTAATCATCTTAGTTGTTCATTTTTTGTTCGCATGGATTATAGTTCTATTATATTTTAGTTGATTTCTCCCTCAGATGAGAAATTACAAGCAATTTTTTGAAATCCTTTGGAGACATTGTCATCTTTTGGATTTCCAAATGCATAGTAGATAATAGAATGCATTTCGAAAAATTGGAGATAATTTAATTTGTGGCTGGTTGAGTGAAAATGCATCTAATTAACTAAATAAAAGAACAAAGAAGCCATGTATAATTTCAGGTGTGCAGATGACACTAACATGTTCATTCCCAATTTGTGTGTAATTGTAGATTCTACTGCACCTCCATTACAACACAGTATGTTCTCCGATTAGGCATTGTCGATTTCTTCCTCGCGGATGGCTAGGGCATCACCAAGCACCCCATCTTCCTCTTGTCAGGCAGTAAAACATTTGATTGATGATCTTTACTAATAGATTTTTACAGTTTTGCATCGACACTATTAAGGATGACTTTGATCTCTCTTTTACTCAAAATATTTGTAGGCGAGCTCTTATATTTTTGATGCAACTTTTAATGGACGAGTAATTAATGCTATTTATTAATTCTGCAAAGCTCCGAATAAGTGGAAATTAAAGTTAGCTTTTTTGATTAAAGTTGGACACCGAGCACTGGGTTGGTTTGCTAGCCTTATTCTTCCTGGTCAGGTGCTTGACATTTTCAGTTATGGGCTGTCTTAGTGAACTACGGAGAGAAACCTGCAGATGTATACTCTGTAGGTAGGTATGAGTCTTTTCTGACTGTTTTGATAATTTTCACTCAGTTCTTGGTTTTTCCTTTTTTATTTAAAAAATTATACTGCCACTAAAATATTACAAGGACAAGTAGGGCTGATATCAACTCTGAGTTAGAGAGAGCTGGGTTCAGCGAGAATTTAGAAAACCGAGTTTGGCTTGGTTCGAAATTGATTCGAACTTGAAATCTATTTCAAGCTAGATCCAAGTCAAATAGACCATACTCTAATTATGGAATAGTTTAGCTGTAACACCCCTATCCGTCGCATAGCATATAGCAGTAAGTCCGGCCGGGGCCCGACGCCATATACTACGGACAGACCGGTTGGTTACGCGTTGAAACCATTCAACCAATTGCACGCCCTACACAACACCTAGCGGAAGCATTAAAGTTAAGTTGCACAATTAAGAACTCTGCCAAAAGCATGAATGTCCACTACAGTAACACCCGCAGGAATGTTCCAATACACAGAAAATAGAAATGGCCTTAAGGCCTTATAAAGTTTGCTTGACATAAAAGTGTTTTCATACATCGGCTCGCAGGCCGGTCACACATAGTCACAATGAAACACTCAAAATTAGGCCTTCGAGGGCCGACTCAGCAACTTGGGCTTTAGCCCGCTATTTTCCGCTCGGCTCCGCAGCACTTGCAAGCACAAACCACCGCCCGGTGGCAAACAAAAGCAACGGTCAGCTATGCTGATCAAATTATAACGATCCCGGCCTCAAAATCGGGGCGGCGATGCTCTTTCCCTGCACTTTATTAGTATAGGCAATTTATTAGTGTAAACACACATCATCACAGGCATAGGCTCGCACGGCCACACACCTCGTGCACACAGGGCACATTCACGGCGAACCAGCCAACGTCACATCAATTCAAGCCATAGACGTTCCTATTCCACCACCGCCCCTTAGACGGCCAACCATATGAGCATTTTGTCTTCTTGGCCGTGGTCACGACAATTTAAGCCATAGACCGCCGAAGACTCTCATCCATGCCAACGGTCCCACCGAACGACATAGATCGGGTATGGTTCCGCCTGACTCGTGCTCATATCGCAACGGAAATTTAAGCCATATGCGCAGGTCAAGACTCACCGAGTCCCGCTTCCGCCACAACAATCACATAATCCGGTTATGTTCACGTTGGCTCCCCGGCCATCGTGTTGGCAAAACTCGCTTTTGCCTAGTTTTCCAGGTGCACCTTGGAGTTAATCTCCAAGGCTCCCTATTGCAATCTAACACGTAGAAAACCCGAAAAACGCCCAAACACCCTGAGTCTTCCCCGGTTCATATGCAATGCAACATCACCGATCCGGCTCTACTTGTCCGGATAGGCTTCACACACAATGCCTATATCCGTTTTCGCATACGGACTCTATACAAGTGGGACTTTACATATCTACCCCAAGGAACGCTCCAACTCTTCGCTCACTCGCGAGAGAGGGCTTCCTATGCAAAGGGAAAAAGGGCTTCACATGACCAAGGATGATAAATCGTTACCCTTGCGTTCTTCCGCAGCGCTATGAAAAACTATGCGGTTCGAAAGCACCGCAACGGCGTCGCCTTCATGGATCTGGACTCGGATCGCGATTCGGAGCTCCGACGCTCCACCGGCGGCCGGATCTTGGTCTCCAACCTCTTCCTTGCTCTCCCTTCTCTCTAAACCCTTAGAGAGAGAATGGAAAAAGAGAATGAGGGTTTTGAAACCCTTATCCCAGCTAAAACCACCCAGGAGATGCCCCCCACCATCGGATCCAAAGCCAAGGAAATGAACGGCCACGATTAGGCCTCAAATTAGAAAATTTGGGCCGAACAAAAGTTGCAACACGGCCGTGTGTCTGGCCATGTCACTCATTCGCCGTCTCGACCGACTCGAAAACCAGCACACGGCATTCGACACGGCCTCTGACACGCCCGTGTCACCTGTGACACGCCCGTGTCGAGACCCGTGTCACCCCCCCCCCCCCCCCGTGTGCAATCGGCCAGCTTTCCCAACCCGAAAAGTACACGGCCTGCGACACGGCACCCGACACGCCCGTGTCGCATTTGACACGCCCGTGTCAGGGCCCGTGTCATGGCCCGTGTGCCTGCCTCTGAAAACTGCCCAAAGAGACACGCCCTGGGACACGCCCGTGTCCCAGGCCGTGTGCCTCAACTCGACGATCTCCAATCGTCAAAACGTCGACCACATGACCCGTAGCCGAACACGCCTGTGTCACGCCCGTGACATGCCCGTGTCACGCCCGTGACACCTGCTCCAAAATTCAGACTGGGCTTAAAACATCACCCGTCCCTCTTTTAAGTTTCGGGGTGTTACAACTCTCTCCCCCTTAAAAGAATTTCGCCCACGAAATTTACTAAAGGAAAACCATAGGAACTTAAAACTTTTAATGGTACCTGAGCGGAATAACTCCGGGTACTCCACCAGCATGGTTTGCTCTGTTGGGTACATTGGAAAATGTGTACCTGATTTGAAGAAGCCTAACTTAGCATAATGATATACATCAAGGTGTATTTGATGTTGTTTAAGTTGAATATGTGCAGGTTAAAAGTATGAAAAATTTCTAAGTCCATGTGTCGACACCAGAAGAAGATGTGTCGACACTTCAGGAAGATTGTGTCAACACTTGAAGAAGGCTGTGTCGACACAGAGAAAATGAGTCGACATCAAATGTGTCGACACCGGGAGACAGTGTCGGCACACACAGAAATATAGTCGACATCAACTGTGTCGACACCGGGAGGCAGTGTCGACACACACAAGATTATAGTCGACATCAACTGTGTCGACACTAGGAGGCTGTGTCGACACACAGAGGCAGAAGTCAACAACAGCTAAGTCGACACTTAGAGACTGAGTCGACACTTAGCAAAATCAACAATAAGTCTGTGGCTGAAGTAATTGTGTCGACATACAACTACTTGTGTCGACACATTCTCAAAAAGTTGTGTCAAGAAGCTGTGTCGACATCAAGACAATTGTGTCGACACATTTTAACAATTGTCTCGACACATATTGACAGTTTGTCTCGACACTTTCTGGCAAAAACAAAGACTCCTTGGCAGTTTGAAGAATTGGCAGCTGTGGGTCTCTACAGGTTAACTGACGTGATTGACACAGACAGAAGTTTATTAGGAACCGGACCAGCCGGTTACCAAGAATGAAGGCTATAAATAGACGGATAGTGTCTGAAAGAAAGAGGCTGAACACTGAATAACAAGTAACAATAAGAAGAAGATCTTTGCAGATCTAAGAAGATATTCTGATTGAACTATCAGAATCTGTCAAAGTAGAATTCAGTCAAGAATTCTGAAGTATCTTCAAGGGACTTGGATAGAGAGAGATCCAGTCAAAAGAAGGCAAGAAGAAAGTTGTCTCAGATTTCAAAAGAAACAGATTCTGAACTTATCTGTCAAGAAGATTCAGATTCAAATTCTGAAATCTAAGGAGAAAGCTGCTGATCAGTTTATTTCAAAGAAGATCAACTCAACAAAGTTCAGATTCAAGAAGCTTTGAAGAAAGCTAAGTTCCAATTGATTTTATCCATCTGGTTTATCAAGAAGTTGATCAAGAACACTATCTTGTTCCACCTCTCTCACCAGGAGCAAGATAAAAATATATTTTACTCAAATCTTGTAGGATCTTTTAATAGATCTGAGTTGTAAGCCTAATTTATAAAGGCTGAGTGTAGGAGAGATAATCTCTGAGTTGTAGGTCATGAATAAAGACTGAGGTAGGGCTGAATTGCCTGAGCTGTAGGAGTGTGGTATCACTCTGAGTTGTAGGAATCCATTTTGGATTCTGAGCTGTAGGATCTGAGGATCTGAGATAAAAGAAAGGAGTTTGGCTGAATCTAGCACACTGCTAGATAGGCAAAGGGGGAAAGTGGATGTACCCAGATCTTGGGGAACCACTATAAATATTTGTTGCAATCTGTGATGTGTAGTTCTAGATTGTGTGATTGTGATTGCTAAAGTAGCTGCACAACTCATAGAAAATAGTCTTTAATTACTTAATCATTCTGACTTAAGTTTGAAAAGAAAATAAGAACCTATTCACCCCCCCCCTCTAGGTGTCTAGGTAATATTGAAAGTAAAACTATCAAGTGGTATCAGAGGGAGGTTGCTCAAAGAAAGACTTAACAGTCTGAGTTAGATCTAAAGGCAGAATCAAGAATCAAGAAAATGGGTTCATGTGAGAATCACAAGGAGTTGGGATCTATGAAGCTACCCATCTGCAGAAAAGAAATCTTTGGAATCTGGAAGGAAAGGGTTAGGCTGTTTATGGAGGCCTCAGACCCAAGAATTTATATCACAGTGAAAGAAGGTCCATATATTCCAATGAAGATTTCTGTATTAGATGCAAATCAGAAAACTCCTAAGGATTTTTCAGAAATGACAAAGGAGGAAATCATCTTAGCCACTACGGACAAGAGAGCTCAAAACATCATAGTAAGTGCAATAGATGATTCCACCTTCCAAAATCTGATACATTGTAAGACCTCCAAAGAGATGTGGGACACCTTGATTGTCTATATGGAAGGATCTGAAGAAGTAAGACAAGACAGAAAATCAATGCTCAACCAAGAATATGAGAGCTTCAGACAAGGAAAGTCTGATAGCATAACTAAGTATTATAAGAAATTATATATGATTGTGAATGAACAAATGTCCTATGGAAGAGTCTTCAGTACATATGAGCTGAATGACAAGTTTCTCAGATCTTTAACAAAGGATTAGGATACCAAAATATGTGTCATTAGAGAAGTGGCCAAGTTAGCTGATATTTCTCCTCCAACCTTGTTTGGAAAATTACTTTCGTATGAAATGCAATTGATGGCTAGGAAGGAGGAAGAAAGAAGTACAAAAGGTGAGCATAGATCTGTGGCTTTCAAAGTTGAAGCCACTAGAAAGAAAGGGAGGATGTCTTCATCTCCTCTCAAGGAAGCTACAGAAGAAATAACAGAAAATTATGATAGTCAGAAATCAGGGAGCAGTGACTCAAATACTGACTTTGCTGCCTTTACAAGACAATTTCAAAAGTTCTTGAAAAAGAAGCAGTGGAAGTCCAGGCCCTCCACATCACAGCCAGTAGATGAGTTCTATCAGAAGAGAAAATCCTCAAGAAATGAGAGAAACAGAACTAAGCCCAGCAAAGCCATAACTTCTAAGATTGTTTGTTATTGCTGCAATAAGACTGGACATATGGTAGCTGAATGTCCAGAAAAGAGAAAGGAGTCAGTAGACAGAAAAAGGACTCAACACAAGGGCAAGAAGGAGAAATCTTTTGTTGCAAAGAAGGATAAGAGCCTTACAGATCAATCTACTTCGGAGTTAGAATCTGAAGCTGAAGCATACATTGGGCTGTATGCAGCCAATGAAGAAGAGGAGTTTATGCAATTGCTGAACTCCATCTATGATCAAGAAGACCATTAGTGCATGGGACTGATGGCTGGATCAGAAGAAGACATGTGCCAGAATCAGTCTGGTCCCAGTAAGGTACATTATCATTCTATAAAATCAGTTTGTAGTACTAGTGCAGAATTAGCTACATCTGCATCAAGTGATGTAGATGGATCTGAAGGTGATGTTTATCATTTGATAGATAAGTATGGGGACTTGTTGCAGGATCTTAAGAAAAGCAAGAACCTAGTCAAAAGTCAGGCTCAGGAAATTGCTGATCTTAAGGTGGCTGCAACTGAGTTTGAAAAAGTAATGGATCAAAAGTTAAATGAGATTGCCAAACTGAAAAATATAACCATTATTCAGATGGGCACAATCAAATATAACAATGATCAAATTAAGATTCTGGAGGCCAGACTAAGAATAGAGAAAGATTTAGTGGCTAGTTACTCTAAGCCAAAATCTATCTTACCTTTAATAGATGAGTTTGTGGCTCAAAAGGGTAAGGCGGGATTAGGCTTCAAAGGTAACCCTATGGCTACCCAATTCAAGAGAAAAGGCAAAGCTCATGTCCAGCCACTAAACCTTTCAGTCCCTGTTATGTTTAGAAAGGTGCACTTGTCTTCTAACAAATATGATCATGAACACATTCATGGTCATAAGAAGATTGAGGTTCTGAGTGACAAAGCTGTTAAAGCCAATAAGTCAGTCCATGACAATAAATCCCATCTTCCAAGGAAACCAATGGGTATGGCTGCAGCAGCACCAGCACAAGTCAGGAATTTTCCAGACTACAAAACTGCTAAGATTGTACCTAGATCTAGGTACAACAAATATGATTGCTGGTGTTGTGGCAAAGTAGGGCATTTTGCCTTGGACTGTTGGCATAACACAAGTGTCAGGAAGAACACCAATCTACCTGTTAGAGGAATTACTAAAATATTTGATATGAATGGAGCTAACTGGAACCAAGGACCCAATACATTCTTGGGCTCTAAGGTAAAGTAATTTTGTGATGCAGGAAAGTCCAAGTGATCATGCCCTTATATGGTACTTGGACAGTGGTTATTCCAGACATATGACTGGAACTAAGGGGCTACTGAAGGACTACACTTCTGTCAAGAATGGGCCTAAAGTTATCTTTGGTGGATCTTAGAGAGGAATCATCAAAGGGTTTGGTAACATTTCTTCAAATAGAATTACCATTACTCAAGTTGCTTATCAGTTTATTTCAAAGAAGATCAGATTCAAATTCTGAAATCTAAGGAGAAAGCTGCTGATCAGTTTATTTCAAAGAAGATCAACTCAACAAAGTTCAGATTCAAGAAGCTTTGAACAAAGCTAAGTTCCAGTTGATTTTATCCATCTAGTTTATCAAGAAGTTGATCAAGAACACTGTCTTGTTCCACCTCTCTCACTAGGAGCAAGATAAAAATATATTTTACTCAAATCTTATAGGATCTTTTAATAGATCTGAGTTGTAAGCCTAATTTATAAAGGCTGAGTGTAGGAGAGATAATCTCTGAGTTGTAGGTCTTGAATAAAGACTGAGGTAGGGCTGAATTGCCTAAGCTGTACGAGTGTGGTATCACCCTGAGTTGTAGGAATCCATTTTGGATCTTGAGCTGTAGGATCTGAGGATCTGAGATAAAAGAAAGGAGTTTGGCTAAATCTAGCACACTGCTAGATAGGCGAAGGGGGAAAGTGGATGTACCCAGATCTTGGGGAACCACTATAAATACTTGTTGCAATCTATGATGTGTAGTTCTAGATTGTGTGATTGTGATTGCTAAAGTAGCTGCAGAACTCATAGAAAATAGTCTTTAATTACTTAATCATTCTGCCTTAAGTTTGAAAAGAAAATAGGAACCTATTCACCCCCCCCCCCTCCCCTCTAGGTGTCTAGGTAATCTTGAAAGTAAAACTATCATGCTCCCTTTCACAAGAGAGCTCCTCCCGACCGCAATTATCCCACTGGACCTTAACCATCCGGATTTCCTTGTTACGGAGCCTCTTGACCTCTGCGTCTTCAATACAAACGGGCTTGACCTTAGTCATCAACCCTTCGCCCACCGGTACTTGATCCACTGCGATCACTAGTGAAGGCTCTTGAACCGCCTTCCGCAACATAGAGATGTGGAACACATCGTGTAGCCCACTCAACTCCGACTCGCTCCAGAACCTCAAAAGGTCCAAGGTATCTTGGGCTCAGCTTCTTCAAGCGTCTCACCCGTGAAACCCCCTTGAACGGCTTCACTTTCAAGTATACCCAATCGCTTACCGCGAACTCCACGTTCCGGTGCTTGGTATTGTAATACTTTGCCTGCCTGTCCTGAGCAATCAACAAGCGCTCCTGAATGATCCGCACCAACGAGGTAGCACTCTCCACCTCCTGCTTCTTGTACAACCTTGCCTCACCCATTTCTAACCAAGACAACGGCGTGCGACATTTTCTACCATATAGGGCCTCAAAGGGCGCCATTAGGATACTCGCCTGGTAGCTGTTGTTGTACACGAACTCCACCAAATGCAGGTGGTCCTCCCAATGCTTCCCGAAGTCTAGAACACACATGCGGAGCATGTCCTCCATCGTTTTATTGACTCTCTCGGTCTGCCCATCCGTCTGCGGATGGAAGGCTATACTGAACTTCAACTTTGTCCCCAGCATCTGCTGCACCAACCTCCAATCATTGGACTTGAAACGCCCATCGCGATCACTCACAATGCTGCGAGGCACACCATGTAGTCTAACTATATTGTCCACATAAAGCTTTGCCAACTTCTCCACTGAGTCGTCTTTCCTATGCGGAATGAAATGCGACACTTTAGTTAACCGATCTACGATCACCCAGATGGCGTCGTTCCCCTTCTGCGACCTTGGCAACACATGCACAAAGTCCATAGATATGTCGTCGAACTTCCACTCTGGTATAGGCAAGGACTTCAGAAATCCTCCCGGCTTTTGGCACTCCGCCTTCACCAAGGCGCACGTTTGGCACTTAGCCACAAACAACGCTACGTCTTTCTTAAGCCCCAGCCACCAAAACAGCTTCTTGAGGTCACGGTACATCTTTGTGCTCCCTGGGTGGATCGAGTACTTGGTATGATGAGCCTCGTACATCAACTCCGCCCGTAGGTTACTCCCGCTTGGGACGCACAACCGATGATCCTTCCTTAACAACCCATCTTCCACTGAAAACTGGGAATTTGACCCATCCAACGCTGCCTCCATAAGCTCCTTCATGGAGTCATCTAACTCCAATGCCTGCCAAACCCGATCAGCCAGGTCATACTGAACCTCTATCCAGTTCAACATTGCTTTGGCGCTCGTCTGCTTGTCAACGCAGCAGATTTCAAGCTCCTCCAACTCCCGTATCAGCCGCTCATCATGAACCGACAACCAGTTGGATTGGGCGGGAGCCCTGCGACTCAACGCATCAGCAACCGCATTGCCCTTCCCGGGTACATAATTAATCTTGAAGGTGTAGTCCCCCAGGAACTCCATCCACCTCCTCTGCCTCATGTTAAGATCCTTCTGATCCAATAGGTACTTCAGGCTCTTGTGATCGGTATATATATCGACCCTTACGCGGTATAGGTAGTGCCTCCACAGCTTAAGTGCAAATATCACGGCCGCCAACTCTAAGTCGTCGACCGGATAGTTCCTTTCATGTACTTTCAGTTGACGTGATCCATAAGCTATGACGCTCCCATGCTGCAACAACACGCATCCCAAACCACTACCCGAGGCGTCACTATACACCTCGAAGCCCTCGGTCCCACTCGGCGAACTAAGCACTGGCGTCGTGGTCAACCGTCTCTTCAGCTCCTCAAAAGCTTGCACGCACTCCTGCGTCCACAAGAATCTCTAATCTTTCCTTGTCAACTTCGTGAGAGGTAGCGCTATCCGCGAGAAGTTCTCTACGAAGCGCCTGTAATATCTGGCAAGCCCGAGAAAACTACGGACTTCCGCGACAGAAGACAACGCAGGCCACTCCCGTATCGCAACGATCTTCGCCGGATCCACCGCTATACCTTCCCCACTAACAATATGACCAAGGAACGCTACTGAGGGTAGCCAGAACTCGCACTTGGAGAATTTCGCATATAGCTCATTCCTCCTCAAAGTCTCCAACACCAGATGCAAGTGCTTGAAGTGATCTTCTTCGCACTGCGAGTACACCAATATATCGTCAATAAAGACGATCACAAAGCGGTCCAGGAAATCTCGGAACGTCCTGTTCATCAAGTCCATAAACACTGATGGCGCATTCGTCAGTCCAAACGGCATGACCGTGAACTCGAAATGCCCATACCTTGTGCTGAACGCCGTCTTCGGGATATCACATTCTCTTATCCTCAACTGATAGTACCCCGACTTCAAGTCCAACTTAGAATATACCGACGATCCGACCAACTGATCGAACAGATCATCAATCCTCGGGATCGGGTACTTGTTCTTCTTCGTCAGCTTGTTCAACTCTCTGTAGTCGATACACAACCGCATACTCCCGTCCTTCTTCTTAACGAAGAGGACTGGTGCGCTCCAAGGAGACGAGCTTGGACACACATAACCTTGCTCCATCAGCTCCTCTAGCTGAACTTTCAACTCTGCCATCTCCTTAGGCGCCAACCTATACGGAGCACGTGACACCGGTTTGGCCCCCGGTACGAGCTCGATGGTGAAATCAATCTCTCGCTGCGGTGGGGCCCTGGGAAGACTATCCGGGAACACACCGGGGTATTCACAAACCACGGGGATGCTATCCAACGTGGACTTTGCCTCCACAGCCCCCACTATTGCGAAGAACAGCTTTGCACCAGCACGAACTTCCTTTACCACTTGAAGAGCAGACATCAGCGTCTTGCTCGACCCCTTGAGTCCCTCGAATGTTGTCCCCCGCCCAACACCCAGCTTGACCTCCTTCCGGTCACAGTCAATCCAAGCTTTCTGCTCCGAAAGCCAATCCATCCCAAAGATAACGTCGAACTCTACTAGCGGCAGCAATGACGCTAGCAAGTCGAACTCTTGGCTCCATATGTGAACCTTTACGGCGCACACACTGTCCGCACGCATCGAGCACCCATTCGGTAGCAGCACATCCAACTTGTCCTTCGCCATCGAAGAAGGGACTCCGATGCGCGATATAAAATTTTCGGACAAGAAAGAATGTGAAGCTCCCGTATCGAACAGTGCCCGTGTCGGACTATCGCTAATCAAAACAAAGCCTATGCAAACCATATTAGGCTAACAAGCAATAAAAAACAGTATCTAAGTTAACTTGCTATAAATTAACTCGTACCTGTCACCACATCCGCTTGTTTAATGGCCTCTTGCTACCCCAAGTTGTAGACTCTAGGCTGAGTCGGAGCGTAGTGAGACGCGGTTGACTCCACCGCCTTGCCCTTCTCTTCGTAAGTAGCTCCTTGCTTTCTCTCAGACTTTGGTCGTCCGCTCCAGCAATCGCGGTTAAAGTGCCCCGTCTTTCCACACGTGAAACAAGCGCCCGGGGTTCGATTGGTAGTTTTCCCCGAGGCACCTGCAGAAGGAGTTGGACCTGACGTCCTAGTCTTCTTGTAGAATCTTTGATAGCCCGACTTCGACGTAGTCGGCGCTTTGAACTCTGATTTCTTCCCGCCAGATTCCTTCTTAGCTTGCACATTTCTCATGTCCTTCTCCAAGGACTGGGCCGAGTTGACCAAGGTTAGGAAGCCCTGCGCCATGGGCCCCGACAGTAGCAACCTCAGCTCATCTCTTAACCCTTCATAGAAGCGGTTAGTCTTTCGCTCCTCATCGGCAAAGGTAGCGCTAGCATATCTCCCCAACCGAGTAAACTCGTGGAGGTACTCGTCTACAGTGCTATCTCATTACACCAACTTTTGGAACTCGTTCTCCAATGCGATCTTCAGCGCTGAGGGGAGGTATCGAGCCATGAACAATCTTGCAAACTCCGCCATAGGAACTTCGGCCAACGGCCTTCCCCTCAACTGGTGTAGCTCTAGGCCTTCCCACCATAACCTTGCGTCCCCATCCAAAAGGAACGTCGCTATCGTGGTCTTCTGCCACTCTTCCGTTTCTGTCGCTGTCATCACCCTATTGACTCTTGAGAGCCAATCTTCAGCCTGGGTCGGGTTTCCCATTCCCGAGAACACCGGTGGGTGGAAGCCCATCACATGCTTAAGTTGTCTCTCAGTTGCTCTCCGAGGCAACTCCGGCTCCACCGCCACCTGCTCAACCCTTCTAGGCTCCGCCGCTTGGAGCGGCACTTGCTCCTTCGCAGGAGCAGGCTGCTACACCTGTCTTGCAGGTTGCGCATTAATCATCGCCATGACAGCTTCTGCCACCAACCTAATGGTCTCGGCAGATGGAGGTGTTGCAGGTGCTTCACTTGGCGCACTGCTTGCCTCAGAACCTGGCCGTTCTGACGGCCCAGCACCACTTCTGGTCACCTATAAACGTGCAAAACACCGATAAGCGACCAAATACTATTGCAAACAGCAATTATAGGAACACGCAGGTTCCTAAAACATGTGTATTTTCATTCCTAAGTGGACATTCATGGGTTCTTTTCATGTTATAACGATGACGCACGCACATGTGCTCACCACCCCTTAAAGTGAATTCGTCCACGAATTCATTTAAGTTTGATCGAAACCAGTGCTCTGATACCAATTTGTAACACCCCTATCCGTCGCATAGCATATAGCAGTAGGTCCGGCCGGGGCCCGATGCCATATACTACGGACAGACCGGTTGGTTACGCGTTGAAACCATTTAACCAATTGCACGCCCTACACAACACCTAGCGGAAGCATTAAAGTTAAGTTGCACAATTAAGAACTCTGCCAAAAGCATGAATGTCCACTACAGTAACACCCGCAGGAATGTTCCAATACACAGAAAATAGAAATGGCCTTAAGGCCTTACAAAGTTTTCTTGACATAAAAGTGTTTTCATACATCGACTCGCAGGCCGGCCACACATGGTCACAATGAAACACTCAAAATTAGGCCTTCGAGGGCCGACTCAGCAACTTGGGCTTTAGCCCGCTATTTTCCGCTCGGCTCCGCAGCACCTGCAAGCACAAACAACCGCCCGGTGGCAAACAAAAGCAACGGTCAGCTATGCTGACCAAATTATAATGATCCCGCCCCCAAAATCGGGGCGGCGATGCTCTTTCCCTGCACTTTATTAGTATAGGCAATTTATTAGTGTAAACACACATCATCACAGGCGTAGGCTCGCACGGCTACACACCTCGTGCACACAGGGCACATTCACGGCGAACCGGCCAACGTCACGTCAATTCAAGCCATAGACGTTCCCGTTCCACCACCGCCCCTTGGACGGCCAACCATATGAGCATTTTGTCTTCTTGGCCGTGGTCACGACAATTTAAGCCATAGACCGCCAAAGACTCTCATCCATGCCAACGGTCCCACCGAACGACATAGATCGGGTACGGTTCCGCCTGACCCGTGCTCATATCGCAACGGCAATTTAAGCCATATGCGCAAGTCAAGACTCACCGAGTCCCGCTTCCGCCACAACAATCACATAACCTGGTTATGTTCACGTTGGCTCCCCGGCCATCGTGTTGGCAAAACTCGTTTTTGCCCAGTTTTCCGGGTGCACCTTGGAGTTAATCTCCAAGGCTCCCTGTTGCAATCTACCACGTAGAAAACCTAAAAAACGCCCAAACACCCGGAGACTTCCCCGGTTCATATGCAATACAACATCACCGATCCGGCTCTACTTGTCCGGATAGGCTTCACACACAATGCCTATGTATGTTTTCGCATACGGACTCTATACAAGGGGGACTTTACATATCTACCCCAAGGAACGCTCCAACTCTTCGCTCACTCGCGAGAGAGGGCTTCCTATGCAAAGGGAAAAGGGGCTTCACATGCCCAAGGATGAGAAATCGTTACCCTTGCATTCTTCCGCGGCGCCATGAAAAACTATGTGGTTGGAAAGCACCGCAACGGCGTCGCCTTCGCGGATCTGGACTCGGATCGCGATTCGGGGCTCCGACGCTCCACTGGCGGCCGGATCTTGGTCTACAACCTCTTCCTTGCTCTCCCTTCTCTCTAAACCCTTAGAGAGAGAATGGAAAAAGAGAATGAGGGTTTTGAAACACTTATCCCGGCTAAAACCACCCAGGAGATGCCCCCCACCGTCGGATCCAAAGTCAAGGAAATGAACGGCCACGATTAGGCCTCAAATTAGAAAATCTGGGCCGAACACGGGTTGCAACATGGCCGTGTCACCCATTCGCCGTCTCGACCGACTCGAAAACCAGCACACGGCATTTGACACGACCTCCGACACGCCCGTGTCGAGACCCGTGTCACGCCCCCCCCCCCCCCCCCCCCCCCCCCGTGTGCAATCGGCCAGCTTTCCCAACCCGAGAAGGACACGGCACCCGACACGCCCGTGTCGCATTTGACACGCCCGTGACAGGGCCCGTGTCATGGCCCGTGTGCCTGCCTCAGAAAACTGCCCAAAGTGACACGCCCTGGGACACGCCCGTGTCCCAAGCCGTGTGCCTCAACTCGACGATCTCCGATCGTCAAAACGTCGACCACATGACCCGTGGCCGAACACGCCTGTGTCACGCCCGTGACACGCCTGTGTCACGCCCGTGACACGCCCGTGTCACGCCCGTGACACCTGCTCCAAAATTCAGACTGGGCTTAAAACATCACTCGTCCCTCTTTTAAGTTTCGGGATGTTACATTAGCATTCAGTTGAAATCAATCTGAATAATCTCTCATCCCATTTACCGCTCAACCCTAATTGAAATGAAGTCGGTCTGAATTATAATCGAAACAGAAGCTTATCTGGTTAAAATCATTTTATTTGAGATAGACTGACTGAAATGAAGTCAGTCTGAATTAAAGATTCTAGCTTGGTTTATAATTTACCATGCTAGAATCTTTCCGCAGGATTACATGGAATCAATTTAGCTTGGGTCCTCCCATCAATTTTTTTTTAATTTGCTTCTTCTCTTGATGATTGATAGCTTGGGTCATCCCAGGTTTTAGGTGTCTTTTAGATTGTATTTGTTACTTCATGGAATGGGCATCTATTTTCATTTTGCAAGTATGTGAGAGCATTCACAAGAGGCTTTTAAAATGAGTTGTTTCTCTAAATTCCTTCATGAAAACATTTATTCAACTAATTCCATTTGACTAGCCTCGTTGCTATGTTGGTTCTTACATTCTTTTTTGAATTGCTTCCACTCCAATTCTGTCATAGAGTTGCATCTAGATTTTGTTGAAATTGGTGAAGTGGAAGTGGGTGGTCGGGCAGTCCGGGCGGCCTGGGCGGACTGACCGTGCGGACTGGTAATTAGTCTGGCGGGCTGGTGGTTGGCGACCTGCGTAGTTTGCTGCGGTCAGATTTTGCGGACTGCGCGGACTGGTTTAGTCCGGCGGTGAGCTGAGCTCTGCAAGGTGGTGTGCCCGGCCTATGCGGACTAGGCTTGGAGTCCGCGCATCTTTTGTGGAGTTATGGTGAGCAGCGGTCTGGCTCTGGAGCTGGCGGACTGGGTTGGTTTCCGCCGAGCTCGCACCATCTTTTCTGGACTTGTTCTTTTGTGAAGTCAAGGGTTTCCGCAGTGTCCGCTGTGAACAGGTGTTTTGCCTGTGGTCGTGGACATTGCGAGCTGGGTCGGTGTCCGCATAGTCCGCTGTGACCGGGCGGTCTGCCTGTGGTCTTGGACTGATGTTTGCGGACAGATGCGGTGTCATCTCTTGGCGGACTGGCATTGTACTCGGTTAGTGGCTCCTGCGTCTCGGCGAGTCCGGCATTTGGTTCTGCGGACTGGGCGGACTGCCTTGGGCAGATCGCTTTCTCGCTTGGACTTGGCGGTTTGGTTGGTCCAATGTAGGCGGACTCAGCGGACTGGCTTTGTTAGCTGCGACCAAGGGGCGGTGACTCTATCTCATAGGGTGGTGACCACACTCCTCACCCGGCCTATAAATAGGACCCCCCGGCACTACATTTTGTAGCAGAGTGAACAGTAAGTTGGGCTTGAGTTTAGGCTGCGGACTCGGTTTTCGTATCCGCACGGGTTGTTTGCTTAACCGGTTACTGTGTGCAGGTGGCGCGGCTAACATTGTCAGACCAAGAGTTTGGTTCTGACCTCTGTGGAGTTAGCGGGCTGCATTCGGCGGTTACCAGCATCAGCATCTCTCTAAAGCTCAATAACCTGTCCGCACGACCTCGCGGTCTCGGCGGACTCCGTGTTCAGTTCGGCTCAACTCAGTTCGGGCGGTCTCTGCGGGCAGGCGGTCTCGGCGGTCTCTGTATTCTATCTGCTTGAGTTGTTTTGTAGTTCTGTTTTTTTCATGTACTGGCGAAATCATGTCTCGCCATGTATACCTCGCCCCTGTAAAGAAGATTAATGAAAGTTTGATCTGCTTGTTCTGTCTATGCACTTTCGTTGCTTGGGTTATCTCCTTGTTTTCCGCGTGATCAAGTTGTGATCTGGGTAGCTTCGAAGATATTGATTTGGTGTTTGGACTACCTTGTTTATCAACTTGAGAAAATTCAACATGGTATCAGAGGCGAGGGGGATGTCATGGGTTCGATCCCCCTGGATGGCGTTCCAGGGGGAGTTTGTTGGGTGTGGCCCTCCATCCAGGTGTTGGATGGGGTGCCTCCCGGGCGCACTCGGGTTGGCTTCTGGCATGGGTGCAGGGGAACTCAATGGTATGGTTTAATGTAAGGGAGTCGGGTTGGCTCCGGGCATGAGTACAGGGGAGTTCCGGGCACGGTTTAAGTGCGAGGGAGCCATGCGAACAGTTTGACCGGTCCTGCTAAAATAATATAAAGAAATTGGTAGCGCCCTTCCTAACACTCAGGGGTTTTGGGAGAGTTGGTAGGCGTCATTCCTAACAACTGGTATCAGAGAGAGGTTCAGTTGCTTGCGCGGTGATCAACAAGCCTTGTTGTTGCTCTGTGTGCTTCTGAAAGGATAACCAAGTTAGTGTAATGGACGGTGGGTTTGCAAGAGGTCTGGGAATTGAGCTTCTGACGCCGACTAACTTCAAGAAGTGGAAGTCGTGCATGAAGGGCTATCTTCTGGGCGAGGAGCTATGGGAGGTCGTCGGTGGCGATGATCAAGTTGAAATCACTACTGAGTTTTGAACAACCGAGCAGGTAAGAGTGTGGAGGAAGACAAATGCCAAGGCTGAGTTTGCTCTCAAGCGGGCGATGTCACCTGAGCTCTTTGATCACATCTTAAGATATGAATCTGCTGCTGAGATTTGGACTTCCCTTGATGGGTTGTTCAATAGGAAGAATGTAGCAAGGCTACAGTTCTTGGAGAATGAGTTGGCTAAGGCAACTCAGGGAGACCTTTCCATCTCCAAATACTTCTTGAAGATGAAAAGCTTGTGTGCTGAGCTTTTAGCACTTGATCCTGATGAGCCGATCTCCGAGGCCAAGCTGAAGAGACACATAATCCGCGGTCTGCGGAAGGATTATGTGGCCTTTGTTACTTCTGTTCAAGGCTGGGCTACTCAGCCCTCTCTTCTGGAGCTGGAAAATCTGTTTGCTTCGCAGGAGAGCCTGGCAAGGCAGATGGCTGGGATGACTGTCTCTGAAGGAGCTAGTGAAGCTCTTTTCACTGAGAAGAAGAAGAAGAAGAGATAGGAAGGGAAGAAAAAGCAGACTGCGGCTGGAGATGAACTTTCATCTTCTAAACAGCAGGAGGGGAGCTTTGCTCCTAAGAAGGACTGGAAGAAAAACCTGAAATGCTACAGGTGTCATCAACCAGGCAACTTCAAGCGAGACTGCAAGGTCAAACTACAGTCTAGGCATGCTGCAGGTAAGGAGGAAGCTTCCTCTAGCAAGGAGGAAGCTGGCTGGGGTGGAGCTTTCATGACGGGCACTTGTGTCCGTGCATTGTCGACCATCGGTGTGGAGGATGACTGGATCGTTGACTCCGGGTGTGGTCATCACCTCACCGGAGATATGTCGAAGTTCTCCTCGCTACAAGCATACTCAGGTAACGAAGCTATTATAACTACTGATAATACTGTTCATGTAGTAGAGAAGGAGGGTATAGTAACGTTGGGTAGTGATGAGGGGCCACTCACGTTAAGAAGTATTTATCACGTACCTGGCATGAAGAAGAACCTCTTCTCTGTGACCAATGCTATCGATGCCGGCTATCACGTTCTGTTTGGGCCAACAAAAGTAAAGTTCCTTCGCAACGTATCAGCGGTTATGGCTGATGCTGCTCACATTGGAAGGAGAGTGAAGGACTTGTTTGTTTTATCAACTAGTTCCTATGTTGATCGGATGAGGGCCAATGATAGCGCTACTATGTGGCATGAGAGGTTGGGGCATGTAGGGATGGATAAGCTGAAGGCTATGGCAAATAGGAGCCTGGTTAGAGGCTTGCCTAAGCTATCATCCTTCGATGATGGTCATGTTTGTGCTGGATGTCAGTATGGGAAGTCTCATCGTCTTCCATTTGATAAGTCACAAATAAGAAGCAAAGCACCATTGGAGGTTATCCATAGTGATCTTATGGGACAAACCGCTTCTGCTAGCCTTGGTGGGAGCAGATACAAGCTAGTATTGATTGATGACTACTCAAGATATACTTGGGTGTATTTCTTGAAGGAGAAGTCTGAAGCCTTCGGATTGTTTGTGGAGTTCAAGGAGCTGGTGGAGGGTCGGCTTAACCTGAGGATCAAAAAGCTTAGAACTGACTACGACGGAGAATTTGTCTCCTCCGACTTTTCTAACTTTTGCAGGAAGCATGGAATCCAGAGGGAGATCACTTGTGCTCATACTCCACAACAAAATAGAGTAGCGAAGCGGAAGATCCGTCATCTAACGGAGACCTGCAAATGCTGGCTTCATGCCAAGAGTATCCCAATGTCTTTTTGGGCGGAGGGAATGTCTTGTGCAGCGTATGTCATCAATCAGATGCCTCTTAGTCCGATCAACATGAAGTATCCTTTCGAGATGCTGCTGAAGGAGAAGCCGAGCGTTGAACACCTTCGGGTGTTTGGATCAACTTGCTATGTGCATATTCCTGATGCCCTGAGAACTAAGCTTGATGCAAAGGCAAGGAAGCTTGTCTTCGTTGGCTATGATGAGCGAAAGAAGGGATGGAGATGCATGGATCCAGTGACGAAGAAGTTCGTTGTATCAAGAGATGTAATCTTTGACGAACTGACGTCATATGGAGGAAGCTCGGTTGAGCTACCGAAGAGCAAGGTTGATGAAGATCAGGAGGTGGCTGAGGTTATTGATCAAGATGAGCTAGCTGTGTCACCAGCAGCTCCAGTTGCTTCAAGTTCTGGGGGAGATGCTTCTGGTCAGGAAGCAGGGGGAGCATTGCTCCAAGCTTGTCGGAGAACAGAGGTGAACCAGAAGAAGTAGCGGAGGTGGTCAGCAAGGAGCAGCCTCTTCGGAGATCAAAGAGGGTTATCAAGCCTCCAGCTCGCTACTGCGAAGGAAACATAGTGAGTTATGTCTCATGTTTCTTTGCAGGTCCTCTTGATGAGCGGGAGCCTGCTAGCTTCAATGAGGCCACTGGAGTCAAGGAGTGGGAAGATGCCATGAGAGAGGAGATGGATGCTCTCAAAAGGAATGGAACTTGGGATCTAGTACCCAGAGTTGATGGCATTACTCCGTTGAATTGTAAGTGGGTGTTTAAGTTGAAAAAGAATGCTGATGGGAGCAATTAAAGATACAAGGCTTGCATGTTCGCTCGGGATTCTCTCATCAGTATGGAGAAGACTATGATGAGACGTTTAGTCCAGTTGCAAAGATGGCTTCAGTTCGGATAGTGATCGCATTGGCTGCTTGCCAAGGATGGAGGATGTGGCAGCTTGATGTAAAGAACGCTTTTCTTTACGGAGAGATTGACAAGGACATCTTCATTGATCAGCCACTTGGATTTGTTTCTGAAATTCATCCGAACTACGTCTGCAAGCTCAGGAAGGCTCTCTACGGGTTGAAGCAAGCTCCTAGAGCTTGGTATGGGAAGATAGCAAAATATCTGCAATTCTGTGGATACCTTGCTTCAAACTCAGACTCAAGCTTGTTTATCAAGAAGAAGGGGAAGCTTCGAGTCTTGGTCCTGCTGTATGTTGATGATATGATCATCACAGGGAATTCTGAGGAGGAGGTAACTAGGCTCAGAGCTGAGCTAGCCATTCGTTTCGAGATGAAAGACCTGGGAGAGCTTCATCACTTTCTTGGTCTCGAAGTGGAGAGGAAGGAGAGTGGAACCTCATCTGCTAGAAGGGATGTGCTGAACGCATTATGAACCGGTTTGTATTGATTGAAGGGAAGACTTGCTCTACTCCTCTGGATCAAGGACTAAAGCTTCGACGAGATGAAGGAAGGATTCTTTATGATCCTTTGGTGTTCAGAGCTCTTGTTGGGAGCTTGATCTAACTGACGATTACTAGACCAGATATAGCTTATGCTGTTGGTCAAGTAACTCGGTTTATGGCAGAGCCAAGGAAGTCTCATCTTGTAGCGGCAAAAAACATTCTGAAGTATGTCAAGGTAACTTCTGACATGGAACTTCTTTATAGAAGGGATGCGAGTTTATCTTTGCTAGGGTACACGGATGCTGATTATGGTGGTGACTTGGATGACCGAAGGTCAACTTCTGGTTATGTGTTCACTTGTTGATCAGCGGGCATTTCATGGTGTAGCAAGAAGCAGGACTCGGTATCCGTCTCTACTACGGAAGCTGAGTACAAGGCTTCGGCCTTGGCAGCTTGGGAAGTCGTTTGGCTAAGGACACTGGTAGAGGACATCCATGAGGAAGTGCAAAGTCCAACTTTGCTCCGAGGGGATAATGAAAGTGCTCTCAAGCTGGTAAACAATCCAGTTTGTCATGCCAGGACCAAGCATATTGAGATCGATCACCACTTCATAAGGGAGAAGGTGTTGGAAGAATCTCTTGTGGTCGGTAATGTTCGGAGTGAAGATAACCTTGCTGACATCTTCACCAAGCCGCTGTCAAAGGGGCCTTTTCAGCGGCTACGAGGTCTACTTGGCTTGATCACCACTTCTCACTTCAAGGGGGAGAGTTGAAATTGGTGAAGTGGAAGTGGGTGGTCGGACATTCCGGGCGGCCTGGGCGGACTGACCGTGCGGACTGGTAATTAGTCGGCGGGCTGGTGATTGGCAACCTGCGTAGTTTGCTGCGGTCAGGTTTTGCGGACTGCGCAGACTGGTTTAGTCCGGCGGTGAGCTGAGCTCTACAAGGTGGTGTGCGCGGCCTATGCGGATTAGGCTTGGAGTCCGTGCATCTTTTGTGGAGTTATGGTAAGCAGCGATCTGGCTCTGGAGCTGGTGGACTGGGTTGGTTTCCGCCGAGCTCGCTCCATCTTTTATGGACTTGATCTTTTGTGAAGTCCAGGGTTTCCGCAGTGTCTGCTGTGACCAGGTGTTTTGCCTGTGGTCGTGGACATTGCGAGCTGGGTTGGTGTCCGCATAGTCCGCTATGACCGGGCGGTCTGCCTGTGGTCTTGGACTGATGTTTGCGGACAGATGCGGTGTCGTCTCTTGGCGGACTGGCATTGTACTCGGCTAGTGGCTCCTGCGTCTCGGCTAGTCCGGCATTTAGTTTTGCGGACTGGGCGGACTGCCTTGGGCAGATCGCTTTCTCGCCTGGACTTGGCGGTTTGGTTGGTGTCATGTAGGCGGACTCAGCGGACTGGCTTTGTTAGCTGCGACCAAGGGGCGGTGACTCAATCTCATAGGGTGGTGACCACACTCCTCACCCGGCCTATAAATAGGACCCCCGGCACTACATTTTGTAGCAGAGTGAACAGTAAGTTGGGCTTGAGTTTAGGCTGCGGACTCGGTTTTCATATCCGCACGGGTTGTTTGCTTAACTGGTTACTGTGTGCAGGTGGCGCGGCTAACATTGTCAAACCAGGAGTTTGGTTCTGACCTCTATGGAGTTAGCGGGCTGCATTCGGCGGTTACAAGCATCAGCATCTCTCTCAAGCTCAATAACCTGACCGCACGAACTTGCGGTCTCGGCGGACTCCGTGTTCAGTTCAGCTCAACTAAGTTCGGGCGGTCTCTGCGGGCCGGCGATCTCGGCGGTCTCTATAGTCTATCCGCCTGAGTTGTTTTGTATTTCTGTTTTTTTCATGTACCGGCGAAATCATGTCTCTCCATGTATACCTCGCCCATGTAAAGAAGATTAATGAAAGTTCGATCTGCTTGTTCTGTCTATGTACTTTCGTTGCTTGGGTTATCTCCTTGTTTTCCGCGTGATCAAGTTGTGATCTGGGTAGCTCCGAAGATATTGATTTGGTGTTTGGACTACCTTGTTGATCAACTTGAGAAAATTCAACAGATTTATACCAGTAGGTGAGATTGTGCCGGTACTCATAGTTGTTAGGCCAGTACTAATATCTCTTCTTCACTTAACCTTTTCTGTTGAAGTTTGTGAAGTAAAAGTGGGTGATCGGGCAGTCCGGGCGGCCTGGGTGGCCTGGGCGGACTGACCGCATGGACTGGTGTTTCAGTCTAGCGGTCTGGTGGTTGGCGACCTGTGGTGTTTTGGTGGCTGCTGTGCGGGTTGGTATCTGTAACACCCATATCCGTTACATAGTATATAACAGTAGGTCCGGTCGGGGCCCGACGCCATATACTGCGGACAGAATGGTTGGTTACTTATTGAAACCATTCAACCAATCACAACGTCCTACACAGAGCATCTAGCGGAAGTAAATTATTAAGTTGCACAAAAAATAAAGAACCCTGCCAAGTATGAATGTCCACTACTCAAACCAAGAAGGAATGTTTAATACACTAAACAGAAATGGTCTTATGGGCTTACAGGAGTTTGCTTAATAAAAGTGTCTTCCAAACCTCGGCACGCAGGCCGGTCATACATGAGTACAAAAGGAAAACACTCAACAATTGGCCTTCGAGGGCCGGCACAGCGACTTGGGCTTTAGCCCGCTATTTACCGCTCGGCTCCGCAGCACCTGCATGCAACAATCCACCACACGGTGGTAAACAAAGGCAATGGTCAGCTATGCTGACCAAATTATAACGATTCCGCCCCCAAACCGGGGCGGCAAAGCTTCTTCCTTGCACTTGTTAATAAAAAAAGCAACATAGCAAAATAAGCATCACATCACAGGTGCACGCTCACACAGCCGTACACCCTGTGCTCTCAGGGCACTTACTCGGCGAGCCAGTCCGAACCCCGTCCGGTCCTTGACTCCACCACCACCCCCAGGGTGGCAACCTCGTGAGCATTTAGTCCTTTTGGCCGTAGCCTAGACTCGATCTCCAAACCTCGGTAAGTCCCACGTTAAACTTTAGGTCGCTTTAACCGGGCAGATGGAGCAGGTAGGGGTCCACCAGCCCGTTGCTCACCCCATCATTGCCATTTGGCCTTTGACGCGGGCTAAGCTTCCCCAGTCCCAAATATCGTTCAAACACGGTACATAGCCCCGCTATGTACCCGGTTGGCTCCCAGGCCACCGATATGATAGAAATGCGTTTCCATCCAGATTTCTAGGTCCACCTCGGGGTTAATCCCCTAGATTCCCTGATGCATTCTACCGCATAGCAACCCGAAAACAATCAAAACGCTCGGAGTCTTCTCCGGCTAAAAATGCACAGCAAAACATCACTGATCCAGACCAACACGTCCGGGTAGGCTTCACACATCATGCCTATGTCCGTACTACGATTCCAGACTCTAAAAAGGGGGACTTTACATATCTACCCCAAGGAATACCACAATCTCGCCGCACACTCACGGGAGAGGGGTTTTCCCATGCAAAGGAAGAAGAGTTTCACATGCTCAAGAAGAGAATCGTTACCCTTGCGCTTTTCCTCGGTGCCATGACGATCTAGCCGGATGGAAAGCACCGTATCGGCCTCGCCTTCGCGGATCCGGACTCGGATCGTCATTTGGAGCTCCGAAGCTCCGTCAGTGACCGGATCTTGGCCTTCTTCCTCCTCCTTGCTCTCCCTTCTCTCTAACTTTTAGAGAGATAAAACTCAAAGTGAATAAGGGTTTCCAAGCCCTATTCCCGGATATAACACACCAGCAACAGCCCTGAGCCGTCATATCCCAAATCAAGAAATCGAACAGCTGCGATTCAGCCCAATATTATAAAATCTGGGCCGAACACGGGTTGCAACACGGCCGTGTGCATGACCGTGTCACCCATTCGCCGTCTCACCCGACATTCCAACCAGCACACGGCATTCGACACGGCCTCCGACACGCCCGTGTCACACGTGACACGGCCGTGTCAAGACCCGTGTCACGCCCGTGTGCACTGCCAACAATAATTTCCCGAGGAGGACACGTCCTGCGACACGGCACCCGACACGCCCGTGTCACATGTGACACGCCTGTATCTGTGCCTGTGTCATGGCCCGTGTGCATACTCAGAAAATTCCCAGCGTGACACGCCCGTGTCCCAGGCCGTGTGCCTCAACTCGACGATCGCCGATCGCCAAAACATCGACCCCACGACCCGAGGTTGATCACGCCCATTACACGCCCGTGACACGCCCGTGTCACGCCCATGACACCTGCTCCAAAACCCAGACTTGGCTTAAAACGTCATCCGTCCCTCTTTTGAGTTTCGGGGTGTTACAACTCTCCCCCTCTTAAAAGAATTTCGTCCACGAAATTACTAAAGGAGAGAAAACAGAAACTCTCAGCGGTACCCAGGCGGAACAACTCTGGGTACACTTCCAGCATCGATTGCTCTCACTCCTAAGAGAGCTCCTTGCTACCGCAATTGTCCCACCGGACTACGACCATCCTGATCTCCTTGAGACAAAGTCGCTCGACTTTACGGTCTCCAAAACGAACAGGTTTGACCCTAGTCGTCAACCTTTCGTCCACCAAAACTTGATCACTCACGATCAAGTTCGAAGGCTCTTGCGCCGCCTCACCAAACCGCTCTAGAAATCTCAAGTGGTCCAAGGTATACCGGGCTCAGCTTCCCCAAGCGTCTCTCCCGTGAAACACTCTTGAACGACTATAACTTCCAATATGCCATCCGATAACTCCGCATTTCGGTACGTGGCGTTAACGTACTTAGTCTGCCTCTCCTGAGTGATTAGCAAAAGTTCTCATATGGTTCGCACCAAAGGGGTAGTGTTTACCACCTCTTGCTTTAAATACAACTTCGTGTCATCCGTTTCTAGCCACGACAGTGGCATGCGACAACTTCAACCTTATAGGGCCTCGAAGGGCGCCATTTATATGCTCGCTCGGTAGTTAAAGTTGTACGCAAACTTTACCAAAACAGATGGCCTTCCCACTGCTTCCCGAAGTCCAAAACGCGCATGCGAAGCACGTCCTCCAACATCCTGTTGACCCACTCGGTCTGCTCATCCGTCCACGGATGTAAGATTGGACTAAACTAAAACTTAGTCTCCAGCACTTTCTGTAACCACCTCCAATCATTGGACGTAACACGTCCATCTCGATCGCTCACGATGTTGCGGGGTACACCGTGTGGTCTAACTATATTATCCATAGACATCTTTGTCGGTTACACCACCGAATCATCCTTCCTCTGCGGAATGAAGTGCGACACTTGCGTTACCCAAATCACGATCACCCAATAGGCATCGTTTCCCCACTGTGACTTTGGCAAACCATGCACACAGTCCACTCGAACTTCTATTCCGAACTAGGCAAGGATTTCAAGAATCCCCCGACTCTTGGCACTCTGCCTTCACTAAGGTGCAAGGCTGGCATTTTGCCACACATAGTGCCACAACCTTCTAGAGTCCTGGCCACCAGAGCACTTCTTCAGATATCGGTACAACTTCGTGCTTCCTAAGTTAATTGAGTACTGGGTATAACATACCACAACTCCACCCATCAATTGCCCATGCTTGGGCCGCACAAACGGTTATCTTTCCTTGGCAGTCCACCTTCAATCGTCGATTTGGGACTTTGACCCACCGAACCGCACCCATGATTTCCTTCATGCTGCTCCCCAAACCATAGTCTGCCAAATACGATCAGTCAGGTCATACTGGACTTCTGACTTGTTCAATTACGCTTCGACGCTAGTCTGCTTGTCAACGCAAGAGATAGCTAACATCTCCAACTCCCAGGTCAAACTCTCAACATGAACCTACAACTAGTTGGCTTGGGTGGGAGCCCTGCGTCTCAACGCATCCGCAACTACATTGCCTTAAAATGGGCACAAAATAACTTTCGAACATATAGTCCCCCAGGAACTCCATCCATTTCTGCTGCCTCAATTTCCGACCCTTTTGATCCAACCGATATATCAGACTTCTATGATCGGTACAAACATCGACTTATGCGATGTACGAACAATGCCTCCACAGCTTAAGCGCAAAACACACTGTCGCTAACTACAGATGGCGGACCGGGCAATTCCCCTCGTGCTCTTTCAGCTAATGTGAGCCATAGGCCATAACATTACCACGCTGCAGCAGCACGCAGTCCAATCCACTGCCCAAGGCAGTGCCGTAGATCTCACAGCTTTTGGTTCCACTCGGCGAACTTAACACTGGAATCGTGGTTGACCAACTCTTTAACCCTTAAAAGTTTGGGCGCACTCGCGCATCAAAACAACCTTTTAAGCTTTTCCTTGACAACATTGTGAGGGGTAAATCTATCCACGAGAAGTCTTTGATAGTTTAACTTTCAAGACCACCTAAACACCTAGAGGGGGGTGAATAGGTTCTAATGCTTGTTTTAACTTAAGGCAGAATATAACTACAGGCTATAAGAGAATTCTGAAGACACTGCAGCAAACACAGCACAGCAATCACAAATATGCACACATCACAGATTGCTTACAGATTTATAGTGGTTCCCCAAGGTCTGGGTACATCCACTTTCCCCCTTCACCTATCTAGCAGTGTGCTAGATTCGGCCTAACTTCCTTCTTTATCTCAGATCCTCAGATCCTACACCTTAGAACCCTGAAAGATTCCTACAACTCAGAACCCTATAAGGTTCCTACAGCTCAGACTAACCAGCCCTACCTCAGCCTTGCCACAAGGCCTACAACTCAGAGAAAACCTTCTCCTACAACTCAGGCATAAACAGCCCTACCACTCAGAGAATACCTCTCCTACACTCAGCCTTTATAATCTAGGCTTACAACTCAGATCTGTACAAATAGATCCTACAGAAATTGAAATTGAAGTTATATAATATCTTGCCCCTGTTGAGAGATAAGGGACAAGACTGTTCTTGATCAGCTTCTTGAAAAACCTTATGGATGAAATCAACTGGATCTTAGCTTTCTTCAAAGCTTCTTGAATCTGAACTTAATAAACCTGTGATAGCTTCCTTCTTGTCTTCAAATGGCTGGATCTCTCTCTATCCACAACCCTTGATAATACTTCTCAAATTCTTGGATGAATTCAACTTAGACTGAATCTGAGTGGATGTTCACTTCAGAATGTCTTCTTAGATCTTCTCACGAAGATCTTCTTCTGTGTCTTGCACTTTCTTGATTTGAGATCTTATCTCACAATAATGATCACTCAGTTTGTTTCTATGTCTCAATTCTCTCTTTCCTTCTTCTGAATCTGTCTATTTATAGACTTCATCCTTGGTAACCGGCTGATCCGGTTTCTAACAAACTTCTAACAAGTCTGACAGCTTCTGTCAACCTGTTGTAACTCACAGCTGTCAAGTCTTCAAACAGATCTTGTGTCTTTGTCTTTGTCAGCAAAGCGTCGAGACTGTCTGTTAGAAAGTGTCGAGACCATCTGTCAATATATGTCGACATAAGTGACTTAGGTGTCGACATAGCCTTTGATGATGTCGACATGTCTGCCTTTATGTCGACTCAGCTTCTAGATACTGCATCTAGAGAATGTGTCGACACAGAGCATTTGTGTCGACACAAACACTTCATCATTCTCCAGCAACTAACTTGGTCTAGACTTTGCAGTGTGCCGACACAAGTCCTGTGTGTCAACACAGTTGATGTAGACTCAGAATATAGTGTGTGTCGACACTCCCTCCAGGTGTCGACACAGTTGTTGTCGACTCTGCCTCTGTATGTTGACTCAGTCTTCTGGTATCGACACACGTGTTGTCGACTAACAATCCTGTGTGTCGACACAGCCTCCCAGTGTCGACACAGTTGATGTCGACTAAACTTCTGTGTGTCGACACTGCTTCCCGGTGTCGACACAATTGTTGTCGACTCTTTTTCTCTGTGTCGACACAGCCTTCTTCAAGTGTCGACACAATCTTTCTGAAGTGTCTACACAGCTTCTTCTGGTGTCGACACATGGACTTAGAATAATTTTCCTGTATTTTAGTACATTCTTCACCTGCACATATCAACTCAAAATAACATCAAATACACCTTGATGTATATCATTGAGCTAAGTTAGGCTTCTACAAATCAGGTACACATTTTCCAATGTACCCAACAATCTCCCCCTATTTGGAGAAGTCATAACCCTTTTAGCTAATGATATACACCATTTATCAAAATTTAATATGATGATGTACAAGAGCGTAATATAACAGGAATCTTTTATAAACAAAACATAAACCACAGATTCATCACAGAATAAAGATGAACATGAAGAAATGATTACAGAACAAGGTATTGTTTATTAATTTAGAACTATTTGTTACAGCTTGTTTACATTGATTGGTTGAACAAACAAAACATTACAAAATATTTGAAAGAACTGATAAACTAAAACTAAGAATGATCAGGCTCCTGGATGACAATTCCTTTTCCTGATTGAATCTGAGCCTTCACAGTAGTTTCAGTAACATCAGCAGGCTTTTTGCCTTTCAGTTCAGCTTTCTTTTGAGCTTCCTCCTTGAGCCTTTGCCTTTCAAAGTAATGAAAGGGCTTGGGAAAATACTTGCTAGGCTCCTGAGCATCTGGTGGAAGCCTCCCCATCTTAGCCTTTCTTCTAAATTGAACTATGGCCTCCTGCCTGGCCTCATACTTTTGCCATTCAATTACATTATACCATTTTCCTCTTTCATGCACTTGATCCTTCACAGCCTTCCAGGCAGTTAGTATAATGTTTCTTGAGGTGGGGCTCCACTGCTCAAAATCAGGTCTTAGTTCAGCTTGCTCTCTAAATCTCTTCTTGGATAATTGAGCATCTTGTTGATCTTTCAAATTGGCTTCTGGCTGATCTACTTTTTCAATAATTACATTTGTAACCTCCTGTGGAGGACTGTACATTGCTTGCACTTGTTGATGAATCATTTCAGAATCAGCAGGGGGGTATATGACTTGGGCAACCTCAGATTGATTACCTTCAAGTATACCTTGTTGTATTCCTGACTCAGCAATGGCATCATCATCACACAATGGTGGATATCCCAATGTAGCTCTAACACTGTTGGTTACCCACTTGGCATGTTCTGAGCCAGCATGGATAAGTACCCTCTCCCCCTTTAGGACTTCTCTGGCAACATGATTCCTAAGATCATCCTTCTGAAACCTTATTTGTCCATCAAGAAAATTCACACCCTCTTTAAAGAATGATTTTAATTTGATAAGCTTGTCAGATATTTCTTTCTGTGAGGTGGTGATTGCAGTTTGAACTGAATCTAGAGCATCCTTGAGCTTTTGATCAAAATCTGCCATATCTTTAGTCCTTGCAGCAGTCAGCTTTGTTGCAGTATCTTTTAACTCAGTGAGAATTTCATTGTGAGATTCAGCCAGATTGTCATTCATTCTCAGCTGATTTTCTAGAACATAACCCTGTTTCAATGTTATGTCATCCACCTTAGCAAGGGTAGTTTGCTGCTGTTTAGCTAGATAGACCACAGCATTACCTCCCTTGTGGAAGCAATCTGTCATCTCCTTTTTATTCAGATTTACCTCAAATCTGATTGACTTTATGTCCTGGGCTAGATCAAACTGAAGTGCCTTATTACTTTCATCGACATATGTTTCCAAGGCTCTTCTCTGCTCATCCATTTTTTCCTGCAAATTCACCATGAACTTATTGTAATCAAACTCAGTAGGAGATTGGTGACTTGCAGTCTGGATAGCTTGCTTATAGCTTTGACTTCTTTTCTTGAAGACCATGAGCTTCCTTTTCTTAGCCTCCCTGGCTTTTTCTGTCTCAGATTCTGAAGAACTTTCAATATGAACTCTTTCAGGAGGTGTTGTAGGAATGTCTGTCTCAGTAATATGTTGTTCTTCCTCAACATTCACTTGCTCCCCCTCAACATCTTGCTCCTCCTCAATCCTATCAGCAGCAATTCTAACATCAGGAAACAACTCATCTAGAGTGAATTCCTTTTGTGCTTGAGCAGAAGATGAGTCATCAAGGCCAGCAGTGTTCAAATCTTCTGATAAGTTTACTCTTTCTTCCACTTGTACTTGTTCAGAAATTGACTCCCCCTGTAACTGTTCAGGATTAGAAATGTGCTGGACAGGAGAATGAACTGGCTCCCCCTGCACCTGTGCAGGTAATGTTTCTTTCTGGACTTGAGTAGACCCAGTCCGGTCCTCAGTCTGCTCTCTAACTTGTTCTCCTTGAAGTTGTTCAGTGCCCTGATTATGTCCAGGTGATGTCTCAGGTGTGTCCTGCCTATCCACATCAGGCACCTCTTTGGACAGAACTCTATCCCACCTGGAAAATAATCTCATGTCCATTTTTCTCATATGATTAATCTTAGACCCAGGAATCTATTGCATGACCTCTGGAATAAGCCCAGTCAGGTATAGACTCATGATTCTAGCCAAGTTTGGCTTCTTTATTCCTTCTGTGATTTTATCAAACACAACTGCAGACCAGTCTGTATTAATCTTGTTGAGTATCCGTGTCATGAGAGTAAACATCATGGCAGATATCCTATCATGACCTCCTGGTTTACTAAAAATCACTTTTCCTACTATCTCAGATAGAAACTTTCCCTGTTGATTCATTCCCTTTCGGTTGATGGCTGCTCCAATCTTTAGGGTTGGATCCAATCCACACCACTGGAGAGCCTCTCTTGTCTTTGAGGCTGGGACCTCTTCTTCATCTTGGATGCTAGGTAGTTGAAGAATCTTTCTTATACTTTTTAAAGTAATTTTAATCTTAGTCCCATGAACCGTAGATTTTATCTTGAGACCAATGGAATCCAAAGTTGCAGCAGTATAGAACTCGACAACTTCTTTCTTCCAAATCTTTGAAGGTTCAGAAACAAGGTATTCCAATCCATTGTCAGCAAGAAGAGAAATCACCTGTTTGATTTCTGGCGCGGCATTGTCGAATGCAGCCCTAACCAATTCATATCCCTCATTGATGTTTTCGTCAACCTTTGGCGCCATTGGAAAGATGAGAAAGCTTGAGATAAGAGAAGAGAGATTGTCGATACAGGGTTTTAGTCTCGAAAACCTTGTAAGCGTGTCGACAGAATATGTTCTCGACCTATTTATACCCTCTAATGAAAGAAGGTCAAAAGTCGGGCAAAATAGTATAAATGTGTCGACACAGTCGGAATGTGTCGACACAAACTTCTATTGTCTCGACATTAATGTTGACTACTTTGTGTCGACACCAATTGATGATATGTCGACACGGGAGATACTAAGTAGTGCATCAGAAATTATGTGTTGACTCTTAGTATAAGATTCGACACAAAATCTGCAAGTGTTGACATCATTATACTGGATGTGTCGACACTACATTTCTGGATGAGTCGACTCTTGACCCCTAGGTGTCGACACATTTTCTCATGTGTCGACACAATTTCCCTAATTAGTCGACATGACTCCTCTGTGTCGATGCTTTATCACTAAATGTGTCGACACCATTTTACTTAGCCAATTTTATGGTAAATTAACCTATGGCCAGCATTCCTAATTCAATTTTAAATTTATTGAATTTAGTTTCATCCAGTGGCTTAGTAAATACATCTGCAATTTGATAATCTGTTTTAACAAATTCCAATGAGATGTCTTCTTTTTCTACATGTTCTCTAAGAAAATGGTATTTTATTTCTATATGCTTAGTTCTACTATGTGAAACAGGATTGTTTGCAATAGAAATAGCACTCTTAGAATCACACAATAAAGGTGTTCTACTTACTTGAATACTATAGTCCTTTAACTGATGCTGAATCCATAATAGTTGTGCACAGCAACTTCCTGTAGCCATATATTCAGACTCAGCAGTGGATATTGCCACACAAGTCTGCTTCTTACTGCTCCAGGATATCAATCTTCCTCCCAAGAATTGACATGTACCTGTAGTACTCTTTCTATCTTCTCTACAGCCTGCAAAATCTGCATCTGAATAACCTGTTAGTAGAAAATCTCCATTCCTAGGGTACCAAAGGCCTAGATTAGGTGTGCCCTTAAGATATCTCAAGATCCTTTTGACTGCAGTATAATGTGATTCTTTAGGGCAAGCTTGGTACCTAGCACAGACACATGTAGCATACATAATGTCTGGTCTACTAGCAGTGAGATATAATAGAGAGCCAATTATTCCTCTATACAAAGACTCATCTACAGGCTTACCTGCATCATCTTTGCATATTGAAATATTTGTTCCCACAGGAGTTCTCATGGTGGAGGATGATTCCATATCATACTTCTTAATTAATTCCTTGGTGAACTTAGACTGGGATATGGACAAGCCATCTTCAGTCTGTCTTACTTGGAGTCCCAAGAAGAACTTAAGTTCCCCCATACTGCTCATTTCAAACTTCCCTTGCATAAGTTTTGCAAACTTTTTGCAAAGGTTGTTCTCTGTAGACCCAAAAATTATGTCATCTACATAGATCTGGACTAAGATTATCTTACCTTTTGATTCCCTTAGGAATAGATTTTTGTCTATTTTACCTCTTGAGAATTTGTTCTTAATAAGGAAAGTAGACAGGGTTTCATACCAAGCCCTTGGGGCTTGCTTTAACCCATATAATGCTTTCCTAAGTCTATAGACATAACCAGGTTTAAGAGAATCTACAAAACCTGATGGCTGCTCTACATAGACTTCTTCTTTTAAATCACGATTCAGGAATGTTGATTTCACATCCATTTGGTATACTTTGAATCCTTGATATGCTGCATAGGCAAGGAACATTCTGATTGCCTCCAGTCTTGCTACTGGGGCAAATGTTTGATCAAAGTCAATCCCTTCTTCCTACATGTATCCTTTAGCAACCAATCTTGCTTTGTTCTTCACAATTACTCCACTCTCATCCAACTTATTCCTAAAGATCCACTTTGTGCCAATGATGTTGTGGTCTCTTGGTTTAGGAACTAACTACCAGACTTTGCATCTTCTGAATTGATTAAGCTCCTCTTGCATAGCATTAATCCAGTGTTGGTCTTGGATGGCTTCTTTAAATTTCTTAGGCTCCAGTTGAGATAGAAAACTTGAATGCAGAACTGTGCTCAGATTTTTGCTTCTAGTCTGCACTCCTTGTCTTGGATCACCTATAATTTGATTTGCTGGATGGTCTTTTAGATGTCTTGTAGTTGGAGGTAGATTTCCTTCAGGTTGAACATCTCCAGCTCCTTCATTATGCTGCACCTCTTGGTTGTCATCAGCTTCTATCGAGTCTTGTACTCCCCCTGGACAGTAGCCTTCATTTTCCAATATTTCATCTGCATTTGATGCTTCTGCAATGGAAAGCTTGTCCATCCTTTTGCTTATACTTGTTGGATTATTTGATCTACAAGGCAACTCACTGTTGATTAATCTTGTTTCATCAAATACAACATGTACAGATTCTTCTACAACTTTAGTAGTCAAGTTGTAGACTCTATAAGCCTTATTTTTGATGTTGTACCCAACAAATATCCCATCTTGGAATTTGGCAGCAAACTTAGTTAGATAAGACTTGCCATTGTTAAGTATATAGCATTTGCAACCAAAGATCCTAAAGTAGGATAGATTTGGTTTTCTACCTTTCATAATTTCATAGGGAGTATTTTTGTGGCTCTTGGTGATAGAAGCCCTATTGATCACATGACATGCTGTGTTTACTGCCTCAGCCCAGAAATATTCTGGAAGAGAAGTGTCATTCAATAGAGTTCTACCAGCTTCAATCAATGTCCTATTCTTTCTTTCAGCAATACCATTTTACTGTGGTGTTCTAGGTGAGGAGAATTCTTGGAAAATCCCAAAGTCTTCACATAATTTTTTCATACTTTCAGATTGAAATTCAGTGCCATGGTCACTTCTGATTTTGACCACTGTACTGTTCAGTTCATTCTGAATTTGTTTCACAAAACTAAGTAAGACCCTTGGGGTTTCTGATTTTTGTCTCAGAAAGAACACTCATGTATATCTAGAATAGTCATCTACAACCACAAAAGTGTAGACCTTCCTACCTAGACTATGAACTGGCATAGGACCAAAAAGATCCATATATAAGAGTTATAAACACCTCACTGAATCCTTGTTTTCAAGGGTATGAAAGGAGGATTTTGTCTGCTTGCCCTTTTGACAAGCTGAGCATATCCCTTCCTTTATACACTTAACTTGAGGACCATTCCTCACTAACTCTTTGCTAAAGAGTTGGCCAATTGTCTTGTAGTTAAGATGGGCCAGCCTCTTGTGCCATTTGACACAATGAGATGCATTATCATCAGCTACAAGACAGATAGGAGAAACCTTGTTCTCACATGCAAAATCAAGACAATAAACATTTCTCTTTCTATACCCAGTCAATATGACCTTTTGATCACTTGACCTTTTGATATGACATCCATCCTTAACAAATGAAATGTCATATCCAAGATCACTCAGCTGACTTATGCTTATCAGATTATGTTTCAAACCTTTTACATAAGCCACTTGAGTGATGGTAATTTGGTTTGAAGAAATGTTACCAAATCCTTTGATGATCCCTCTTTCAGATCCACCAAAGATAACTTTAGGCCCATCCTTGAAAGATGTGTACTCCTTCAGCAGCCCCTTTATTCCAGTCATGTGCCTGAAACAACCACTGTCCAAGTACCATATAGGGGCATGGCAACTTAGACTTTCCTGCAATATAGAATTACTTTCCCTTAGAACCCAAGTAAGTCTTGGGTCCTTGGTTCAGGTTAGCACCATTCACATCAAAATTACCAGCAGCTCTTCTAACTGATAGACTATTATTCTTCCTTACACTTGTGTTATGTCAGCAGTCTAAGGCAAAATGGTCTCTCTTTCCACAGCACCAACATTCATATTTATTGTATCTAGGTCTAGATATACCCTTGGCAGAAAAATTTCTGTCCAGTGTTAGTGCTGCTGCAGCTTCACCCACTGATTTCTTATAACCATTGGGTTTATGAACATGGGCAGACCTATTGGCATTAACACCCTTGTTTTTCAGAACATCAGTCTTAATATGACCATGAATATTTTCAAGATCATATTTGTTAGAAGGCACTTGTACCTTTCTAAACATAACAGGGACTTTAAGGTTTAGTGGCTGGACAGGAGCTTTGCCTTTTCTCTTAAATTGGGCAGCCCTGGTGTTACCTTTGAAGCCTAATCCTGCCTTACCCTTTTGAGCCACAAACTCATCTATTATAGGTAAGAAAGATTTTGACTTAGAGTAACTAGTCACTAAATCTTTCTCTATTCTCAGTCTGGCCTCCAGACTTTTAACTTGATCATTGTTATATTTGATTGTGCTCATCTGAATAATAGTTATATTTTTCAGTTTAGCAATCTCATTTAACTTTTGATCCAATATTTTTTCAAACTCAGATGCAGCCACCTTAAGATCAGCAATTTCCTGAGCCTGAGTTTTGACTAGGTTCTTGCTTTTCTTAAGAGCCTGCAATAAGTCCCCATACTTATCTATTAACTGATGAACATCTCCTTCAAATTCAGATCCATCTACATCACTTGATGCAGATGTAGTTGATTCTGCACTAGTACTACAAACTAATTTCATAGAAGGACAATGTACCTTCCTGGGACCAGACTGATTCTGGCACATATCTTCTTCTGATCCAGCCATAAGTCCCATACATTGATGATCTTCTTGTTCATAGATAGAGTTTAGCAATTGCATAAACTCATCTTCTTCATTAGCTGCATACAGTCCAATGTATGCTTCAGCTTCAGATTCTGACTCTGAGGAGGATTGATCTGTAAGACTCTTCTCCTTCTTAGCAATAAAGGATTTCTCCTTCTTGCCCTTTTGTTGAGTCTTCTTTCTGTCTTTTGACTCCTTCCTCTTATCTGGACACTCAGCCACCACATGTACAGGCCTATTGCAGCAATAGCAAACAATCTTTGATGTAGTAGCTTTGCTGGGCTTGGTTCTGCTCCTCTCCTTTCTTGATGATTTTCTCTTCTGATAGTAATCATCAACTGGCTGTGATGTGGAGGGCCTTGACTTCCACTGCTTTTTCTTCAAGAACCTCTGAAACTTCCTTGTAAAGGCCGCAAAATCTGCATCTGAATCACTGCTTTCTGAGTTCCTATTGTCTGAATTTTCTGAGTTAACTTCAGCAACTTCCTTAGGAGGTGATGGAGATATCCTACTATTCTTTCTAGTAGCTTCAGCCTTGAAGGGCACAGACCTTTCTCTATGTTCTCCTTTTGAATTCTTTTCTTTATCCTTCCTAGCAATTAGTTGCAATTCATATGATAGAATCTTTCCAAACAAGGTTGGAGGAGAAATGTCTACTATTTTGGCCACTTCTCTTATGGCACAAATCTTGGTGTCCCAATCCTTTGTCAAGGATCTTAGGAATTTGTCATTCAGTTCATATATACTGAAGACCCTTCCATAGGACATCAGTTCATTTACTATCCCTTAGAATTTTTTGTAGCATTCAGTTATGCTATCAGACTTCCCTTGTCTGAAACTCTCATATTCTTGGTTGAGCATAGACTTTCTATCTTGTCTAACTTCTTCAGAACCCTCCATGTAGACAATCAAAGTGTCCCACATTTCTTTGGAGGTTTTGCAGTGAATTAGATTTTGAAATGTGGCATCATCTATAGCACTTACAAAAATGTTCTGTGCTCTTTTGTCTAGTGTTGCTAGGATGATCTCATCCTTGGTCATTTCAGAATAACTCTTTGGAGTTTGAATGTTTGCATCAAGAACTGATACCTTCATTAGAATGAAGGGGACTTCCTGTACTGTGATATATATCCTTGGATCAGAAGCCTCCATAAACAACCTAACCCTTTCTTTCCAGATTCCAAAAATCTCTTTCCTGCAGATGGGTAATTTCATTGACCCTAGTTCCTTGTGATTCTCTCCAGAACCCATTTTCTTGATTCTTGATTCTGCCTTAGGGATCTAACTCAGACTATTAAGTCCTTCTTTGAGTAACCTGGCTCTGATATCACTTGATAGTTTAACTTTCAAGACCACCTAAAGACCTAGAGGGGGGTGAATAGGTTCTAATGCTTGTTTTAACTTAATACAGAATATAACTACAGGCTATAAGAGAATTCTGAAGACACTGCAGCAAACACAGCACAGCAATCACAAATATGCACACATCATAGATTGCTCACAGATTTATAGTGGTTCCCCAAGGTCTGGGTACATCCACTTTCCCTCATTCACCTATCTAGCAGTGTGCTACATTCGGCCTAACTTCCTTCTTTATCTCAGATCCTCAGATCCTACACCTCAGAACCCTGAAAGATTCCTACAACTCAGAATCCAATAAGGTTCCTACAGCTCAGGCTAACCAGCCCTACCTCAGCCTTGCCACAAGGCCTACAACTCAGAGAAAACCTTCTCCTACAACTCAGGCATAAACAGCCCTACCACTCAGAGAATACCTCTCCTACACTCAGCCTTTATAATCTAGGCTTACAACTCAGATCTGTACAAATAGATCCTACAGAAATTGAAATTGAAGTTATATAATATCTTGCCCCTATTGAGAGAGAAGGGACAAGACTGTTCTTGATCAGCTTCTTGAAAAACCTGATGGATGAAATCAACTGGATCTTAGCTTTCTTCAAAGCTTCTTGAATCTGAACTTAAGAAACATGTGATAACTTCCTTCTTGTCTTCAAATGGCTGGATCTCTCTCTATCCACAACCCTTGATAATACTTCTCAAATTCTTGGATGAATTCAACTTAGACTGAATCTGAGTGGATGTTCACTTCAGAATGTCTTCTTAGATCTTCTCACGAAGATCTTCTTCTGTGCCTTGCACTTTCTTGATTTGAGATCTTGTCTCACAACAATGATCACTCAGTTTGTTTCTATGTCTCAATTCTCTCTTTCCTTCTTCTGAATCTGTCTATTTATAGACTTCATCCTTGGTAACCGGCTGATCCGGTTTCTAATAAACTTCTGACAAGTCTGACAGCTTCTGTCAACCTGTTGTAACTCACAGCTGTCAAGTCTTCAAACAGATCTTGTACCTTTGTCTTTGTCAGTAAAGCGTCGAGACTGTCTGTTAGAAAGTGTCGAGATCATCTGTCAATATATGTCAACATAAGTGACTTAGGTGTCGACACAGCCTTTGATGATGTCGACATGTCTGCCTTTATGTCGACTCGGTATCTAGATACTGCATCTAGAGAATGTGTTGACACAGAGCATTTGTGTCGACACAAACACTTCATCATTCTCCAGCAACTAACTTGGTCTAGACTTTGCAGTGTGTCGACACAAGTCCTGTGTGTCGACACAGTTGATGTAGACTCAGAATATAGTGTGTGTCGACACTGCCTCCAGGTGTCGACACAGCTATTGTTGACTCTGCCTCTGTATGTCGACTCAATCTTCTGGTGTCGACACACGTGTTGTCGACTAGCAATCCTGTGGGTCGACACAGCCTCCCAGTGTCGACACAGTTGATGTCGACTAAACTTCTGTGTGTCGACACTGCTTCCCGGTGTCGACACAATTGTTGTCGACTCTTTTTCTCTGTGTCGACACAGCCTTCTTCAAGTGTCGACACAATCTTTCTGAAGTATCGACACAGCTTATTCTGGTGTCGACACATGGACTTAGAATAATTTTCCTGTATTTTAGTACATTCTTCACCTGCACATATCAACTCAAAATAACATCAAATACACCTTGATGTATATCATTGAGCTAAGTTAGGCTTCTACAAATCAGGTACACATTTTTCAATGTACCCAACAGTCTTGTACGAAACGTCTGCGGTAGCTGACCACACCGGAAACTCTGGACTTCCGCTACCGAGACAACACAGGCCACCCTCGTATTGAGACTAACAATACTGGATCAACGCTCACCCACTCTACCAACTATAGGACCGAGGAGCGCTACGATGATAACCCAAGACTCGTTTTCGGAGAACTTGGTGTATACATGGTTCCTCCTTAGCGTCCACAAAACCAAAAGTAGATATTCGAAAGTGATATCCTTTGCACTTCAATTACCCCAATATGTCGTCGATGAAGATGGTCACAAAATGGACTAGGTACTCCATGAACATTCCGTTCATCCGGTCTATGAACACTAATGCCACATTTGACTGCCAAAATGGCACGATCGTAGACTCGGATTGCTCATTCCTCGGGCTTAACACCGTCTTTGCGATAACACTTACCCTTATTCTCAGATGAGGGTAACCGGACTTACGATCCACTACTGAGTCCACCGAAGACCCAACTACCTGATCAAAAGATCATCGATCATTTGGATCGAGTACTTGTCCTATTTCTGCAAACTTATACAGCTCTCTGCAATAGATAAAAAAATTGCAAGCTCCCGTCCCTCTTCTTGGTAAAAAGGACCGGTGCGCTCCAAGGCAACGAGCTTGGACGCACATACCCTTGCTCCATCAACTTTTCTAGTTGAACCTTTAACTCCGCTATCACCTTAGGCATCAACCTATAGGGAGAGTGCGACACAGGTTTGGGACCTGACACAACTCAATCGTAACATCGATCTCTCGCTACGGTGGGGCTCCGGGGAAATTGTTCGGGAACACATCGGGATACTCACAAACCATTGGGATACTACCCAGAGTGGACTTAGGAGTTACAGCCTCCACTAACGTGAAGAACAGCTTTGCGCCAGCACAAACTGTCTTGACCACCAGGAGGGCAGACGTCAGTGTCCTGCTCGATCCCTTCAGTTCCACAAACGTTGTCTCCTGCCCAACACCCAGATAGGTCTCTTTACGGTTGCAAATGATAAAAGCCTTCTGCTCCGAAAGCCAGTCCATACCAAAGATGATGTCGAACTCTACTAGCGGCAACAGCGACGCTAGCAAGTCGAATCCTTGACTTTCAATAAGACTCTTACCGCCCAGACTGTATCTCCGCGCGCATTGGACGACCGCTAGGAAATAAACCATCCGAATTTTTCCTTTACCATCGAAGGGAAAACTCTGATGCGCGATACATATTCTTTGGATAACAGGAATGCGAAGTTCCCGTATCGAAACTATGCTCTCTCCGGATTACCAATATTCCAAAACAAAGCCTAGAACTTCCAGTTCTAAGTTACCACGCATAAGGTATCTGGCATAAAGAACTAGTTTGCTAACAAGAAAAACCATACCTGACATCCCGACGGTCGGCCACATGGCCTCCTGCTGGCCAAGGATGTTCACTCCTGGTTGGGCCGGAGTAAACAGCGATGCGGTGGACGCCACCTCCTTGCCTTTCTCTACAGATATCTCCCCTGGCTTCTTTTCGGACATTAGGCGTCCACTTCGACAATCCCGGGCATAGTGCCCCGACTTTCCACAAGCAAAGCATGCATCCGGGGTTTGGACTGTAGTCGCTCCGGATGTGCTAGAGGAAGGGACTAGACCCGACCTCCTAGCCTTCTTATGCCACCTACGGTACCCAAATTTTGAGGTTGGCATTTTGAACATCATTTCCTTTACACCAGAGGCTTCAACTGCTCCTGCCACAACTTTCGTTGTCTTCTGAGAACTCTCCCAACAATCTCCGGCGAGGTGCCCTTTCTTGCCACAAGAATAACAATTGAGGGTAGTTTGGGTAGTAGATGACCCAGCCTCTTTTCTCGGCGTCTTTCGATAGACAGTCCTTATAGGATCTGTAGTGTTTGGTACCCTATCCACTGGTACTTGGTGAGTTTTCCCCAACTCCACCTCCAAAGCTCTGGTCGATTCCACCAAAGCTCGGAATCCCAAAAACTTTAGTCCTAGCAGTAGGATATGCAACTCGTTGCGCAGACCGTTATAAAATCTATCATTTATAGATTGTTCACTTTCCCATTCAAAGCCTAGGTAGCGCCTTAACATACGGAACGTCTGCAAATATGCGTCAACTGAATGTGCTCCCTGCACCACGGTCATGCTCATCTGCTGCCCTAATTGACCTCCAAATGTCCTTTGCTCCAACATACCGCCTGATGTTGGGGCCAACTCAGGGACAAAGGGTTGCACATTACTCCCATGTGGTGCATTGGTCACAGAGAACACCGCTTCAACCACCCTTCTTATGGTTTCCAAAGACGTAGGGGTCTCAGAAACATTACTTGGTGCAGTACTTTGCTCAGCAAATGTGTGTTCAGACTGCCACGCTCCACTTCCGGACACCTATAGCCGTTCAAAACACCATAAGTGACTGAACAAAATTGAAAAAAGCAACTATAGGAACACGCAGGTTCCCCAAACATGTGTATTTTCATTCCTAAGTGGACATTCATGGGTTCTTTTCATGTTATAACGATGACGCACACACATGTGCTCACCACCCCTTAAAGTGAATTCGCCCACGAATTCATTTAAGCTTGACCGAAACCAGTAGTCTGATACCAATTTGTAACACCCCTATCCGTCACATAGTATATAACAGTAGGTCCGGCCAGGGCCCGACGCCATATATTGCGGACAGAATGGTTGGTTACTTATTGAAACCATTCAACCAATCACAACATCCTACACAGAGCATCTAGCGGAAGTAAATTATTAAGTTGTACAAAGAATAAAGAACCCTGCCAAGCATGAATGTCCACTACTCAAACCAAGAAGGAATGTTTAATACACTAAACAGAAATGGCCTTATGGCCTTACAGGAGTTTGCTTAATAAAAGTGTCTTCCAAACCTCGGCACGTAGGCCGGTCATACATGAGTACAAAAGGAAAACACTCAACAATTGGCCTTCGAGGGCCGGCACAGCGACTTGGGCTTTAGCCTGCTATTTACCGCTCAGCTCCGCAATACCTGCATGCAACAATCCACCGCACGGTGGTAAACAAAGGCAACGGTCAGCTATGCTGACCAAATTATAACGATTCCGCCCCCAAACTGGGGCGGCAAAGATTCTTCCCTGCACTTGTTAGCAAAACAAGCAACATAGTGAAATAAGCATCACATCATAGGTGCACGCTCACAAGGTCGTACACCCCGTGCTCTCAGGGCACTTAATCGGCGAGCCAGTCCGAACCCCGTCCAGTCCTTGACTCCACCACCACCCCCAGGGTGGCAACCTCGTGAGCATTTAGTCCTTTCGGCCGTAGCCTAGACTCGATCTCCAAACCTCGGTAAGTCCCACGTTAAACTTTAGGTCGCTTTAACCGAGCAGATGGAGCGGGTAGGGGTCCACCAGCCCGTTGCTCACCCCGCTGTTGCCATTTGGCCTTTGACGCGGGCTAAACTTCCCCAGTCCCAAATATCATTCAAACACGGTACATAGCCCCGCTATGTACGCGGTTGGCTCCCAGGCCACCGATATGACAAAAATGTGTTTCCGTCAAGATTTTCGGGTGCACCTCGGGGTTAATCCCCAATATTCCCTGATGCATTCTACCGCATAGCAACCCGAAAACAATCAAAATACTCGGAGTCTTCTCCGGCTAAAAATGCACAGCAAAACATCACCGATCCAGACCAACACGTCCGAGTAGGCTTCACACATCATGCCTATGTCCTTACTATGATTCCGGACTCTAATAAGGGGGACTTTACATATCTACCCCAAGGAATACCACAATCTCGCCGCACACTCGCGGGAGAGGGGTTTTCCAATGCAAAGGTAGAAGAGCTTCACATGCTCAAGAAGAGAATCGTTACCCTTGCGCTTTTCCTCGGCGCCATGATGATCTAGCCGGATGGAAAGCACCGTATCGGCCTCGCCTTCGCGGATCCGGACTCGGATCGTGATTTGGAGCTCCGAAGCTCGGCCAGTGACCTGATCTTGGCCTTCTTCCTCCTCCTTGCTCTCCCTTCTCTCTAACTTTTAGAGAGATAAAACTCAAAGGGAATAAGGGTTTTCAAGCCCTATTCCCGGATATAACACACCAGCAACAGCCCTGAGCCGTCGGATCCCAAATCAAGAAATCGAACGGCTGCGATTCAGCCCAATATTACAAAATCTGGGCCGAACACGGGTTGCAACACGACCGTGTGCATGGCCGTGTCACCCATTCGCCGTCTCACCCGACGTTCCAACCAGCACACAGCATTCTACACGGCCTCCGACACGCCCGTATCACACGTGACACGGCCGTGTCAAGACCCGTGTCACGCCCGTGTGCACTGCCAATAATAATTTCCCGAGGAGGACACGGCCTGCGACACGGCACCTGACACGCCCGTGTCATATGTGACACGCCCGTGTCTGTGCCCGTGTCATAGCCCGTGTGCATACTCAGAAAATTCCCAGCGTGACACGCCCTGGGACATGCCCGTGTCCCAGGCCGTGTGCCTCAACTCGACGATCGCCAGTCGCCAAAACGTCGACCCCACGACCCGAGGTCGATCACGCCCATGACACGCCCGTGACACGCCCGTGTCACGCCCGTGACACCTGCTCCAAAACCAAGGCTTGGCTTAAAACGTCGTCCGTCCCTCTTTTGAGTTTCGGGGTGTTACAGTATCCACGGACTACGCGGACTGATTGAGTCCGACAGTTGCTTGCTGTCAGCGGCTTGCAGGATGGTGTTCGCGGACTGAGGCTTGGAGACCGGGCAAACGGCGATCTGTCCTTGGAGCTGGCAGTCTGACTTGGTGTCCGCCGAGCTCACGCGAATTTGTTGTCTGGACTTGGTCACTGTAACATCTCATTTTCAACTAGACCCCCCTAGGAGTAGTTTTTGTCCTGACTAGGTCAGGACAGGCCCTTAGAGAACCAAAATGGGCCAAATGAGCTTGGCCATGAAAGTGAAAGGCACATTGGTCTGCAAATAGTAATTTCTAATTACTAGCTTAAGGGTGTCCATAGGGCTTCACCATGACCCCATGGTCCCACCATAACACTCCTAACCCATTAAAGGATCCATTAGAGCCATAGGGATCCATTGGAGTCAGCCCAAAGTGGTCGAATTGACCAAGGACCACCAAAGGCCTAAATTGGGCAAGGTGTCCTAACTAAGGGCAATTGACCTCTAATGTGTCCATCCAACCCTATTTAGGTCTTCCTAGACCTTGAGTGAGGCAATTGGGTCACCAAGGGCCCATTGGGGTCAACCTTAGTGGCTAATTTGACCCAAGTCAACTCTAACCCTAAAGTGATCAAGTGTCCTTACTAAGGGTCAAGTGACCTTCAAGGTGCCAAATCAACCCTGCCCAACCCTACCTAGGCCTTAGGGGAGGCCAATGGGTCACTAAGAACCTATTGATGTTGACCCAAAAGGTCAAAAAAAAAGGTCAAGTCAACCCTAAGCCACTTGGAGTCAAACCTAGCCAAATGGGCTAACTTGTGCTCAAGCCCAACCCACTTGGGCTAACCTTGTTGTAATAAATGAAATAGACTTGTGGGCTTCCTTTGGGTTAGGTAGGAGCCAAAACTCAGCATGAAGTGTAGAGAGAGAAAATTCACCCATGGAGGAGAGAGAAAGTAGAATAAAATATAAGAGGCGACTTTGGGCTCACCCTCCCCCTTCCCCAACCTCCCCAATTTATTACTTTAGGAAAAGACAAGCTAGCCCAACTCAACCAGCCACCTTTTGACTGGTTTGGACCAAGCCTCACCCCCCACCTACCCTAGCCACCATTGTTGACTTTAGCCAAAATTGGCCATGAAGCCTACCAGCCACCTAACACCCCTAATCTCCCCTTTAAAAGCTTCACAGGACTCCCCTCACTCACTTCCACCACCTACCTGAAGGAGCCAAGCAGCCACCAAGAAGCTTCAAAAATTCGGCCACCACCACCACCATGGTCTCCTGCCGCTCCTCTCGCATCCAAGCCCGTGCGCAGGTCCTCCCTCACCTCCTCTTTCTCATGTATAGATCATAGACCTCTTAGGGCTTCGGGTTCGAGCTCAGCCGAGCCGGTCGGGTGAAGAGAAAAGCTTCTTTTTTCGGTTTTAATGGTTTTTTTGGTTTCTCGGGTGAGGTGGCGCCGCCACCTCCCGCCGCCGGGACGCCGGCCAAGGCTGGCCCCCGCCACCGTGAGGGTGGGGGAGACGTTCGTCGGTGACTGCGCCGCCACCAGCCGCCGGGAACCGCCCCGCAACCACCCATGTGCTCGGGCTCAAGCTCACCACCCTGCATGGGGAAGAAGAGCAGATGCCGTTGATGTGCTTTGAGATTAGTGCATGCATATTAATAATCCTGTATTTATTTTAATGACATGAATAGTGTTAGTTTCTGTGATTTTTAAACAGACTTTTTGCATGTGCAAATTAGGGCACTTCCAGGAACTTACATAAAAAGTGTTCAAGATGAAAGTTGTAGGTCTCTGAGTTAGCTTTAATTTTACATGTTACACAAAATTTTTGGTTAAGCCTACTGGCCTGTAGACCCATTTTACTAGGGTTGGTCCTAGGGTAGGACAGAAATAAAAAGGTGTGCCCTGACCAATCCCTAAGTCCAAAGGGACTGAAATTTTGGTCATGTCACTAAATTAGATACACCTATCTCCCCTCCAAAAATGAGAATTTTTGGGGAAGATTTTTCTATAGTATTTACAAAAATACCCAAAATGAAATAAATGACATTTTTGGAGTTGTATAACTCCAAAGAGCCCCAAATTTGGGTGGCCTTCTCTTAGGGGTATATTAGACCTATGGTAGAAAAATTAGCCAATTTGGACAACTGCATATTGAGATATCTCACTTGCATATTTTGAAATTAGACTTTGCCTTGGGCTGCAAATAGCCAAATTAATTCAGAAATGTAAATGGCTGCCCAAGTCAAACCAGAGGTCCTATTGACCTGAAATTTTGGTAAGTGACTTGTTTAGGGCATATTTAGGCCTTGTCCAAAAATGAGACTTTTTGGAATAAAAAAAATTAGGGTAAAATTACCAAAATACCCTTAGACTTCTTGAGGAGATTTATGGAGTATTTCAACTCCAAATGACCTGAGGAATTAGGCACGAACTTGTTTATGGCATAATTAGGCCTTTCCCAAAAATGGGATTATTTGGAATTAAAATTATGGGGAAATTACTAAAATACCCCTAGGCTTGTTTAGGTGATTCTTGGAGTATTTTAACTCCAAAGTGCCCCAATTTTTGGTGGCATGTTTAGGGGGGCATGATTAGGACATGTATAAAATTTGAGCCCATTTGGATGAGTTTTGGCTAGGGAATCACCAAATCCTAGATAGGCCTTAATGAAGCAATTTTGGGTAAAAAGTGCACTATGGGATATGAGTGGCCAACTCACCTCAACAGAGGCTGATGTTTTGGTCACTGGCTTGAAATGTTCATTATCACTCTCCTTGGGGAGATGGGATGGATTAGGGTGGATTTACCCTAGGACCCAAGTTTAAACCCTAAGGGACGACCTTTGGGGGTTGTGAAGGACATAGGGGCAATTGCCCTTGTATGGCCTTAGAATTTTGGTAGAGAGGTAGATATGATATAATTAAACCTCTGGTTGAAATGTTAGGTAGTTTAGAAGTAGATAAGTACCTCAGAAGACAAACCCTAGTTTTTAGGGTAGAAGTACTACTAGGTCAAAACAGTAACCTAACCTCATCTAAAAGTTGTGAAAATGGGGTAGGATGAATCTTAGGATAAGTTTAACACCTAGATAATTTTAGTGGAATTTTATTGATGATATTCATAATACCTCCTTTGTTAAGTATCAAAATGTCCAAGTTTAGTATTTGAATTAATTTGATCATTTTGTCCAATAGAATCTAGAAAAATTTGGGCAGTAGAGGTTTTTAACCTAATTAGAGGTCTCTGAATTTTACTATAATTTTTAAAGGATTTTACATAATGCTTCCTTCACAAATTTTGGAAAGATCATACTTGGTAAATAAATTATTTAAAGAATAATTTAACTTGTAAAAATGTGAATTTTGGCCACTGATAATTTTTGGAGGATATCTACTGCTGGGAGTTTAAATATGAATTTTTGGAAGTATATTCATAGTACTTGATTCACAATCATGCCCTTTTTAGATTTTTGTATTTAATTTATTTAGACTTTAATTTCCAGTGAAAAATTATGGAATTTGGCCAGTGATAGTTTTAAGATTGTATTAGTGTAAGATAATTAAATTCAAAATATTTGGATGAGAATTTTAAGTAGTTGATTCATAAATTTTTGAATAAGGGGATTACTTCTAAAATAATTTTAAGACCCTTAAACTTTTGTAGAAAATGCCAAATTTGGAAATTATCACTTTTAGACATATGAGACATTATAATAAATTTATGAGGTCTTGAACATGTCTGAAAAATGTACCTCATGATCAAATTGATAACTCTGGGACCTTTTTAAGAAATTATTTAAATATCAGTTTAATTAAGAAAATTATAATTCTCTGGATTTACATTATTTATGTCATGATAGACCCCCAGTAAATAACTTAAGTCATTCGGATGAAAACTTGAAGGATATCTTATCATGAGCATCAACTATTATAGGTCGGTCTGCGAATAGTAATTTGAGGAAAAATCATATTGAGATTAGATTTGGAATAGTGTAGAGTTAGTCAAGTGTAATTGGCTGGAGGAAAGTGGATGGGTCACCCTAGGAAGTTCTAAGGAGGGGTGAGAATCAAGTTGGTGCGGGTTAGAAGGTGCGCGTGTTCGGTGAAAGATCGTCGTTCCCGTGAGAGTGAAAGATCAAACTATCTTAGTTTAGTTAATGTAATACAAAAAGGGAATGGGTAAGGGAAAACAACCAATAACAATAAGCGCCTTGCGAAAGGGAACTTCGGGCCTTAATGCCCATCTTGGTTCCTAGTGCCTATTGAGAACCCTTCACGGGGTATAATCCGGAGGCAGTCCTGGGCTAACGTAAACTTTCAAGATAAACTAAAAGAGGAATTTAGTAAATAAGGCTTCACACTGCACACTAGTTAGATAGGGTTTTGTAAATGGATAAGTCGTCCCAAGGTGTACAAAGGGGCGCCATCCCGCGGTGCTCCAAGGGATGATGTTTGAAATGAGACGGACGGTTAGTCCGGGGAGCTTAGTCTCGGATTGTAGTTAACACGGACGGTTTAGTCCGGGAGCTTGACTTGTGGTTTCTGTTAAGAATATTGCATGTGCATGAAAAGAAAAGATAAGGTGGTGGGTCTTCGGTATTGGGGAGTTCGTTGCACCGACACCAATACGATGACTCGGCAAAGTGTGGTTTTACACTTTGCCAAACTTAAGTCCGACGGTCCAGTCGGCAATAGTACGCAGGAGTCCGCTTAGTGCACCAAGCGTTGAGGCGTACGATTGGTCAGACCGATAGTGCTATACTGGTTTTGAGGTGGGCGAGGCCCAACCCACCGCTTCCGTCTGCCACTACGGAGGTATCCTGCGAGGTAACGGCTCAAAAAGGGGGAACTAAGGTTTGTGTACACAAAGTCGGGTGTGTGAGTTGCACTGCTTGAACATCATTAACCCACCATATAGATGCATATCATAATCATTCATAATAACCTATGACACCTAATGTATAAGTTTAATGGGAAGCTTATACATTAGGACTTGCAAAACGACCCATTGGTCTATAAGCTTGTGTGGGGCAGGTTTATAAGTCAAGGTCAATTTACTATATTTATAATTGATGTTTGATAACCGACACCCCAACGTATAAGTTTAATGGGACACTTATACGATGGGAGCCTTGCAGAAGATCCCTTGGCTTATGTGCCTTCACATAAGTTAAGGTTACTTTACTTATATTAATTGTCTTTTATGCTCAGTTATTACTGTCACTTATATTCAAAGAATTGCTAGACTAGGTCCACCGTCACCTGCTTTTGTTTTACTCTCCACTTCATGTCCTTCCCTTTCTTCCTCCCCGCCCGGTGCCTTAGAGCATGGGGGAAGGGGTGGGGGATGATAGGACTTGGTCTTTTTGACTGACGGGCGACCGAACATCATATTAGGGAATCGTGGAGCCCAGCATGGAGGAGCAGCCCAGGAGGCCGATGCGCTTAGAGATGGGGCAGTCTAGTACGGGTCTTCAGACTGCCGGGACCGTGAGTTCAGCTTACTAGTAGATGTTCTATTTTACTTCCACGTGAGTGATTCTGTAGTGAGGACTTTGATGTACCGGGCATAAGCCCTTATTCAGTACTCTTTTCTTATTAGATCTGTGGACACTCCCTTCGTGGAGATTTTCTAATATATGTGATTTGATGTGGACTGCATTTCTTTCTACTTGCTACTAAATTATGATCGAACAAGGCCGGCAGAATCGGCGTTTTGTGGGGACGACCTTCCCGGGTGCGAAGTCGTCACCGCAAAGCGGCGGTTCTGGGCATAAGACCCCGGGTTTTAAAAAGAAAAAAAAGGGGGGGTCTTACAGTCACTTCTGTAAAGTCCAGGGTATCCGCATTGTCCGCTGTGACCCGGCGGTTTGCCTGTTGGTCGTGGACATTGCGAGCTGGGTTGGTGTCTGCATAGTCCGCTGTGACCAGGCAGTTTGCCTGTTGGTCGTGGACTTGTGCGTGCGGACAGATGTTGTGTCTGCTCTCTATGTGGACTGGCATGTTGCTTAGCTGGTGGCTTCTTGCGGATTCGGCGGACTGACGTATGCAGGCTGGCCATTGGCTAGCAGGTCTGCTTTGGCGGGTTGTTCGCGAGTCCGGCTTGTCGGTGCAGACTCGGCGGACTATCAGTGCTAGCAGCGATCAAGGGGCAGTTAGTCTATCTCATAGGGCGATGACCACACTCCTCACCCCGCCTATAAATAAGGCCCCCCAGCTCGTCATTTGACAACTGAGTGAACAGTAAGTTGGACTTGAGTTTAGTGCTGCGGACTCGTTTTTTGTATCCGCGCGGTTTGAGCAGACTTAATCAGTTGCTGTTTGCAGGTGGCGCGGCTAGCACTGTAAAGCCAGGAATTTGGTTTTGACCTCGGTTAGGCTCAGTGAAGTTTGCAGACTGCGTTCAGCGGTTTATCATTTTTCTCTCTGCTTCAACTTTCCTAGTTCAATAACTTGTCCGCGCGACCTCGCGGTCTCGGCGGTTAAGCGGTTTGTTCGCCATTTTAGCAGCAGCAGGCAGTTCAGCGAATAACGGTGTGTCCGCGCGACCTCGCGGTCTCGGCAGACTCCGTGTTCAGTTCGACTTCAGCACAATTCGGGCGGTCTCTGCGGACAAGCGGTCTCGGCGGTCTCAGGTGTTCTGTCCGCTGGATTTGTTTGTAGTTTCTGTTTTTCATTGTACTGGCGAAATCATGTCTCGCCACGTATACCTCGCCCTGTAAAGAAGATTGAGAAATTTTTGATTTTTTTGCTTCTGTCTTTGCATTTTGGTTGATTGAGCTTGCTCCTTGGTTTCCGCTTGATCAAGTTGTGATCTGGATAGTTCTGAAGATATTGATTTGATGTTTAGGCTATCTTACTGAGCTTCTTGAGAAAATTCAACATTTTCTTCATGCAGCATCATGAAATGGGAATACATCTTTCAATGTCATGCTTAAAATCTTTAGCAAACTGTTTGTTTGGGATGGGGATGGCACATGTCTGATGATTGCAGTAGTTACACTCAGATTTCATGTAGCCTTTTATTATTTCTTTGTATTATATTTCACTTTTCTAATTGTTTGACCAACATATAATCCCAGATTGTTTTATTTTAGTGTTGATGGGTATAATTGGTCTTCATGCAGTCTGGTTTGGTTGCATTTAAAAAAGTTATCGGGCAGGCTTGGAATTTTTCACGAGCTTATTACCATTTCCATTCAATTATGTTTTATGCTATGATGATGATCAACAGGTTTCCTTCATCCTGTCAAGGATGTTCTCCACTTAACACTCAGTTCCAATTGTCACATTTTAATAATAGAGTATCAAATAGTAAACTTTTGATAGCTAAACAATTTAATTGATCATACACCTTCTGTTTGAACTCTAAACAGAAGATATAAAATACTACCAGGCTAGTTCTGATTGAATTTTTGAAGTTAAACAATATCATTTTGGATGCAGGTTCTGTCAAATGTAGCTAGTCCTGAGAAATGCGCAAGACTTCTTATTTAGTCACAGATTAAGGCTCTGTTTGGGAGGGCTTATTTTAACCGGTCAAGCGGTCGCGACCGCATGAACCGGGCCCTAATTAAGGTCCGATTCATGCGGTCGTGACCGCTTGATCTGTAAAAATAAGCCCTCCCAAACGGAGCCTAAATTTCAATTTCCTACAGATGAAAACTTGAGTGTAGGGCTTTGTAGTGAATTGTTGATGGATATCCACATCAGGTGAGCAACCTTAAGATATATGGTCTTGACCATCATTCATTTCAAACTTAGTTGTTGCTTTTGGTTCCAATTATGTTCTCATTATTTAAATATATTTATTAAAATTTGGTATAAATTTTAATGTTTATGAATTTTGAAATTTGTTAGACCATTAGATAATAATTACTGTAAATTTATAAGTATTGTAAAGTTTCAATCACAAAGGTCCGGTTCACGGATCCGGATCCCCTGGAGTTTCTCCGGAAATTTCAGGGGTGGAGTTCCTCATTTGTGCAATAACGGAACGGAATTATAAAAAGTGGTTGACATGAAAGTTGTAGATATTCTCGAGACAAATAACTTTCATGTTGAACATTTTTTAATTTGATGTCGTTTAGACCCCCGATTTGGGCCCCGAAAAAAATCAGTCCGAAAATAATTAAAATTAATTATTTTCGGACTGATTTTTTTCGGGGCCCAAATCGGGGGTCTAAACGACTTCAAATTAAAAAATGTTCAACATAAAAGTTATTCGTCTCGGAGATATCTACAACTTTCATGTTAACCACTTTTTGTAATTCCGCTCCGTAATCGCTTGACAGGTGAAAATAAGTGCCCCCAAACGGAGCCTTAATCTCATTATTGGAGTGCACGCCAATTGGGCTAAACCTGTGGCGGAGCCAAAATGAGCCCCTAACTTTCCTGTTGCTTTTGCGCTAGTCATTTATGAGCTGATATGAAATATTTAAGTACATGATTGTGTGATGCTTCAATAGAATTTATTTATTGTTATTATCATTTTCTTCATCATTCATGTTAATACTTGACATTTGAATAATGCTGGGTGGATGTCAGTTTGTATAATATTTTATTAATGATCTTACTATATTAATTGGTTGTGATATTGGAGTTCAGATCATGAAGTTAGAGAGAGTTGTGGCCAGTATGTATTCAATATTATGGTTCAGATTATAAAGATCTAAATGATTTTTGAACATTGAAGGTGTTTGCAGGTATTAAACTTAAGCAATTCTGTAAATTAGAATAGGTATCTGTTGCTAATCTTGCTTGGCTGCAGAGTGATGGGGTCCGGGGAGGGTAAAGTGCAGCAAATCGGACAGACGTGAGTCGATGCACTTTACCGTGCAGTGCGATCCAATGAATGTGAGTGTGCTGAGATGCGTGCACATCTCAGCGCACATATCTCAAAGCATACGCACATATCTCAAAGCGTGCACGCATCTCCGCGCGAGCTAAGATGCACTCGCAGCCGTCGGATCACGCGTACTGCACGGTAAAGTGCATTTGCTGCACTTTATCCTCCCCGGAACCAGAGTGATGGCGGAGTTTTTAAAGAGGTTTTTAGGACATTGTAATGGTTGAGTATTTTCTTGGGCATAGATCACATTCAACTTCATTAATGCTGATTTTTATAATTGGAACAGGGTTAAAATTCGGTACTCCAAATGTTTTTAAAAAAAATGCATAATTTATTATTTGCCACGGTTGAAAACCGTCACAAATAAATTTTTAAAAATAACGCATTTATTATTAGCAGTGATTTCAATCGTGGCTAATAGTCAGATTATTTGTCACGACCAAAAAACGTATAGTCTATTTTAACGTTATGAAGAAGCTTTTACCAGGCCTAAAAACTGTGGCAAAAGGTCAAGGTATTAGCCTCGGATCTATTTTTTGTGGCTAATACTATTTGTCACGGCCAGCCCGTAGCTAAAAACATTTCTCCATGCGACCTTTAGCCACGGTTTTTCACATGGCTAGACCGTGGCAAAAGCTCTTTTACCACGATTTTAGACTTTTTGTCAGGACAATTTGCCTTGGTTAAAAGTCTGTTTTCTAATAGCGACGTGCTAACTCTATGTACTCACCAAATATAACGCATATTACGTTGAGATAATTACGCAAAACTCAAACGAATTCTAGGAGAAATATCACAGTTAGTGGTTAACCAAAACTTATTTGTCGGGTTGTAGAAGGCCGAAACAGAAAGCGTAGGTAACTCATGGGGGAAATGAAGAGAAAGATCCGGCATATTTTGCGGAAGCAATGATGCAGTAAGCTACAGAAAACCGTTTCGCCGGGTTGTAGAATGCGAAAGCTCAAGCAGCTTTTTTGCGATGTAGGAGAGAAAATGAGGTGGGACTGAGAGAGAAAAAGGCTATTATTTAGGCACCTAGGAATGGTGTGTTTAGCCTATAGAATTTTTTTGGCAAAACACTTAAATTAGTCCCCAAAGTTCTCCTCCTTTAAGAAATTTGTTGCGGGTCATCCAATTTTTTCCGGTTAGGAGGATCGAACCGTCTTAGCTTGGAGTTAGGCCGAGCGTGCAAACAATTAAAGAAAATCCAACAACAATGGCATAAGGCTTTTTATTAACTTGGAAAACCCAGAAAGGGTGAAAAACCACGTGACTGGATCTGTGTCAGACCAAAATCCAGTATTTTGCTTTGAGTTTACAAATTTTTAGAGTTTCCTCGGAGGGTGACATGACAACTCTCTGTTACAAGTTTTGAATACAAGAACATATGAAAATAAACTAAGTCTTTAGAGTCTTGATGAAAGTGTTCCAGTAGAGTCGGAGCCTTCATGAGAGCGCTCCCGCAGAGAAGGATGTCAAGTTCCTGAAGCCTTATGATGCCTTCATACTAGCATCCGCGGAAGCGAATTCCAGTGCCTTTTTCTAGGCTCACAAAAGCGTCCAAGTAAGCGTCGGGAGTTGTGCACGCTAGATAGGGAGCGGGGCGAATTCCAAGAGAAAAAATGATCTAAGTCTCATATTCTCGCCGGAAAACCTCAGAGCTCTCTCTTGTCTCTGGAGTTGTTTGTCTTCAAATGAAAGCATGAGTCTTTTTATAGTTTTCTAGAGGGACATGCTGGTAATTGCGCCCGGGCGGATTTTGTGGTAGTGAATGGCATCGCTCTGTTTTGTTTACCTGTATTGCCAATTTTCATTAAATGACAGACGTGTCCCCCTGGAGGCTTGGGCAGCCCGGGTAGGTTGCCCGGTGACAGCGGTGGCTTGGTTTGGTTCCCTTTGAGGGTGAGAATATGTTCTTCGAGCGGGCGTGGCTCTCCCACGCGGCTTGCCTGGTTGGGTAGCATTATTTGAGTATTTCGACTAAAGTCTTACTGGTTCAACTCAGAAAAATCTAGGAGGAACCTCATCAAATTCCCCCAAAAATTCATGGGTTGTGATCCGCAAAACGACGAGCTCGAAAATTTTTAGCCTTGATTATTTTGTCGTAGGGGTCCCGGACTTAAGACCATTTCAGTATGCACGCGTCACAGGTTATTTTTGTTTGTGCCATGAAATGTCTATTTGGTTAGCCTAGACATGCGCATTGGTGTCTTAGAACCACTCGTGTCTGCTTCTTGAGTCGAAGGTTTAGCGGGGGATGCTTAAAAAGCGGTTTTTTGCGGTTAGTTGCTCGCGCATCGTCCTTGCTTGTTATATAGAGCTTGCAGCGTGTTGCAGGAAAGTTTGTGTAGAAGTGTATTGCATCACATGTTGCCCTTGTGTAAGCATGCGCGTGTGGTGTAGCGTGTTAGTTCGAGCGACTGTCATGAGGCGTTAGCTCTGGTTGCGGATTATTGGACGTGCCGTGGAGGGATGTTCTGTACCCTTGTTTCGGTGTCGCAAAAGGACCAGCGAATTTGTTCCTACTAGAAGAAACGGAAGGGCTGGGTTTTTGTTCTCGCATGGAACCCTAAAAGGATTTGGTTTTCATTCTTATTTAAGGTCGAAGTTGAGCTTTTCGAGGAGGGAGACGAGTTGGTGTGGCCGGAGGAGGAGGATGATGTCTGCGCCCTATTCCGCTTTGAAGGTTAGTACGTCGTAGGAGGATGTGCGCATTTTTGCGCTCTGCCTTGTGCTTGGAGAGAGATTTCGTACAACGCGAGGGTGAGGGCACTTCATCCTTTGAATAGGTGATTCCTTAAAAGGTGGCGCTGACGTTGACGTTGAGAGATCAGTTGTACGTGCATTGTGTGCACACTCTATTTCTTTTATTAGAGCTTTTCCCGGGTTTGGCTCAACTCGATAGCTTGCATTTGCCCACAATATATCTCCTAGGGCGTCACAGGGTCGTCCTCCTTGGGCTCCCCGCTGGACGCTTTGCCTTTCATGCTCCCTTTGCTCGAATGTGCCCATTTGACACTTTGTGTTGATCTTGCAATTTTCGTTGGGCATAAGCGTCTGGGCTGATACTCAAATGTAGCGCGCGGGGACATTTGCGCCCCTTTGTCTGAATGGTGCTCGAGAGCTCAGAGTCCGATTTTGGTTAAGTAGCGCAGGTGGACTCGTTGTTTATCCAATAAAAAATCCCTTGGAGGATCGTGGACTTACTCCTATCTCGAGAAGAACTCGGGATCCGTTTTCTTGGAGGTGGTGAAGAATCTTCATTCATTCTTTCCCGAGGAGGATCTCAGTCTGTCTGGATGGTGGTGGAGAAGAACTATTGTTCGTTCGAATCTTAGGAGGACCGGGGTCCATCCAGGTGCAGGTGGAAAAGAACCTTTATTCATTCATTCCTCAGGGGGACCGGGGTCCGTCCAGACGGAGGTGGCGAAGAAATTTTTTCATTCGTGACTCAGGAGGACCGGGGTCCATCTAATGGAGGTGGCGAAGAACCTTCGTTCGTTCACATCTCAGGAGGGTCGAGGTCCGTCCATGTAGAGGTGGCGATGAATATTTGTCCGTTCGCACCTCAAGAGGACCGGGATCCATCCAGGTGGAAGTGGAGAATAACCCTTGTTCGTTCGCACCTCAAGAGAACTGGCGTCCATCTAGATGGAGTTGATGAAGAACCTTTGTTTGTTCGTGGCTCTAGAGGACTGGGGTCCGTCTGATTGGTTAGAATATCCTTCATGAAATCTGAACATTTTGTTGGAAAGGTCAGAGTCTCCACTTAGGGTATCCGGACACTCTGTTTGAGAGAGGTCAAATTCTTCACTTGGGATATCCGGATACACTATTTGAGAGAGGTCAGAGCCTCTATTTGGGATATCAGGACACTCTGTTGAGAGAGGTCGAATTCTGCACTTGGTATATCTGAACACTCTATTTGAGATAAGCTGGAGTCTCCACTTGGGATATCCAGACACTCTATTAGAGAGAGGTCGGAGTCTTCACTTGGGATATCCGAACACTCGATTATTTGGGCACACGATAAAAAAACTCGAGTCTTGTTGCATTGATACATGAAATACAAGTACATGCATCAGATGCCTTAGACATTCCATAGGCGAGGACAAGTTCTCCCTTAGGATGGTCATACTGGGGGTTTCCCTCATGCGGGCTCACACTAGATTGGATAATTTGGGGCTCTTGATTTGCAGAAATTTTCCAAGAAATCCCAGGTGAACAAACCGTTCGATTCCCTTCTTCAGTCATGTACAATTCTTCGTGTCATGCTCGTGTCCTTATTGGTAGTCGCAGTACTTGAATTGGTCTCCAGAGTTTGAAGCGAGAGTTCTTGGCCTTTGAAGGGAGGGATGATCACGGATGGCAAACAATACTTCTGTCTGCAATGTGTTGAGGGGAGCAAGGATTTGATTTTAGTGGTGCCTCTGAATCAGCAGTAGTTATCATAGGGCTTGTTGCTTCCCTGGGACTTGGCAGCGGCTCCTGATTCCTCTTCTTTTTCGACTTTTCTCTGAACTGTCGCCAATGCACTTCAATTACTTCGTCTCCAGTGATTTCAGCTTTTACTCGGTGGACAAGGTCAAGGTAGTTGGGCACCATTTCACTCATCATCATAGAGTGGAATTTTTCTGATCGGAGTTCTCTAAGGAAAATTTTGTGCAGGAACTCAGGGTGAACCCCCAGAATCTGTCGTGCCTCCGTGGTGAAGTAACTAAAGAAATCCTTAAGCAAATTTCCCTCTGCCTGTCAGATCCCTGGAAGGTGTGATGAGTCTCAAACGATTTGTTGGTTGGCGACAAACTGATCCGTGAAAAGTTGTGATAGCTCTATGAAGTTCTTGATCCCTCCTCCTTCAGGGAGTGGAACCAGGTGTGAGCTTGTCCTTTTAGAGTTGTCGGGAACTCTTGACATGGGAGGGGGTCAAAGGCGTTGTATATGATCATGATAGTTGCAAAGTGTCTAACGTGTTTTAGAGGGTCATCTGACCCATCAAATGTCTGGAAGCCGCAGAGTTGGATCCCGAGTGGAACGGATGCTCCAAGAATTGTGAATCAAGAGAGGAGATGTGGTGAACGAGGCACTGCACTTTTGTGTCTTGATGCCCCTCGTGCACATATTTCTCCTCGAGTATGCGTCTTACTTCCTCGCGAGCGAGTTCTTTGCTGGTTAGAGCGACCGCTTCCTTTATCGTTCGAGAGTTGGCCTTCGCATTCCGGGGAAGCCCATCAGGCAACACAAGTCGTGCAGAGTTTTTCGCATCTGGAAACTCATTTGTGATTGGATCCTTGGAGCGGCCAGCTTCTTCCGGTATTATCTGACTTGGGATCAGCGGTGGTTGAGCTCTTGGAGCAAGGTACTCGCTGGAGGCACGATTATCCCTTAAGTCTCCTACCAAGGTGAGCATCTTTGCATGGCGCTCATTTATCAGGCGCCTGCGTTCTTCCCCAGATGCTAGGGATGCGGCGATAGTGGCTCCTTCCGGAAGCGAGGTGTTGCTTGCGGGCGAGTCGGCAGGGGCTGGATTTGTACGCTTCTCTAGTGTCATGTCACAGACAGTTTGTGTGTTTCTCCTTGCCATTGTCGTTGGTTGGGTGTGCTTGCACGATACAAGCATTATCCTTTGAGATTCCATAGAGCTTTTGTGAACTCTTTCCTATAGGTGACGCCAATTTGTTATGGGTTACCCAATTTTTCCCGGTTTAGAGAATCGGATCGCCTTAGCTCAGAGTTGGGCCGGGTGCGCAAACATTCAATGAAAATCCAGTAGCAATGACATGAGGCTTTTTTTAACGTGGAAAACTCAAAAAGGGTGAAAAACCACGTGGTCGGATCTGTGTCGGGCCAAAATCCAAAATTTTGATTTGAGTTTACAAGTTTTAAAAGTTTTCTCGAAGGATGACATGACACATCTCCGTTACAAGCTTTGAATACAAAAACACCCTAAAATAAACTAAGCACTCAGAGCCTTGGTGAGAGCGCTTCGATGGGGGAAAATGCTAGGTCTTCAGAGCCTTGATGAAAGCGCTCCCATAGAATCGGAGCCTTCATTAGAGCGCTCCCGCAGAGAAGGATGTCAAGTTCCTGAAGAATTCTAGTGCCTCTCCCGGGCTTACAGAAACCTCCAAGTGAGTGTCGAGCGTTGTGCACGGTAGAGAGCGAGCGGAGTGAATTCCAAGCGGAGAAACGATATAAGTCTCGTGTTCTCGCCAGAAAATCTCAGAGTTCTCTCCAGTTTCTGGAGTTGTTTGTCTTCAAATGAAGGCCTGAGGGCATTTTATAGTTTTTTGTAGGGACATGGTGGTAATTGTGCCCAGACGAATTTTGAGGTTGCAAATGACGTCTCTCGCTTTCGGTCACCTGGATTGCCAATTTTCATAAAATTACGGAGGTACTCCTCGGGGAACTTGGGAGGCCGGGGTAGGTTGCCCGGTGGCGGCGGCGACCGACGGTGTCCGGTGGTGGTCGAAGGCGGTGGAGACGGCAACAACCGGAGGTGGTGGCGGCAGCCGAAGGTGGCGGTGGCCGCCGGCGCGCCCGCATCTGTGTGCATGCGTCGTGCTCGGTTTGGTTCCCCTTGTAGGGTGAAAATATATCCTTCAAGGTGGAGCGACTCTCGGGCGCGGCTTGTCTGGTTAGGTTGTATTGCCTGAGTATTCCTACCGGTTCGACTCGAAAAAATCTAGAGGGAACCCCATCAAAATTAATTCCTAAAATTTTAAAAGCTGGAAATTATTCCCCAACTTCACTGAAAATCAGTTCTACATAAGGGAATCGACTAACAAAAAGTTGCTGAAATAGTGTTTATACTAGGTGTGAAAAAAAAACCGGGCCTGACGGGCCGGCCCGAGCCCGGCCCGGTCAAAGCCCGGTCAAGCCCGGTCAAGCCCGGCCCGGTTCAGGCCCGAACCGGGCCGAGCCCTTACCTGGGGCCCTGAAAGGGCCTCGGTTTCAAGCTATTACCCGGCCCGGTACCCGGCCCGGTCCGGGCCGGGTAAAGCCCGAAAATCGGGCTAGCCCGAGACCGGGCCGGCCATAGCCCGATCCGGTCTCGGGCTAGGCCCGATTGAGCCTAACGGCTCATTTTAAGAGCCGTTAGGCTCTTCATGACAGCATGGCTGCCACGTGGCAGCCATGCTGCCATGAGAGCAGCCAACTGCTCTCAAAATGAGAGCCGTTGGCTGCTATTATTATTATATTATTATTAATATTAATTAATTAATATATTATAATATTATATTATTATATATTATTTTATTATTTTAATATTTTTTAATATTATTTAAATTAAAAAAATAAAAAATAAAAAATAAAAAAAATCCTATAAATACCCCCCCCCCCAGCCCCCTTCTCTTTTTTTCTCACACTCTCTCTCTCTCTCACTCTCTCTCTCTCTCTCTCTCTCTTAGCTCTCCCAATGGCGTCGTCTTCCCAAAATACGGCTGCGGTAGTGGAGCACAATCGTAGAGCGAGTATTTGGGAGCATTTCGAGATGGTCCTAGTCGGGACCGAAAGGAGAGCGCGCTGTAAGTTGTGCTCGAAGCTGCTATCCATCACCGGCAACTCGACGCTTGTTAGACACCAGAAGTCTTGCGTGTCGAAACAAGCTCCTCCCTAGTCAAGTCAAGCCCAAATTTCTGGAGCAGGACAGATTTGGACGTACGATCAAATGCGACAGCGAGAGCTGCAGGCGTAGTTCGTCATCAAACGCGGGCTGTCATTCAGCGTCTTCGACAATGACGACACGACGGAGTACATACATGGGGGGCTTTAACCCAAATACCAAAAGGTTAGTAGAATTACTTTAAGGCGTGACGCGCTTAAATTTTATTTAGCAGTAAAAGAAGAATTAATTAACTATTTTGAAAATTTCGAATGACGTGTGAGTCTAACGAGCGACGTTTGGACGAGTAATTTAAATTTAGGATTATCTTATCTTTGCATCACTTGTCATTGGATTGATTCCATTTCGTGGGAGCAAAATAAACGCGTAATATGTTTTACAGGTTTTGAATACCCGCACACGGCTGTAGCTTTATATAAAGTTATTATGAAATGTGCGCGGGAATTTAAAATTAACGATAAAATACTTAGTATTTCTCTTGATAACGCCGCCAATAATGGCGCCGCAATTGAATTGTTAAAACGGGATTTAAAACCATTTCTCAACGGCGCATTTTTTCATACTAGATGTGTTTGTCACGTCCTAAATTTAGTTGTACAGGATAGTTTAAAGGGAATGGAAGAATATATTAATAAAATTTGAAACATGTTAAAAACTATTTATTGTACTAAACAACGAGCTCAAGATTTTAGAAAATTTTGTAAAGCACAAGGTCAGAGATATTTGAAACCCAAATTTGATATGCCGGTTAGATGGAACTCAACCTATAAAATGTTAAAAAGAGCTGTTCTACAAAAAGAAATTCTAATGGAATATTATAGTTTGCTTAATATTGAACACAATTTAGGTGAAAATGATTGGGATATTATAGAACATTATCTAGATTTACTAAAGTGTTTTTATAGGGCCACTGTTTCTTTATCTGGAGTGTATTATCCAACGAGCGCATTAGTAATTGAACATTTCGTACATATCACACAAAAATTTAGTTATTATAGACAACACGAAGGTTGGGCTCCTTTAATTAAAATAATGGAAAAAAAATTTTTAAAATATTATAGAGCTATACCGCCTATGTTTTTGTGCGCCGCCGCTTTAAATCCGCTACTTAACGTAGAAGGCGTAGAAAATTTGATCGATGAAATCAATACTAATCTAACCTTAAATATAAATTATGATGATGATGACCCCGTTAGTACTACAAATTTTACTACTTTTTTTACACAAAGTTATAATTATTACAATAACTTATACGGGTCACGACCCCGCGAAGAAATAACACAACCCAAAATAAAGGATAGTCTTAAAAATAAAATTTTAGATTTAGCTTCTAGGAAAAAATCGCGCACATCTGGTAGTTTAGATGAATTAGGATTATATACAAAAACACAATTTAGCGATTTTATGAGTTCGGACGAGATCGAAAACTTCGATCTCTTAAATTGGTGGAAAGGTAAAGCTAATACCTATCCTGTTTTGGCCTATATGGCCCGTGATTTACTAACTATCCAAGCTAGTACAGTAGCTTCGGAGTCCGTTTTTTCTCTTTATGGCAGGGTTTTGAACGAGCGGAGGAGCCGGCTTAACGAAGAATCGCTAGAGATTTGCATATGCTACAAGGACTACTTGGATGCTATGAAGAGGAAGCAGCACATAACAGCATTGGAGGATAGCTCGGAGGAGATAGAAGACGAAATTGACGCAATGAATCTACAAGATGATTAAATCGGGCAATCTTAAATTCTTAATGTAAGTTTTTTGATATATGTAAATTTTTTTAATTAAATTTTATAAGAATCATAAGTTTGTATTTTGTATTTTGTGCAATTGTATGACTTAGATTTTGTATTTTAATATTAATAAAATTTTTTGATTAAATTTTTTGTGCAATTGTATGACTACTTGAAATCTTGGATGCTATTAAAATTAAGTATTATTTTTTCATTTTTTGGATATATAAATATTAAATATAAATATATAATAATAATTAATAATTAATAATATAATATAAAATAATAAATATATATTTAATAAATTTTTAATTAATAGTAATAAACTAATAAATATATATTATAATATATTATAACTATTTATCATAATATAAATTATAATATAACTATTTAGTTATAACTAATAAATATATATTATAAATTTATAGTAATATATAAAATTAATAATTAATAAATATATATTATAACTAATCTAACCTTAATATAATTTATAATTATTAATTTTATTTATATATAAATTATAATTATACTAAAATAATTAATAAAAAAAAAATCGGGCCGGCCCGGTTCGGGCCCGAGACCGGCCCGGTCCTGCCCGGCCCGGCCTGAAGGGCCGGAGCAGGCAGCATATTTTAGCTGCCGGCCCAGCCCGGACCGGCCCGATTGCAGGGGAGGACCGGGCCGGCCCGACCCGATATATGAAAAAGCCCGATCGGGCCCGGTCCGGGCCGGCCCGATCGGGCTTTTTGTTCAGGCCTAGTTTATACTTTATACCCTCATATTTTCACTAATTTTTAATATTTATATGCACTTATTTTGCAAATGCATGCAATCCTGTTCTCTTACGTTCCAACGGACGTAACCTTTTTTAATTATGTAATTTTGTTATTAGAGGAGTTTAGAAGGGTATTTTAGTCATTTTGTTTCTTAGGGCTTCTTATTACGGGGAAGGGGTTTTTTGGGATGTTATGTTGAAAACATTGTTTTATGTATGGTGAGTAGAGCTGTCACTTAAAACCGAAAACCGTAAACCGAATAGCAACCGAACCAGAACCGAAAAGAACCGGACCGAACCGTTCGCCAATTATCCGGGTTCCGGTTTGAATTTTGGAACCGTGAACAACATTGGTCTGGGTATGGTTCCATCATTTTATTATCCGGACCGGAACCGGAACCGAAACCGCAACATCCAAGTCACGAACGGTTTCAAAATTTTTAGACCCGATCTGGACCGAACCGATACCGAACCGAACCGCAACCCGTTTATTATTAGTATTTTAATATAAAAAAATTATTTATCATACAAATATACTATTAGTATTTATTTTATATTTTGATAATACCCTAAAAAAATATGCAAAGATATTGATCATTTTAAACGATGTGTGTATAAATATTCTGCACATATTTTATATTTAAGTAAGAAAAGATGTTTTGCACTATTTAATAAATATCATACCTTTTTTATCTTTATCATTTTAAACATTGTGTGTATAGATGTTTTGCACTATTTATTAGTATTACTATTATTATTTTCGCATTATTATAGTATTTGTTTTATATTTTGATAATATCCTAGAAAAAATATGTCAAATATCAATCCACAGCTGTCTCGTAGAGCTGTATATGGTTGTTTAACTACACCTGAGTGTCTGCTTCTTTTGTTCAGCACATTTATTTTTTCTTGACTGCAGTGCTGCACATCTCCTCTCCCACAGGGTTTTGGGCTGCAGTGTTGTACATCTCCTCTCTCATTACCCAAAGTACCCACTTTTTTTGATGTCGCCGCCGGGCTAATTTCATTGAACTCCATCCCTCTCTTGCTTTCAGCTCAGGTACCATCGTACCAAATCCATCGCTAATCTTCTTTTCCTTCTTCTATTGTTCTGTGTTCTATCTGATTATATTTTTGCAGAGGGTTTAGGGTTCACGGGTGGCTCCTCTATGAAATGAAAGTTGGTATTCCGGTGACAGAGGAGAGATTCCGTTCGTCGACACCCCACGTCACCGATCGGAAAGAGCTTGAGGCGACACATCACTCATTTGTGGATCTGCTCTCTGAATCAGTGTACTTTGCAAGCGATCCTAGTGCATCACTGTAATCCCTTTAGAAACTGATACATTTTTCTCTCATGACATGCATTGTTTTGTTCCTACGCATCTCTTTATTTATTTTTTCATGATCTGCAATGTTTTAATCACTTTTTTCGTACGCATCTCTTCCATATTCACAACATTTTTTTTCAAATATTTTATAAAGATATGAACTTTTTGTGCTCCATCATAATGTTTCGTTCATGCATCTCTTGCATAAAGGACATGCAAAGAAGTGTTTTCTAACTCTGATAAATTTTTACCGCTTTGATTTGAAACTTTATGTAGTTTTTACTGATGTAAATTTCTTCAGATCATTCTTCTTTATGGTTTGCTTCGAAACTTAAATATATATGTGGCTGAGGGTAATTTAGGAGTTATGCATTAACAAGATTTTTTTTTTTTATTTAAAAATGATAATAGAAAGAGTGAATTTGTATGTTTGTTTGTTTATATGAATGTGTATGTATATGACTATACAAGAAGTGAATATTTTTCATAGAATGATTGTTTTCATAGGAACATTTTTCATAGGCGACCCACCATTCATTCTGCGAGAATGATTGTTTTTATTTTAAGTTATGTGACAATTTATGTAGCAATTTTATGCATAAAAGTGACTATATTTTCATAATAGATAACACATGCTAGTCTACAAAGTTATATATATAGAGTCATTTATTGGGACCTCCTCTCTAAGTTTGCTAAATTACAAGTTGCACCTTTCCTACTTTCAAAATTAAAAAAACATCTCTGAAGTTTATATTTCATAACATTAGCATCTCTTGAACCGGAACCGAACCGGAACTGCATAGAACCGGACTGAACCGCAAGTAAATAATTTGGTTTTGGTTCTTAGCAAACCAGAACCGAAACCGTAGGCCCTACGGTTCCAAAAAATAATGTTAGAACCAGAACCGGAACCGGAACCGCTCAACCCAAATAAGGTATTGGTTCTAACTTGAAGAACCGTTACTTAATTGTTCGGTTCACGGTTTTAGTAGAACCGGAACCGTGACAGCTCTAATGGTGAGTGGCTGCCACGGGAGGTTATTCCCCTGCATCGTCCATGGGTCCGTTCACAATGTGCCTTAGGATTCCAAGTATCGTATGCAATTTAATTTTCTCTTGTTCTTCAATTTTCTGTTGTGTGTTGTGGAAGATCTATCTATTGTAGCAAGTGTTCACGGTGATTGTGGAGGAAGACAGTGGTGAGGTAGCGCCGGTCGGCACTTTTGGAATCGGCCTGCATCAAGGTATCAGAGTCATTCTGCGTCCCCAGGATGCCGGTATCGAACGCCACGAGATCTAAGGAGCAAGGTAACAAACTAGAAACTCTCAAACAAAATCATGAAGACTTGGCATGCTCCGTTAACTCCATGAGCGAGGATATCCGTATGTTGTTAGCCACCTGGATGACAGAGAAGGTTGGGGAGTCATCTCGCGGGTGAGGAGGGTCACCGGAAGGCCACTCCAAAACACCACATTCTTCGCATGTTGTTACCCGATTTACATACCTGGATTTTCCAAAATTTGCGGGGGAGGACCTCATGGAATGGATCTATAAGTGTGAGCAGTTCTTCGACATCGATGGCACTCCGAAAGACATGAAGGTTAAGATGTCATCGATACATTTGGAGGGAAAAAGCGTTGTTTTGGCAACAAGCGTATATGAAGGCGCGGCTTACACGTCAATGGACAAACTGGGAAGACTACAGCTAAGCACTACATAGTCGCTTCGGATCAGTCTTGAGTGATGATCCCATGAGCGAATTGAAGAACTTGCGCCAACGTGGATCGGTACAAAATTATCCGGATGACTTTGAATTGTCGTTACATAGAGTGGCATTACCGGAGGAACACGCAATCAGCTTTTGCCTTGCTGGTCTCCGCGATGAGATCGAGTTTGGGGTTCGCATGTTTCAACCTAAGTCTCTTCGAGATGTATTTTACCTTGCATGTCTGCACGAACATCAAATGGCGGTATGAGGCAAGAAACATATGACTTCACACAAGGAAGACCACCAGTGGGAGGAGATGAATCGGCTAATGTATGGAAACAACCAAGGGACAGCAACCTTCAAACCGAAAATTAGGAACTACCGGAGCTCGCAAATAACTTCATCTGAAATGGACGATAAATGGAGGAAAGGCTTGTATTTTTGGTGCGATCAAACTTACGTACTGGGACACAAGTGTTCGAACCGTCGGCAGGCTTATGCCTTGGAGATTATGGTTGAAGCAGTGATGGACAACGAGCTGGAGGGTGACGACGAGGCAGTGTTGGACCTGGACAGACGGGAAGAAGAGCGGAAAACACCTCAAGTCTCGGTGCATGCACTGACGGGGATCACACATTTCAACACCATGCGAGTTACGACGTCACACCAAGGCCAACCCATTCATGTACTGATCGACTTTGGCAGTACTCACAATTTTTTGGACGAGGAGACGACACAGAAATTGCAATGCAGCTTGGTCCCCATCACACCGTTTTCGGTGGTCGTGACTAATGAGAAAACTATATCCAGTTCTCACAAGGTCAATATTTTTTGGTGGGTCATGCGAGGAGTAGACTTCACATCCAATGTGTTGATATTGCCATTAGGCGTCTGTGATGTTGTCCTTGGAATTCAGTGGCTGATTACGTTGGGCATGGTGAATTCAAATTTTTGTGATTTACGCATGGAATTTACTAGCGGAGGTCGGTCTCTGAGGCGCTCAACCAGGCAATTTGTCTTGGGGAAAAGAAATACGAATGCTGAAACTCTTGTCTAAAGAGGGGCAACTCAACATGTTGGTGCTCTGCGAAATTCATGAGGAAGACCCCCACCGGGGAGCCACGGATCAAGAGGAAAACCCAACTGGGTGTCGGAATTGGCAGGTGCAGAGAACTAGCCCTGACCCGACAGCTCTACTTCAACTTCAGGACCTTATGGAGGAATTTGTGGATCTGTTCAGCGAACCACAGGGATTACCACCCATATGAGGTCAAGAACACCGCATCGTGTTGAAGAACAAAGGGACAAATGTCAATCTTTGTCCCTATTGGTACCCACTCCTACAGAAATCGGAGATCGAGAGATTTATTGGAGAGATGCTCCAAACTGGCGTGATTCGACATAGCTGCAGCCCATTTGCATCGTCAGTGGTTTTGGTGAACAAGAAGGACGGCTCATGGAGACTTCGTGTTGATTACAGGCAACTAAATCAAAATACGGTCAAAGACAAGTTCCCAATCCCTCTTGTGGAGCTGATCGACGAACTCCATGGGGCACTCTATTTTTTAAAACTGGATTTGTGTGCGGGCTATCACCAAGTGCGGATGGCGGAGGAAGACATCCAAAAGATAGCATTTTGAACCCACCATGGTCACTATGAGTTTTTGGTGACGCCCTTCGGGTTAACCAACGCTCCCTCCACGTTCCAAAGCCTAATGAACCGCGTCTTCCAAGGTCAACTCAGAAAATTCATCCTAATTTTTTTGATGATATTTTGATTTTCAGCTCAACGTGGGAGGAGCACTTGGAGCATTTGAAGTTCGCGTTCCTTACACTTCGTACACATCAACTTGTACTCAAGCGTAGCAAGTGTGACTTTGGATTGCTGCAAATACACTACTTGGGTCATATTATATCCGGGCAAGGGGTGTCCACCGACCCAATGAAGATACAAGCAATGCTTGACTGGCCGACCCCAATATGCATAAAAAAGGTACGCAGATTTCTGGGCTTCACATGTTACTACTGTTAATTTATTCAAGGGTATGGGATGATAGCTCAACCATTGACGGAACGACGAACTTTCACATGGTCAGCCGCATTAGAGGAGTTCCAAGCCTTAAAACATGTCGTGACAAAACCGTCAGTCCTGCAATTACGTGACTTCCAACAACCTTTTATAATTGAGACGGATGCGGCGGAGACCGGGGTTGGTGCAGTGTTATTGCAAAAGGAGTGTCCTGTCGCCTTCTTTAGCAAGGCTTTGGGACCAAAGAATGCGGAGTTGTGCACATACGAGGAGTTGTTAGCAATTGTGATGGCCGTGCAAAAATGGCGACGTTATGTGATGGGGAGCTCATTTGTCATACGCACCGGCCATCATAGCTTGAAATTTATGCTTGAGCAAAAGCTAGCGACGTCGGCACAACAACGTTATTTGTCCAAATTAATGGGCTACGGCTTCACAGTGCAATACAAACGAGGAAGGGACAATGTGTGTGTGGACGCTCTTTCGCGATTACATGAACATCCGGACGGCGTTGTGATTGCAATCACAACAGTACAATCCAAAATTCTGCAAAGGATCAAGCAATCCTGGGAGCATGATAACCATATGCAGGACATTATTAAGGCCAAAGAAAGTAATGTAGGGGCATTTCCAAAGTATACCTGGAGGCATGGCATGTTAACAAGGAAGGGGAAGATTGTGGCCGGACGGGAGCCGTCTACGAGAAACCATCTGTTGGAGTTGTACCAGCCGGACCTATGGGCGATCATTCGGGTATTACGGCTACATACAAACACATGAAACGAGTCCTTTTTTGGAAGGTACTGGAGGCTGATGTCTACCTCTACATACAACATTGTATGACATGTCAACAATGTAAGGCCGATAATTCCCGCGGGTTTACTCCAACCACTTCCAATCCCGGGGAGAGTTTGGCAAGACGTGGGAATGAATTTCATCGATGGATTACCTATGAGTCATGGCAAGTCAACTATTTTGGTGGTGGTCGATAGACTGAGCAAACAAGCACATTTTACCGCCCTCGCCCATCCTTATACCGCGGAAACAATCGCCCGTGTTTTTTTGGATTCAGTTGTACGGTTGCATTGACTTCCTTCATCAATAGTTAGTGACCGAGACGCGGTTTTCATTAGCGACATCTGGCAAGAGCTATTCCGGGTTCTACAAATTCAACTTCACACATCAATGGCATATCATTAGCAATCAGATGGACAAATAGAAGTGGTAAACCGGTGTGTGGAAGGTTACCTACGTTGTATGTGCTTTGAGAAACCCCGAGATTGGGCGGAATGATTGCCATTAGCGGAATGGTGGTATAATACATCATACCACATCGCCATTCAAATGACGTTGTATGAGGTGGTGTACGGTAAAGAACCCACATCAATTCCTCCTTATGTGGAAGGTACGACCAAGATGGAGACGGTGGATCATTCTTTAGTAGCAAGAGATCGGGTGATGATAATACTTAAATCCAATTTAGCGCGAGCTCAAGAATGCATAAAGGTGTTAGCGGACAAGAAGCGAAGAGAACACATCTTGGAGGTAGGGGACCTCGCTTGGGTACGGTTGCAAGCCTACCGCCAAGTGAGCTTGAGGGAGCACCGTCAACAGAAGCTGTCTCCGCATTTCTTTGGACCCTTTCCGGTGATCGAACGGGTGGGCACTGTGGCGTATAAGTTGGACCTCCCAAGAGGTACTCGGATCCATCATACATTCCATATATCACAGTTGAGGAAGTACAAGGGAACTCCAACCGGTATTATTCAACCTCTGCCAACTACGGTAAATGCGGCCGGCAATGCGCTAGTGGAACCGGTAGCAATCTTGGACAGACGCATTACCAAAAGGGATGGACGTGTCGTGACTCAACTCCTTGTTCAGTGGACCAACGGCTCGAAGGCAACAACAACTTGGGAGGATCTATGGGCACTTCGCCAAAGGAGGCCAGAGATGGTTCCTTGAGGCCAAGGAACGCTTGATGGGGGAGGCTTTGTTACGTTCCATCGGACGTAACCTTTTTTAATTATGTATTTTTATTATTAGAGGAATTTAGAAGGGCATTTTAGTCATTTTGTTGCTTAGGGCTTCTTATTACTGGGAAGGGGAGTTTTTTGGGATGTTATGTTGAAAGCACTGTTTTATGTATGGTGAGCGGCTGCCACGGGAAGTTCTTCCCCTGCACCGTCCAAGGGTCCGTTCAGGTTGTGCTTTAGGATTCCAAGTATCGTGTGCAATTTAATTTCCTCTTGTTCTTCAATTTTTTTTTTCGTTGTGGAAGATCTGTCCATTGTAGCAAGTGTTCACGATGGTTGTGGAGGAAGACAGCGGCGAGGTAGCGCCGGTCGGCACTTTTGGAATCGGCTTGCATCATGTTCATGAAGCTAATGGCTCGAGTTCAGGAATCCTTGTTCTACTGACCATTAATATAACTTGTTGGAGTAGTGGCCAATGATATTGCACTCGGTGTTGCAGTTGGCAGCAAGGGTAGAAAAATACCCTTAAAACGTATCATATAAGAATTTATCATATAAAATACACAAATAAGGTGCGACACTATTTAAAAATTTAGGGCGCTGATATCCGCACCGTAGTTTTGATTAGTCGGCACCGCACTTTCTCCTAATTTTTCGCGCCTTTTAGAAATAAGTCTTGTACATGCATTTTTAGGAAAAGTGTTCAACACAAACGTTGTATATCTTGTCGAGATCTACAACTTAACTTTTGTGTTGAACACTTTTTCTAAAAATGTATGTAAAAGACGTATTTCCAAAAGGCGCGAAAAATTAGGAGAAAGTGCGGTGCAACTAGTCAAAACTGCGGTGCGGATAACATCGCCCAAAATTTATCATTATATGACACTATTTAATAAAAATTACATCTAAATTACATTATTTTGTAAATTTGTAGGTCTATAAATTTTTAAATAAGTTACTTTTGATTAATTCTTTCCGTTAAATAGGACTGATTTTAAAGTTGGGTACTTGATAGGAATGAGAACCATTTTATAAGAATTTTAGGTGTGGTTAGCCCACTCCTCATGATGCCCATTACCTTAACGGAGATGTGGGTTTGACTGCCGCACGCGCGATCAGCACGCGCGATCGCTCGCGATCCGCACTCGTCGGGATCCCATCGCAACATTACTGATTTCTTGTTTTTATAACCAAAGTGACAAACTATTGAACTATTAGAAATTTAATGTATAAAATATTATCATAAATGATTCTTTAAAGTCAAATGGTGTTTGGTGATTGAGCTTCTCATTTGATGGAAAAGCTCCAAAATCAAATTTGAGGGAATCCAAATTTTTGGAAACCTCATTTCTGAGTTGCGTCGAGGTGTACTCGACGAATGCGTTGACTTCTCCTTGTCTGCGTCGAGATGAAATCGACGCATGCGTCGACTTCACCTTCTTGCGTTGAAATGCATTTGACGCTTGCGTCGTTTTCTCTTGAGTTACGTCGATAAGTATTTGACGTGCGTCGACTTGGATTTGACGCAACCTACATCGAGTTCTCTTTTTGCAACGCTCTGCGTTTTTGTTAATCGTTCTCTCACGCGTTTCTCAACATTAATATTTTACATTGCAACCTCAACGTTCACCTGCACGATTAATTCTTACTTAATATAATCGCTTGAAATTTGTTATGTGATTGATTTTCTTGCTGTTTTTCGAGGCTCCTATTTAGGAGATTCTTCGATCTCTTTTAATACATGCTCTCTGAACATACTGAGGGACTTCTTCTCTCTCGCTCTTACGACAATCTTGATGTGATTTCATTTTCTTCACATTTGTTTCATCAAGTGAGAGTTCGGGTGCTCTATACTTTTTAGGTGTCTACGCACATCGGAGTTTCGGAATCTAGTTGGGTGTTGTATCTTGGAGAAGTGAGCATTGGTTGAAAGCCCTGGAGCAGGGTGGTGCAACTTTTTTAAGACAGTGATCACGTGCCTTACCCAGGCTCGATTCTAATAAATATATATATATATATATATATATATATATATATATATATATATATTTCTGATTTCTTTTATGTCTCACCATTCTGTTTATATAAGTTTTATAATCTTGTTTTTCAAGATATGTTATTATCATGTTTTACAGTAATCTTTAAAACTGAAAATTATTCATTTTTCTAGAATATACATCAAAATATTCTATCAATCTAAAAAGTTGTAATATCTACATCACATAATCTCATCCAAAATGGCCGTGTTGGGCTATCATCTCATAAACCGCTTAGTACCAGTCAGAGCCCTTCATTGGATATTCCTTGGAAAGTTCAAAAATAACAAGATAAACAAAATCAAATAATCAAATGATTTTATCTTTTTCATTTATATATATATAACAATTTATTGTTTGTTTTTTAAATTCCAGAAATTTGTAATGGCAACTAGAACTGAGAACTCTGCTGGAATTAAACTCGAGAAATTTAATAGAAATGGTTTTCGTCGTTGGCAAGCTCAAGTAAAATATTGGCTTAATACTTTAGGTCTTTTATCTGCTATCTTTGATGTGCCCGCTACTGAAACAGAAAACCCTAGCATTGCAAATGCAGTCGCCTCATCCCTTCCTTCATCAGCATCATCTAGTGCCAATTCATTAGAATTTATGTTAGACGTACTCCATATAGAGATCTGGTAGATATAGAATATCATTGTCGTAACCGAATCCTAAGTGCATTGTCCGACAGCCTTTACGATGTTTTCCTTCAATATCGTACGGCTAAAGATTTGTGGTTTACTCTTGAAGCGTGCTATAACCTTTACAGTGTGGGCATAGAATGTTATAATGTTTCCAATTTCCACAAATTCAAGATTTATGCATCTAAGCCCATCAATCCTCAACTCCATTAACTGGATGAGATGTTGTCTAAGATCCGAGCCGATGGCTCAATCCTTTCTGAAAACTATTTGGTGGCATGTCTCATCGACTCTCTTCCTGAATCTTGGTCCAACTTTAGTACTAGACTAAGGCATGACCAATTCAACCTCACTTATGTTCAAATCTAAAATGCTATCCGCATAGAGAAAGAACATAAGTGTAAAAATTCTATAAACTCCAAAGACCATACTCCAAAAATAAATCTAACTGAATCTCATTAAAACCAATTCTCTCACCATCACTTTAAAGTCAAGGGCAAGAACTATAAGAAACCCTTCCGTCCAAGTTCCCGTCATCAAAAACTTAATCATCCTAAGCCTAGCTCTTCAAGCCAAAATATAGGTAAAGGTAAATGGTGCTTCATTTGTGGTCGCACATATCACTTGTCAACCAATTGCTTTTACAAGTAGACTATACCTGTGGTTAGCAAATTCCATAGCTCCAAGCCTCAGGCCAACATGATCCAAGCACTGGATCAGCCTATCTTCAGGTTAGATTACACTCCTAGTCTTCTTCTCACTTGTTCATCAGATTGGTGGCTTGATTCCAGAGCAAATGTTCATACTTGTTTTGGTCGTTCTTGCTTTGACATCTTTCAGGATATCAGTGGAGAAAGCGTGATCTTATGAGGTGCTTCATTGTCACAAATTCTTGGATGCGGGCGAGTGGATCTTAGGTTGACATCCGGGAAGATACTAGCCTTGCATGATGTGCTTTATGTGCCGAGAGTTAAGAAGAATCTTGTGAGCGGATCTCTGCTAGTGAAGAATGGTTATAAAATTATCTTTGAGTCAAATAAAGTTGTAATAACTCTTAATGATGTTATATTGGTAAAGGATTTATATGTGATGGTCTTTTCAAACTAAATGTTGTCGATGATTTATAAGTAAATCAAATTTCTTCTTCATTAATTCCTAATTCTTCTCCTATTTTTTGGTATGCTAGATTAGAACATGTGAATTCTGATTGTATGAAAAGAATGATGTCCTTGAATCTAATTTCTAAAATAAATATTTCTCCAAGTGTTAAATGTGAAATTTGTGTTCAAGCCAAATTTTCTAGAAAATATTTTAAATTAGTTGATAGAACTTCAAAACCTCTAGAGTTAATTCATTCGGATGTGTGTGACTCAAATCGCAAACCTACTAGAGGTGGAAATAAATATTTTGTAACTTTCATAGATGATTTTACCAAGTATTGTTGCATGTATTTATTAAAAACTAAATATGAAGTATTTTTGTATTTTAGGATTTTCAAAGCCGAAGTAGAAAATCAATTAGGGTCGTCCATTAAAATTCTTACATCCAACTGAGGTGGAGAATACACTTCAAATTAACTAATCCAATTTTGCCAAGAACATGAGATAATTCATCAATTGAATGCATCTTATTCACCTCAATCGGGTTCTGTAGCTGAACGTAAAAAATCGAACTTTGATGAACATGGTCAATGTCATGTTAGTCGAGTCTAGTGCCCCGAAAAACCTTTGGGGACAAGCGTTACTCACCCCCCTCCTTCATCCTTAATAGGATTCCTTCAAAACAAAGTGATAAAACTACTTATGAATTATTTAAATTAAGAAAGTGTAACCTCCAAATTCTTCGAGTGTGGGGGTGTTTGGCTAAGGTATCAATTCCAGAACCAAAAAAAATAATACATAAAACATTAGACTCAATTTTTATAGGATATGCTTCTGATAGTAGTGTTAATAAATTCCTTATAACTAATTCCCTTATTAGTGAAATCTCTAATAACACTATTAAAGAAGCTAGAGACGCAGTTTATTTTGAAGATAAATTCCCTTACAAATTAAATAACTCATCTCAACATTCATCTAGTTCAAACTAATCTTCTTTCTTTTCTTTGGACCCATTGGAAAATGATGAACTTAGAAGAAGCAAAAGAGTTAGAACCAAAAAGACTTTTGGAGAAGACTACTTCACATATCTAGTTGAAGGAGAACATAATACATCTGATTACCCATTTTGGAAATAAGTAATAAACTTAGAAATTAATTCCATTCTAGAAAATAAAATATAAGGTTGTAAATGAATCTTTAGGAAGAAACTAAATCTAGATGGTTCCATAGATAAATATAAGGCTTGCTTTATTCTTAAAGGCTATGATCAAAAACATGAAATAAATTATTTAAATACATATGCTCCTGTAGCTAGAATCACTTTTCTTCGTATTCTAATTACCTTAACTTCGATCCATAAGATGATCATTCATCAAATGGATGTCAAGACCACTTTCTTGTATGGAGACTTAGATAAAGAAGTCTACATGTCTCAGCCCGAAGGTTTTATGGTCAAAAGCCAATAAACCAAGGTTTGTAAATTAATTAATTCTCTTTATGGATTAAAATAAGCACCTAAGCAATGACATCAAAAATTTTATTTTGCAGTCTCATCCTTTGGTTTTAATTCTAATGAATTCGACAAATGTATTTATGATAAACAAGACGAAGTTGGAATTGTCTTCCTATGTCTTTATATAGATGATATCTTAATATTTGAAAAATTATTAAAATAGTTAATGAAACTAAAAATAATCTGTCCAAATTTGATATGAAGGATTTGGGAGTAGTTAATATCACATTAGGAATGAAACTAGTTAAAATTAATTCTAGTGTATCCTTATCACTTTCACACTCGATTGAGAAAATGCTGAATAAATTTAACTTGTATAATTCCGGTCCTACATCTACTCCTTATGTCGCTAGCATAAAACTTTGTAAAGCATTGGTGAACCTGTTGATCAATATAAGTATGCACAAATGATAGGATCACTACTATACAAAGCTAATCACCTTAGGCCTGACATTTTCTATGTTGTAGGCCGATTAAGTAGATATACTAGTAATCCAAGCGATGATCACTGTTAATTATAGTTTAGTATATATAGGTTTTCCCAAAGTACTAGAAAAATATTCAGATGCTAATTGGGTAATTGATTCTTTAGACATTGAGTCTACAACAGGTTATGTATTCCTCCTTAGAGGAGCTGGTATCTCATGGGCTTCTACAAAACAAACTGTGATTTCTAGAAGTACTATGGAATCTAGGCTTATAGCTTTAGACACAACATGTGTTGAAGTTGAATGGATTAAGAATTTACTTATTGAAATTCCTTTATGTGAAAAACCAATATTTGTTATTTCTTTTCATTGTGATAATAAATCTGTTATAGATTTGACTGCTTCTAATTATACTAATTCCAAAATGAACAAGTTTATGAGGATCAAGTACAAATCAGTGATGCAAAGAAGAAAAGAAGTGATATCACTCAATTATGTAAAGTCGGAATTGAATCTGGATGATAATCTTACCAAGGGATTATCCCGAAGGGAGATTTTATTGTCATCAAGGGGAATGAGCGTTAAGCCCACATAATTTGCTGCCAATAGTGGATAACCCATATGATTGAAGATCCCATGAATTGAGTTCAATTTGGTAAAAACAAAGTCGTTGATATAGCATAGTTGGGAGCACAAAATTTAAAGGTTGAGAAAACCTTCTCCCCATTCCTATGATGTTATGCTCTACGTAACAGGTTAGGATGAACTTTAAGTTCTTAATGGTTGTCAAAGGCATATATCTTTGCGAGATATTGGTTATAAATATCTCTTGAGGCACCACCTATGTGGGGGTAGTCGTGAGGCCGCGACTTTGGGATCCGGGCTACACCCTAATAACCCTCATGAAAAATCAAAAAATGTGCATGGCCATTAACGCGCCCACCGCCATAACCCAAGAACAACCAATCTTTTGTGTTCTTATCTAATCTATCGGTAAAAAGTTAATAATTCAAAGCCTCTAGCATATTATACTCTTCGATAGAGGAAATAAGAATTAAGTATAGGTTCAAGGTAATCATTCCACATATATTCATTGCATTAGATACAACTTGATGAAACTAATTTGTATTTGATTTTATTTATTATTAGTAATATCAAATTTATGAAGTTCGAATTTTGGTTTTTTACTTTTGTGAGGGGATTGTTAGAAATTTAATTTATAAAACATTATCATTAAATGATTCATTGGAGCCAAATGGTGTTTGATGATTGGGCTCCTCATTTGATGGAAAAGCTCCAAAACTAAATTGGAGGGAATCCAAATTTTTGGAACCCTTATTTTTGAGCTACGTCGGGGTGCACTCGATGTATGTGTCGACTTCTCTTTTGTTGGATCTTGAGGTGCCCTTAAAGGGGGGTGAATAAGGGCAAATTATAATTTTACGCCTAACAATTTACTTAGACAGATTATCACAGAAAACAAATAAACTTTTTCACAATAAAAAATTCATAACAAACACTTAGAAATTAATGAGAAAATTAAAATGCATATTTAATTCATAAGTGATGAATATAATAAATAAGATTTCAATAAAGCTTGAAATCGAGGCTATGATGAAAAAAATGTCCTTTTTGAATTTACCGGTCCTTCTCTCAAGGACCGGCCGGCTAAAGTCTATCTCTTCCTAGATACAACAACTAGCCTCCCACTATATCTCACCATGACCTAGTCGTTGCACGCACGACAGCAATTTCCTCCTAAACTACACACAGGCTAGTCGTCACTCACAAGGTGACGAATTCTCTACCGATTACAAAGTGAATGAAAAAAATATGAGAATAAAAACTCCCTCAGGTATTGAACACTGAAGAGGCCGGAAAATCCTTGTGAAGATCGCCAGAGATGAGAAGCACAAATGGTCCCTTCTTTGCTCTTGAGATTTCACGAACACATGGGAGTTTTTCTGGTTCCACGGAGTTATCTGGTTAGAGATACACGGGATCAAGGCTCTAGGAGGTGTATAACATCAAATCCCCAAATTTCAGCCCTTTTATAGTTTTTCCACTATTGCACGGCGATAGCGCGATATCGCCTGCGATATCTCTAATGGTTGCCACATGTCCCACTCTGAAATAACTGTGCCAAAATGTTGGAGATCGTGTACGGTCGTGGGCCTATCGTGCCGCGATAACACGATATTGTCTGGCGGTATCTCCTATAATGCGCATCGTGGTAACTGTTTGGAATCATGGCCTACATCACGACTGACGTCATCATGCTAATGCGGGGTGGTAGTAAATGTCACCCGCGATATTTCAACTTTATAAAATTGATGTACGTCGCCCATCTAAAATTATCAGTGTTGTACATGTTATATCTCAAACCACGAACACATTATGATCAAATATATTCGGGATTTGTTATTTTCAAACCAAGAAGTGCGGAACGCATGCTCCAATAATATCCCTTTTTTGATAATAACAAATCCTCTTATAAAGATATCATCTATGATCTATAATAATGTGAACAATATATGATAAGCAACATAAGTACTTGAAGTGCACATACTTCCCCTAAATGGATGAATCGTGTCTTATTAATATGTTCATGTTCATGAAATTTAAGAAGTAAATAAATAATTACACTTCCTTAATGTAAGCTACCCACCATTAAAAATAGAGTTCTTTTTGATATTCTCCCTCTTTTGTTATTAGCAAAATATACGGAAGCAAAAACATGAGAGAAAAGTATAGGAATAATTGGAAAAGAAAGCATATGAAAAGTCGAATAGTAAATATACTTGACATAAATAGACAATAAAAGATGGGTGTGAAATTAAATATAAAGTAAACAATGTGTATAATATAAAGCATCAAGTATTCATAAAAACATCGGTAGATACATGCCAAAAATATCTAAAAGAAGGATGGAATGTGATAGATATAGAAATGTGGAAATCAATTTCAATCTAATTCTCATGAGAAAAAATTTATAATAGATAATGATGTGTACAACGGTGCTTTGGTAGAAAAGAACAAGCGAGGTAATTAAAAAACTCATGAAAGTGTGAAATGTAAACACATAATAATGACTATACATAGACAACTTTGTGGTCATGTATGAATCGGTTGCACATTAGAGAAAAGAAAATGGCCAAAAGTGTGTTCGCAGGTACTTTATGATTCTTTCCAAGGTGTTCAACCTCACAATGCCCATTAAGTCTCATCAGGAGGGTGAGGAGTGCTTCCATGGGTGGACCTACCTAGGGTCGAGCGTTGGCGGCCGCCCACACTGAATTTTAAAAATACAATCTTTCATTAGGTAAGAATGGGCGTATCATGACAGATACACTTTAAACTAATATATTATAATAAATGTGTTTATTTTGAGAAATTTTCCTTGGCATAGTTGGTAGAGTGATAGTTTTTGGATCAAGAGGTCTATGGTTCAATTCCTACCATCAACATTATTTTTTCATAGACAAGATTAATATGCTTTTTTTATAAACAAACACTTTATTATATTGTTATTTAAAAAAAGTTAAAACAAATTCGTTATTATATTGTTATTTTTTAAGAACAAATTAATTGTTTGAAGTTTTATTATGTAAACAAGTTTATTATTATGTTATTGTGTGAAATGTTAAAAATATTTAAAAGAGATGATACTATTCAAATGGTAGATAAAGAACAATGAATTGAGGTGCATGATATCGTTTTCTCGAATTGATCAACTATTTAGTAAATTATATGATATTAATAAAATATAAACATATTTTTGTTAAATTAGTAGATTTATTTTATTAAATAATTTTATACTCTGCCCACACTGAATATAATTCCTGCGTCCGCCACTGAGTGCTTCGTGGAGTATCCTGAGCATATTATTTGAAGAATAAATTTTGTAATTATATTTTTATATCACATTTTTATTTTCTTTTTTTTATCGTTCAGGACTCTGAATCCACTTGTATAGTACAACATAAATTTTTTAATGCCATGTCAAGTAAGAAAAAATTGTGCAAGATTCAATGATAAACCAGTTGTGGTATGTATATCAAATTTGTAATGTGAAACAAAAACACATTCGTGTAGATTGAAAATTTTGTAAACACTTGTATTGTACCAAAATGTGTAAGTGTGAGTTCATTATCATGTATAAAATATTACTCATACTTAGAGGCATGCGAAAACAATTTGAAACATTTACTAATCACAAAACCATTGTAAAAAGGAGATATTTGAAGCATGGAAAAATGTACACAATGTTATATGAAACTTGAAAAATAAAAATCACATTGAAGAACTTTTTGGAATATAACTTTAAATATGTCTAAAATATTTGAAATAAATAAGAAATAAGAGGGTAACAAAAAACTAAAAAATGATATGGAAATTCGCTATCGCTCGCGATAACAATATTGTGTCGCGATCAAATTTTGGCATACAAGCAAATTTTCAGAGAGGAATTCATTGCACTCCTCTTTTCCTGAAACCCTATCGCGAAAACCTACTGTGTCACCGACAAAAGCTTCGAATCCAAGGTAATCTTGATGGTTTTGGTTGAAATTTTTTGTAGATGTTGATTTTGGTTGCATTTTGGAAAGTCCTTTGTGATTAAAAAGTGTTTTTATGACCAAAATTTCTGAATTTGAAGTGATTTGAAAGAGTTTTGGAAAAACTTAAGGGTTAGTGTTAGATTTGCATGGATCTAGTAGATCTATAGCATATATTGAATTTTAAGATTAGTTTTCGAGTTTATGTTGACTTAAAAATATAGATCTGAAATTTTTGATTGAAATTTTGGTACGGAGATACATAACATCTATTGCCCGGCGGCAATCATTGTAGTCTGGCGATAGTAAAAATTATGCCTTTTAATTAACTTTTCGGATAAATATAGGAATGGCCTTCAGCGCAAGAGCACGCAAGAATTCTTCCAGCAACCCTAACTCTGGATATCAATCATATTCTGGATTCAAGAAGGCTGTTATAGACATTGTTAAGATCGTGGAATTGATCTACCACAAGACACACGCATTTATGATCTTCTAGCACATGCATGTATAATGTCATTAATCATCCCTGATATGTTTAGCTCGATCTTTGTGCGAGAATTCTACAATCATTTAGAAGATCCTTCTTTCACTTGGCTTAATGGAGGAGTGCGACCGCACATTCAAAGTGAAATAGTACAGATAACACATGAGGATTTGCATAATGAATTTGGACTCATAAAATGTAGGAATGCACTTGATATAGTTGAAAATTACCGAAAAGATAGGTATTGGACAAGTTGGAACATCCTATTACTGATTTGGGTAAGGATCACTATGTTCATAGGAGTGTGTCTTTACCTCATTGTATAGATTTAAAGGTCAACTAGAATAGGTCTAAGGCTTTGTACTTAGGTTTGAAAGCTGCCCCCAAGACCTCCTAGTTCAGATTACAAGTGCAAAAGACTAAGGCAATTATCGTCGAGCTCAGTTCAACGAGTCGTCGAACTCGGTTCGACGATCTCCGAGCTCAGATCGACATTTCTGTCTCAAATTAAAATCCAGATCTCTGAGCTCAGGTCGACGATAGAGCTCAGATCGACGATTTTCTTGAGAGATCGACGATTTCAGGATTTCAAATTCAGTCAGTTATGGAATTCAAATTTCTTCATATCCAGCATTTAATGTAAAGGATTTTGTAGCCGTTTCAATCAATCTGGAGCAAGTTTCAAGGAGACTAAAAGAGAATGTTTCTTATGACTTTCCTCCAGAGATAGTTATCAATTAAGGAGAGTCATTTATGACTGGCTAACGTCTATCTAGAAGATTGGATTTCAATATATCATTTCAGACAATAGAGACAGATAACAATAACAAGAAAAAACCAAGAACAATATCTGAGATCTGTGAGACACACACAAGAACTACAGGATTACAGTTTCTCATCTCTGATTCAAGTTTTTCAAGGCTTCATCAATCAAGACTCCAAACACATCACATTTCAGTCATTGCTGAAATTATCTTTTGCTGGAGATCTCATCTTTTGAAGGCCTATCACCCTGTGCAACGCTTCTTCTCCTGAACAACTACAAATCTCAGGAGGAGCTTTGACATCATCAATCCACTAGTCTTCTCTTTGACTGTTGAACAGAGAAGAACAACTTCACCTCCTTTTCTTTTCTTTTGCTGAAAAAGGGTTACTCAAAACTCCATTCAAAAATTGTGTGTTTGGTTTCTGATACCTTGTCAAAACTTAGTGGTGGCAAGACACCTTATCAAAAAATCTGGGTTGGTTTTTGAGCACCTTATCAAAAGCTCATTGGTGTCCAGGACACCTGATCAACTCATCCTACAGTGAATTCCTACCTAGGGTGGTAGAAGAGTGGATGTACCCAGGTTGATTGGGGAACCACTATAGCTTCTTGTGTCTTCTGGTTATTTGTGTTTTATTTGTTATGTGCTGTGATTTTTTTTCTTGCTTTACTTTGTTTTTATTTACTGCAAGCACAATACACTATAATTACATTAAGTCTTCCACTGCCAATTAATTTTTAATTTGCAAAATTATTTTAATATACTCTATTCACCCCCCCCCCCCCTCTAGAGTAAAGGTAGATCTTACCCTCACTTTCAATTGGTACTAGAGGGAGGTTGGTTGTTTTTACAAGCTAACACCTGAACCAAAAGATCTCTGATAAGATCAACATTTTATAGAGGGTTGTTATTTCTGTTATATTTATTTTTAATATAAATCCATGGCACAAAACAAAGACTATGCAAACACCAGACCTCTAGTGTGCAATCTTTCTAAGTTTGCACTTTGGAAGGCAAGGATTAAATTATACATGAATTCTATTGATGAGGATATCTTTAATTCTGTTTTGACAGTGTGTCCAAGACCTCCAGAAACCACAAGTACAAGTATTGTTCCACCCCCTTCAGGAACAGATGCAGACATCAAGAAGTGGAAAGTTATTGATGCAAAGACAATGAATATATATGCTCAGACAATGTATGATGATATATTTCAGAAAGTAGTTGAATGCAACTCAGCAAAGGAAATCTGGGACAAGCTATCTGAGCTTGTGTTAGGATCTGCTGATGAGAGAAAGGACAGAAGATCTCATCTCATAACTCAGTATGAGAACTTCAAGAAGGGAGAAACAGAGTTAGTAGCTGACATGTATAATAAACTCGCACTGATTGTCAGTGAATTATAAACTTTGGACAAGGAGATCTCACTGACTGAACTCAATGATAAGATCCTAATGTGCTTCCCCAGCACTTAGGACTCAAGGATCTGGCCAATAAAGGATACCAAAAGCTTAAATGAGATCACCACTGAAGCTCTATTGGGCAAGCTCAAGTCTTATGAGTTGCTCATCAAAAATAGAGAGGAAGAGCAAAAGACAGCTTCTCTAGCAACAAGGAAGGAGAAGACAATTGCTTTTAAAGCTACAGAAGAACAGCCTGAAGACAAGGTCACAGGCAATGAAGAGCTAATGAGCCTATTAGCCAAAAGATTCTACAAGATGGCTGGAAAAAACTTCAGGAAAAGGTCATCTAAAGGCCATGAAAAGCCAAGGTATGACAAATCCAGTAATAAAGAGATTATTTATTTTGGATGCAGGAAACCAGGTCACATTGTGCCTGACTGTCCAGAGAACCAAAACAAGGACAAGAAAGACAAAAGAGAAAGGAAAAGAGACAAAGACTCCAAGAGAAATAACTATGACAAATCCTCCTCTAGCAAGAACAAGCATACCAGGAAAGGATTTATAGCTGAGACCTGGAGTGAGACTGAAGAAAAATCAGATACTTCATCAAGATCAAGTGATGATGAAGAATATGCCCAAGAGGACTTCTGCATGATGGCTATCAATGCCTCTCAACACAATTCAGATGCAGAATAAGAGTCAGGATCTGAATCTGAACCTGAAACTGAAGAAGATCAGGTAATAGACTCTTTTGATTTTGATTTAGAGGACTTTAAATTTGAGTTTAAGGCACTGTGTTTAGACCTACTCAAGTCTGAGAAAGAGATTATCTCTCTCAGAAATCAGTTGTCTGAACACAGCACTTTAAAATCAGATAACCTCAAACTCACTGAGGAGTTAGAATGTTGTAGGGAGCAGATAGCTTCACTGAAAAGTGAACTATCTCAGGCAAAGAAGTTTGAAGAATCCTTTAATGGGAGAAGCATCAGACTGATGGACATCACAAGCACAATGAATTCAAGACTTAACATTACACTAGGCTTGGGTGCTTCATCCAGCCAGCCTATAGTATTAACAACCCCAATCAAATTTATCTCAGATAAAGGAAAGGGAGTTGTAGAGGTAGCTAGGAAGAATTCTGATATTCCTAAGAAAAATAAGGTTCAACGGAAAACGTCGAACAGAGCTCGACGATCTCTGAACGGAGCTCAGCGATCTCAAGCTGAATCATCAAACTCAGGTCGACGATCTCTGAACTCTGAACTCAGGCAAAGTCGATCTTCGAATGGAGCTCGACGATCTGACCCAAGATCGTCGAACTCAGCTCAGAGATCGTCGAACAGAGCTCAGAGCTTTGAACAATCTTTTAAGGGTAAATAAAAATTCAATTCTAGAGGTCCTACATCCCAAAGCTTCAACCCTTATGCTGAATGGATAATATCTCCTAGGAGATATCATCCTGAAGGCTATAAGAGTCAGCCAGGGATGTCTTTTATTTCAGATTTTAAAGGTTATCAACCTAGGCCCAAGGTAAACTGGGTCAAAAACAAATAAATTGTTATATATGCAGGTGAAGACCTATCCAACAATAAACTAGCAATGGTATCTGGATAGTGGGTACTCAAAGAACATGACAGGGAGCAAGGATAATCTTACATCCTTCAAAGCCAAGCTTGGACCCAAGGTCATATTTGGAGACTCAAACTTTGGACAGACCAAGGGATATGGTGCAGTCCAGATAGGTTCAGTCACATTCAAAAAGGTGGCCTATGTGGAAGGACTGAAGCACAACTTAATCAGCATTAATGAATTGTGTGATGAAGGTTACTAGGTGACATTCAACAAATCTTCATGCAAAATCAAATCAGAGGACAACACAACTGTGTTGATAGGTAAAAGGAAATGTAACGTCTATCTTATGGATTTTCAATCAACTAAGGTAGATATCTGTCTGTTTAATTCTGTTAGTAAACCAAATGAACTATGGCATAAGAGATTAGGACATGTAAACCTTAGAACTATTGCTAGGCTATCCTAGGACAACCTTGTCAGAGGACTACCTTCTGGCCCCTACAAGAAGGAAGGACTTTAAGGGCTTGTCAATTAGGCAAGCAAATTAAAAATAGCTTTAAGACACTTAATAAGAGTGATTCACCTAGGATTTTGTATCTGTTACACATGGATCTATTTGGACCCATTACAGTACAAAGTCTAGGAGGGAAATCTTACACTTTAGTAGTTGTAGATGACTTCTCTAGATTCACATGAGTGTTCTTTCTGAGGAAGAAGTCTGATAACTTTAAGTGTTTAATAGAGTTTCTCAAATGCATACAGATTGAGTTCAATACTCACATTACTCTGATCAGAAGTGATCATGGGACAGAGTTTGATTCTCTTCTTATGCAAGAGTTCTGTCAGAGTGAAGGGATCAGACACACTTTCTCAGCCCCTAGAACTCCTCAACAAAATGAGATAGCTGAAAGGAAAAATAGAACCCTTATTGAATCTGCTACTACATTGTTGACAGATGCTCATCTTCCTCTATCCTTTTGGGCAGAGGCAGTGAACACCTCAAACTATGTGTTGAATAGAAGTTTGATACATAAGCTGAAGGGCAAGACTCCCTATGAATTACTCAAAGGGAAGAAACCTAAAGTAGACTATTTCAGAATTTTTGGTTGTATTTGTTACATACATAATAATGACAAGAAATACATAGCAAAATTTCAAGCCAAAGTTGATGAAGGAGTGTTTCTAGGATACTCCATGATCAGTAAGGCTTATAGGGTGTATGAAAGTGAAGGGATAGATACTACTCTAGAGGGGGGGTGAATAGAGTTATCAAATTTTGCACTAGACAAAACTTAATGGTCTACCCAACTCCCTTGGAGTGAAGTGCGGAATGAAAAGATTATAGATATTGATTTAACCTTAAAGCCTAACACAAGTGATGTGCACAAACTCAAGCTAACTGTAATTACAGTTAAGGCTTGGAAAACCTAATCAGCAACTAGCAATCCTAGTTATATCTATTCACAGCCACAATACAGGAATTAAACAAGTGAATCCAGACGACACAAGGAAATTTATAGTGGTTCCCCAAACAACTTGGGTACGTCCACTCTTCTATCCACATGATAGGAATCCACTCAGGTTTTTGATCAGGTGCCCTGCCACCAACAGGATCTGCTTCAGGTAGATCTAGAAACCCTTTAGACTTTTGATCAGGTGTCTAAAAACCAAGCACAGGTTTTTGATCAGGTGCCCTGCCACCAAGGGATACTTTTGAAGGGAGTAATAACCCTGTACAGGAGGGGAAAGAAGGTTAAAATGTCTTCTCTATTTTACAAAGATTAGAGAAGCACAAAAGCTTGCACTGAGCTAGAAAGCTCTAAGGAATCAAGGCTCCCCCTGGCTCAAAGATGTCCAGGTGAAGTTTTGCTTCAGTGCAGAAAACTCTTCAGAAAGTTCTGAAGGAAAAACTACAAGAAGATAAAATAATAAAATAAAGATCTTCAAGCAGCTATCTTCTTCTTCTTCTTCTTCAAAAGAACTCTGAGTTTGAACTTCATGAAAGCAGGAGAACTCAGGATGAAGAAGAGTAGAAGATCTTAACACTTCTCAGTTAGATGGAAATTGCTGAGAGCAGAAAGCTTGATCTGATGAAGGCTTGAATGCTTGAAAATATGTGTATCACTAGTTAGCTATATGCTAGCTTGAATCCTTCTTCAAAGGGTCATTTATATAACATCAGCAAGCAACGGCTCTCTTCAATTTGAATAACTTGTCTTCTTCTGAGACTTGAGACCTGAGCTGTAAATATCAAGAAGACAAAACAATCTCTGCAGCAGAAACATTCTATAAAAGGAATAACCCTTTTTCTAGGAAGCTGCAGGAAACAATTTGATAATAAAGTACTAAATAAAGTCATATCAGAAACAAACTCTTTATAGCAAAAAGAAGACTTTTCAGTCTAACGGCTATAAAGGGCTGACAGCAGATAAAGTAATTTATAATGTCAGCTAATAAGACCAAACAACTTTATCTAAAAAGATTTGACTCAGGCAAAAATAAGCAGATATGCCTGGAAATATTATCATAAAACAGCTAAAAAGATATGCCAGATAATGTATTAATTAATTAAATATAATACATAAATACAAAATATAAAGGCAGACAGAAAGCGTCGAACGACCTTCGGAGATCGTCGACCGACGCACGGAGATCGTCGAACTATCGGACAGATAGTCGAACGATCCAGATAGTCGAACTATCAAAGGAGATAGTCGAACTATCACAGCAGATAGTCGAACTACCAGAAGATAGTCGAACTATCAGATAGTCGACCTATCAACAGATAGTCGAACTATCAGGGCAAAACAGATAGTCGAGCTATCAACAGATAGTCGAGCTATCAGATAGTCGACCTATCAATCAGATAGTCGAACTATCAAGAACAAACAGATAGTCGAGCTATCAACAGATAGTCGAGCTATCAGATAGTCGACCTATCAATCAAATAGTCGAACTATCAAGAACAAACAGATAGTCGAGCTATCAACAGATAGTCGAGCTATCAGAAACAAACAGATAGTTGACCTATCAACAGATAGTCGAACTATCAGATAGTTGAACTATCAAAGCAGATAGTCGAACTATCAAGCGAGATCAGATAGTCGACCTATCAACAGATAGTCGAACTATCAACGCAGAACAGATAGTCGAACTATCAACAGATAGTCGAACTATCAGATAGTCGACCTATCCAAGCAGATAGTCGAACTATCAAAACCAAACAGATAGTCGACCTATCAACAGATAGTCGAACTATCAGATAGTCGACCTATCCAAGCAGATAGTCGAACTATCAAAGACAAACAGATAGTCGACCTATCAACAGATAGTCGAACTATCAGATAGTCGACCTATCCAAGAAGATAGTCGAACTATCAAAGCACATAGATAGTCAAACTATCAACCGATAGTCGAACTATCCTCGCAGACTGAAAGTCGAACAACTGATAGACGATCGTCGAATAGTTAGTCGACGATAGTCGAGCAGCGTTCGACGATAGTCGAACGAACAAACTACTTAACCAAATTCTCAATCTGGAAAAGTGAGGACTCTACAACTAAACTACTAACCATTGACCATAGATAATTCTTGGGTCAAGGAGCTACAAAGGCAAGACTAAACTCAAATCAAACTAGGGTACCAACAGTGTATAACAAATCATCTCTTAAAATTAAAGAATCTGTACATGTATCTTTTGATGAAACTAGCATGTCTTATAAGGAGAAGAATACTTCTACCATAAAACCTTTGCAGGTACATTCTCTCTTAGAGAATTTGAACAGGTTAAACATCATTGAAGAGGATACAACACCTTCACCTATCCAACAAAAAGGTGAAAGCAGTGAAGATGAAGAGGACACTCTACATTTTGGTGAGAACCACATTGAAGAGCCAGTTGTTGTTTCCACAAGAGGAAACAACAACACAGGTTGGTGAACAATCAACACCCCCTGTTGATTTAGTAACATCAAGAGATCATCCAATCTCCCAAGTGATTGGAGACATCTCAGCTGGTGTGCAAACTAGAAATCGGGTCAACCAAAATCTGATGCACACCTGCTTTCTTTCTCAAATTGAGCCTCAATCCATACAAGATGCAGAACAAGATCCACACTGGATCATTGCAATGCAAGAGGAGTTACATCAATTTGAAAGAAAGAAAGTTTGGGAGCTAGTGCCAAGGCTAAAGGATCATTCCATTGTTGGAACAAAATGGGTGTTCAGGAACAAATTAGATGATCAAGGCATTATTGTAAGGAACAAGGCAAGGCTAGTTGCATAAGGATACTCTCAAGAAGAAGGAATAGATTATGACCAGACCTTTGCACCAGTTGCAAGGTTAGAGGACATAAGAATATTCCTAACCTATGCAGCTCACAAGAGATTCAAAGTTTATCAAATGGATGTGAAGAGTGCTTTTCTAAATGGAGACATCAAGGAAGAAGTCTATATCAGACAACCCCCAGGTTTTATCTCTCCTACTCATCCTGATTATGTTTTTAAATTACATAAGACATTATATGGTCTCGAGCAAGCTCCTAGAGCATGGTATGATATCCTAGCACGCTTTCTCTTGAAAAATGATTTTATAAGGGGTAGAGTAGACCAAACTCTTTTCATTAGAACCAATAAGTCCAATATCCTACTAGTACAAATTTATGTAGATGACATTATCTTTAGATCTACTGATTCAAATTTGTGCAAAAGGTTCTCTAACCTAATGCATTCAAAATTTGAAATGAGTAGCATGGGTGAGCTTTCCTTCTTTCTAGGATTGCAAGTCAAATAGCATGCTGATGGCATATTCATTTCTCAAACCAAGTATGCAAAAGAATTGGTTAAGAAATTTGGTATGTCTGAAGCATCCTCTATGAAAACACCTATGCCTACTAATGTTGTATTAGATGCTGATGAACATGGGAAACCTGTTGATCAGACAACATATAGAGCAATGATTAGCTCTTTATTATATCTTACAGCTAGTAGACCTGACATAATGTTTGTTACATACATCTGTCCTAGATTCCAAGTAAGCCCTAGAGAGTCACATTTAACATTAGTAAAAAGGATTCTTAGGTATGTGAAAAGTTGTCCAAATCTAGGTCTCTGGTATCCAAAAGATTCAGGATTTGAATTAACTGGATTTTCAGATGCTGATTATGCTGGATGTAGAGTAGACAGGAAAAGCACCAGTGGAACTTGTCAATTTCTTGGTGACAGACTTGTCTCCTGGTTTTGTAAGAAACAAACATCTGTATCCACATCAACTGCTAAAGCTGAATACATGGCAGCAGGTAGTTGTTGCTCACAGATATTGTGGATTCAAAATCAGCTCCTAGACTATGGTTACAACTTAGACAAGTCAAAAATCTTTTGTGATAACACCAGTGTTATTTCTATAGCACAAAATCCAGTCCTTTATAGTAGGACAAAATATATAGAGATTAGGCATCACTTCCTAAGAGATAATGTTGAAAAAAAAAATGAACTTCAATATATCCCAACTGATTTGCAAATGGGAGATATTTTCACCAAACCCTTGGATGAAAAGAAACACACATTCTTTCTGAATCAGTTAGGAATGTTAGATGGAAGAAGTTTAAATTAAGATCCAAGATTTTGAAACTTTAAAAATTGACCAAGACTAGGCTAAAAACTTTATTTTTCTAGTGTCTAAGGTTCTTTCTGAACTCTGAACTGCGCTCGACGTTTTTCCCAAAGAACGTCGAACGGAGATCGACGTTCTCATGAAATCGTCGAATGGCGCTCAGCGTTTTCCAGATAGTGCTAGGCTATCTCTTTTCGGTCAGAGATCGTCGAACGCAGCTCGATGCTCTCCAATATCGTCGAACGGAGATCGACGATGTTGAAGACCTTTCAGTTTCCTTTAGAAGCCCAGATCGTTGAACTGAGTTCAACGATCTTTTCTTTTCTGCATTGAACCCTGATATAAAAATCTTTTTTCGGCCGTCGTTCTCTTTTGCGCATTCATACTTTTTGCAGAGCTTTCCTTCCCTCCAAACCCTTCTACACTTGGTCGTGTTTGTTTGTTTTTGCAGGAAAACCATGGCCGTCTCTGTTGCTGTCTTAGTCACAATGAAGTTTGATACCGGATTTGACATCGACATGGACTCGTTTGAAGGCAGTGATCAAATATTCAAGGACATACTAGAGCTATTCAAGGAACAAGAGTTAGTCACTATTATGTCTACAAGGATTAAGATGGCTGTAGATGAAATCAAAGAATGGGTATACACAGCCAACAACCTGGATCAAAATACAGTTGTCGGGACTATTTCAGGAACCCAGGTATCCCTTACTCCCGCACTTCTGACAGAAGTTTTTCAATTGAGTACTGGACATGATACTGTTGAATTGTCTGGAGAAGAATTTTCTGTTATGTTAGATAGAATGGGACACACTACAGCAAACCCTAACAAGCTTCTTAAGAAAAACCTTTCAGTAGAGTATAGGTTTTTTGCTGATGTAGTGGGAAAAGTTCTCTTAGCCAAATATTCTGCTCATGATACAATCTCTAGGTATCAGTTTTGTTTAATGGCTGCTATAGTTGATAAGAAACATCTTAATTAGGGATAAATCTTCTTTGACTTGATTAAGAAGAAAATTAACAAGAACTTTGTTAACTTTGGGAGGATAGTAGGCTTGTTTTTAAACAACAGATGCCCCCAACTGCTAGTGTCAAATGGTATGCACATAAATGCTTCCAAGAGACTCTCCTGTGCTCTCTTTGGAAAGTGGGATAGGCAGATTGCCAAACCCAGCAGGGGTCCTGCAGCTAACACTACTTCAGGCACAAGGACTGTTTCAGTCACTTTCCCTCAGGAAACTGCCCCACTAGAAGATTTGTCTGCTTCCTCCTCCTCATCTCCACCATCTCCACCTCCTGTTTCCTCAACCATCTCAACCATTTCATCATCCCCCATCTCAATTTCATCACCAACTATCTCTTCACCACCACCAGTCACTCTTCAAGAACAGTTCCATCCCCTACATTTCTATCCCCCTCTTGATCTTGACTCATCCATTCATTTTCCATTATTCAACCTCATAGATGATTCCTATATGGATGATTCTCATTCATCTCCTCAAGAGCTTCCATCCTCTTCCACCTCCTACAACAACTACTGCAAGATATTCTGGCTCAGCCATCTTTCACACCATCCATCTCCATTCCAGTTACCTCCATCACCACCATCCCCATATCTAAACCATCCATACCTCTTCCATCAACATCAACTCTCCACATTTCTGAGCTCCACCAACTACATCAACTTCTACAACCTTCTTATCTACCTCTACTCAAGCCTCTCTTGAGCAAGTAGATGTTTCTGCTCTTGCAGATAAGCAATATGAGATGTTAACTCCCAGGCTAACACTCCTGCTAAAAGCCTCCTTGGCTCCTCTTCTAAAATCCATCCAGGATTTATCTACAAGGCTTTCTTCTTCCAATCTTCCTTAGGCAATCCCTTCTTTGGGGTGCCTTGATCCAGTCTATACTGAATCCAGGCAGGGGGAGATGCCCAATGAAGTAGTCATGCTGCATGCTGAAGATTCAGACTTCATGCAAAGTTCAGAGAAAGTGTCAGATCTTCCAGCTCTAGCTCCAGTTCCATCCTTCAGTACAGTTGACTTCAGGTCACTGCTTTTAGATTTTGATGCTCTTTATAACTGATATCTTCCAGCACAAGATGCTGAAGATCTTATTAAGGTCATTGTGCTTGTTTCTAGTTGTGATCCTAGCTTGATATTATCATATGTCAATTCAATCAAGGCTGTGGAAATTCCTGATGCTGATGTTTGTATTGATACTGTTGTTGATGATAATGATGAGATACTCATAGAGGCTAGTGTTTCAGAGCATGCTGATATAGTTGAGCCTGCTGTACCAGTTATTGTTTCAGAATCTCCTATTGTGGATAGGAATATTACTGCTGCTAGTTTACTTGTCATCTAGTGTTTCTACTTCTGCTTCTGTCAGTGCTGCTATTTCTGCTCCTACTACTTTTTCTCCAGCTCCAGCTCCTGTTACTGCTCATGTTCCTGCTGCTGCTTCAACTAAACAAACTAAACAACATCAGGAATATATAAAGAGAATTGATGATCTATTTGACAATCCCCAAAGTTCTGATAGTGATGAATTTAAAACTGATTCTGATGACTCCTTATCACTCCTCAACCAATGTAAAAGATAAAGCTATGATAAGGTTATGCAGAAAAAGTCAATAATGATAATGATATCCCTATAATATACTATCCATGACGATCCTATGACTGAACCCTGAATGCAATACTCCAGAAACCAAGAATTGACTATGATGAAGAAGAGAAAAGGACATGGACCAAGGAACAAACATAATCATCCTCCTCCTTCTCCAGCACGCAGAATCATGGAAGTTCAGCTCCTAATCTCATACTACATCAAAGTTCCTCTTAGTCATAAAGATATCACGATAAACTTGTATCAGAAGGAGGCAACAAGAGTTATAAGACTAAGAGCATGATGAGATTCTAGAAGAAAAATCTAAATTTATATTCAAAACAATTCAATAAATAAGACAATAAATTTCACCTAATTTGGTCCATTCCCTTGTCATAACGAACTGCCCTCCAGAGCTCCTCCTTAAGGTTTATTTTAATGATAATAATGTACCGAAAGATCAGAGAACAACCAGCCACCA